>CM060951.1:16504248-16526908 GCA_030765055.1 Mantis religiosa | reverse complement strand
TCACGTATCATTGATCCAACTGATACACTTTTTTATGGAAGAGTAACAGAATAATGCTGCCTTGAACTCTCTAGAGTAAATAGAGATCACGAAACCATAAAGAAAGTGTGACCAGACACGTTCTGCCAGACATCAGGAAGTGTATTGCTTCCTCTCATCAAATTTAATGAACACCTTGGCTTATTCAAAGTATTTCTTTTACCGCGTCATGTCAAATGTTTATGTTCCAGTACTGAGTAATTTCAAACATACATATGTACACGCATACATGCCAACCAATAATGATACTCATTACAGTGCTTACGTCGCAATGCCTTGTTATAATATAATGGTATCTGCTTTATTAATTTGTATTAGGAAAAAAATGGGGTTTTACGGTTATGTTAAATACACGGGCTGCTCAATAAAGAATTGTCACTTTTTTTTGACAACATACCTTTACTTATCCTCATAATTTTGATGGTCCATCTCAAAATAGTCTCCCCTGATTGCGATGTACTTGTCTCAGCGTTTCTGTCAGTCTTCAAAGACATGCTGGCAACCATTTTTGAGAGATCCTTCAAAATCGCCTCCGCAACCTTCACCACTGCTTCTGATGATAGATAATGCCTCCCACGAAGGCGTTTCTTCAACTTAGGGAATAGAAAAAAGTCACATGGGGCTAAATCCGTACTATAGGTAGGGTGAGGGATGCACTTCACGTTGATTTTTGCCAGATATTCAGCAACAACATTGCCAATATGCGGCCACGCATTATCGTGGTGCAGCAATGTAGACTTGCAATGTTTTCAGGACATCCCCGTAGTATTGTCCAGTTACTGATGTGTGTGCAGGTACAACATGCTGATAAACCATTCCATGGATATCAAAGAATGAGATAACCATAACTATCCTAGTAGAAGAACCCACATTTGCCTTTTTAGCGGTTGGTGATGAAGGAGATTTCCACACTGAGCTTTGCTGTTTGCTCTCAGGATCAAAATGATGTAGCCAAGTTTCATCAACAGTGATTACGTTTGAAAGAAACTTCGGATCTTCCTCTAACATCAACTTTAACTGCATGCAGACCTGCATGCGAATGTCGTTTTGTTCGGGAATCAACAGTCTTGGAACACATCGCGCACAAACACGTCTCATGTGTAATGTTTCTAACACAAACGTGTGGGTGGCACCCAATGAAATATTCAGTATTTCAGAAAGTGATCTTAAGGTAATTCGTCGATTCTCTCACAATGGCAGCAGCAGTGTTGATGTTTTCTTCTGTAAGAGCAGTAACTGGAGCACCGGCTCCACCTTACTTTGAAATTGATTGTCTTCCCTCTTTAAACATTTTAAACCACCTTCGAGCTGTGCTGTAGGGAAGAACAGACTCTCCATGGGCCTCCTGTAACATTGTATAGGTCTCAACTGAAGATTTGTTGAGACGAAAGCAGAATTTCAAAGCCGCATAATGTTCCTTGCATGTTACCTCTATTGCAGTGGTAGGCGATACAGAACATGTCTGAACTTGCCTGGTACTCACAGGCCGGAACCAGGAGTACCAACAGTGAAACTACTACGGCGTGTTTGTTTCACATTAAGCTAACAAAATATAATAAGATTGAATTTTAGTGCGAAAAATTATGACCGTAAAAAAATTATGATCTTTATTGAACAGCCCTCGTACATTACTCTCTCCTTCCTCATGGGTCAGTTTTTGCAAAATCTGAATTTTTGTCTTAGCACCAATAATATTTATTAGAAATTGATTAGTTTGGCGCTCGTTACACACCACTTAGGGGTAATGGAATACGACAACACCGCAGGACTCCGATTGGTTGCTCACCTAGAAACGCTCAAGGACAATCATCATCCCATTTGAAACACATAATAGTAGTTGGTTGTCTGAGTAAATATTCCTTACAGTCAAATGTTAGGATTTCACGGTCAATCTAAGAGCGGTAAGATAAAAGAAACTGTAGATCAGATCCAATGTCGCTCCGGAACCTGACGCCATTACATAACTACAGTGACAAATGCAATCTAACCAGTCGAGCGGCATTCACACAAGGTAATGCAGCAAGTGATATGTCAAACTCCGAACATATTAATTTACCTTCGGCTATTCACTGAAAGCTGTACCTCCATCTCTCAAGGTAGACAAATCTACTCATCATTGGTGTATTTGAGAAATGACCACCAATGTTGTAATGCTTTTATTACAACGCCAAAAGCAACATGTACCCAGTTAAATATTAATACATGTTTCATATATCGTATTTAAACACTAGTAACTTTCTTCAATACATCCGATCTTCATTTATTTGGCTTGCTATGGTAGCAACTTTAGAGATGTTTTAGGACGTTAGTAATAACTAAGGGGCGGATTTCTAAGCCAAATGCTTATAAATGCTCTTTTGCTGAAATACGGCGTTTGCTTGCTTATTCTATATTTTAATTAAAATAGCTTAATGGAAATTGTTCTTTCACACTAGCCATGTGTAGGACGCACTATGAAAGGATAGAACCAGACGAAAAAATTCAATGCCATAGGAGGGATTTGAACCACGGCTCTCCTGGTCTGCGTCCAGTCGCTCTAAACCATTGAGCTACTATGGCCAACGTGCCAACATGACATTAAATTCTCCAACTGACACGTGGTGTGGTCCGAACTATAAAGCCCGGGCCTTAAAGTACTTACAGCATAGTAAGTCGCCACTAAGGTAGTTGTCTCATGTGTTTGTGAGAACTCCTAGTGGTTTACCGGGAAAAACACAAGTCAGTTGGAGAATTTAATGTCATACCCGGGCCTTAAAGTACTTACAGCATAGTAAGTCGTCATTAAGGTAGTTGTCTCATGTGTTTGTGAGAACTCCTAGTGGTTTACCGGGAAAAACACAAGTCAGTTGGAGAATTTAATGTCATACCCGGGCCTTAAAGTACTTACAGCATAGTAAGTCGCCACTAAGGTAGTTGTCTCATGTGTTTGTGAGACCTCCTAGTGGTTTACCGGGAAAAACACAAGTCAGTTGGAGAATTTAATGTCATACCCGGGCCTTAAAGTACTTACAGCATAGTAAGTCGCCATTAAGGTAGTTGTCTCATGTGTTTGTGAGAACTCCTAGTGGTTTACCGGGAAAAACACAAGTCAGTTGGAGAATTTAATGTCATGCTGATACGTTGGCCATAGTAGCTCAATGGTTTAGAGCGGCTGGACGGAGACCAGGAGATCCGTAGTTCAAATCCCGGCTATGGAATTGAATTTTATAGACTGGTTCTACCCTTTCAATTATTGGACAATCTCCATTTTATAAATCAAAAGTTTTAGGTATTATCAACAACCATTATACAATGTACTTTCGAGCTGTATAAAAACAGTCGAGGAAGTCTCTGCAAAATTTAAAATATAGAGAATGCACCATCTACCAAACGAACAAAAAATGAATTGTCCAGTATTCAACACAAAAATACTGAATTTTTAGTGCTACGTAATATAATAAATAAACTAAGTCTGGGACAAACATATGAAAATGATCTGTACTGCTTATATGCACCATTAATACCATGTGACATTGAACGAACTTTCTCTCAATATAAAAATATTGTTTCAGTGAGAGGTGCAGAAAATTCTCATTCGACAATTTACGAATGAACATGCTTGTTCGCTGTAATTCCCACATCGAAAGGAATGAGAAGGATTTGTAACGTAGCTTACACTTTGTATCAGTACCGGAGTGTACACACACAGCGCTTCGGTATACTTGTTGACACGGGCGTTTGTTGATGTCACGCTTTACCTTTTTTTTTTTTTTTTTTTTTTTTTTTTTTTTTTTTTTTTTTTTTTTTGGCCTTCGGTAAAATCCCATATGGCCATCGTAGGGAAAAATAAGAAAAATAATGTAAGGAAGTTTAAGAGGCTGGGAGGAAACTAGATGTGTAGATCACTGTCTTTAAGAAATTGTAGCAGAGCTTGGTATACAGGTTTGTTGCATAACTGTAATATGGTGTTGACGCTAGCGGGAAAAGGAACAGACTGCTGAAGTAGGCGGCGGAGGAAGGAAGAACGGTGGGCTCGGTAGCGAGAGCAACTGAACAGGAGATGATTGAGGTCAGCGGTTTCACCTGGGTCATCAGGACATACAGGGGAATCGATGAGACGTAGTCGGTGTAGATGCGCAGGGAAACATCCATGTCCAAGTCGCATTCTAATGATGGAGGTGAGATGTCGACGTGCAATCCTGAAGCTGGAGAACCAAGGGGTCGTGGATAGATGCGTCTGAACGGCGGCGTGGTGTTTGCCTTTGATGGCCTGCGAACGAATCCAGACTTCATTCCAGCGACAATAGGCGTCACGATGAAGGACCGGGAAGAAATCCGTGTAGGGCAGTTGGATGCCTAGGAAGGTGCCTTGGGTGAGTCCCTCTTTTGCCAGGCGATCGGCGACTTCATTGTTTCGAATTCCGACATGTCCTCTGATCCAAAGGAAGTGAATTTGATGTCCAGCTATGGTAGCGTTGTTCACCAACGTCAGTATCTCGTAAAGATAACGGTGCATGGCTCTCGTCCAGCGGGGAGATGAGAGTCTCTGCAGCACACTCTGCGCATCGGTTAAGATCAGCAGTTTGGGGAAGCCCTGAGAAATCCCATATTGCAAAGCGTCACGAATGGCCAAAACCTCTGCAGTGTAGCTGGAAGCCTCCATAGGTAGGCGGTATCGAGCCAGGGCGTTAGTAGAAGGACAGACGTATGCATAACCTACTCCATCAGCAGATTTAGAACCGTCGGTGTAAATCGTGGTGAAATCTGGCCATGTAATCTGCAAGAAATGAGAGAGGGTGATGTTCACGTCTGGGGTCCGAATGATGTGATCAGGAAGATAATGCACCGAAACATTCAAGAAGTGTAAGTCATATGGATATTGAAACCCCGGAAGAGAGGGACTTTTCAAAATTAAGGGAAAAGCGTGGTATAGAGACCGAAAACCCAGTAAGAGTAAGGGCAATCGTCGTACAGCTGGAAAATCCACGTTGAGATAATTAGCAGCAAGATACTGCAACGTCCGCAATACTGGGTGGGCATCCACGGAGAAAACTCGCAATAGAAAGCGCTGGGTTAATTGCTGTCGTCGTATCTCCAATGGTGGTTCGGAGGCCTCAACCAAAAGTGCATTCGTCGGTGTAGAAAGCATAGCACCCAGGCAAAATCTAAGAGCACGGTACTGAGCGATATCCAACTTGCGCAAGACCGATGTGGAAGCAGAGCCAAAGAAGATACAGCCATAGTCCAGCACCGACCGAATTAGGGAACGATATAGCAGAAGTAATATGGAAGCATCCCCACCCCACCATGAATGAGCGATACTGCGTAGAACATTAAGAGTTGCACCAATCTTGGAGATGAGATGCTGTATGTGACGACTCCATGAAAGGCGACTATCCAAATAGACACCCAAAAATTTTGCGGAAGATGCAAGGGTAAAAGTAAAAGGTCCCAAGCGGATAACGCCATCAGGAAATGTCCGTCGTTTCCTAGTAAACACTACGACTGTAGACTTGGAAGGTGAAAGATGTAATCCGTGTTCAGAGGCCCAGGTTGATAAATCGGTGGCTGCATCACTAAGCCACAGACGAGTAATCCAAAAACTAGAGGACCGAGCGTACAAACAGATATCATCAGCGTACTGGAGAACGCGAATGTGAGGACTAAATAGGGAGTCTAAATCCGACGTATAAAGTGCATAAAGAAGAGGACTCAAAATCGCTCCCTGTGGCAATCCTCGAACTACTATTCTGGGGCCGAAGAAGGAGTTATCAGGAGAACGGATATAGATGAGGCGATGTCGGAGAAGATTATAAATGCCAGAGCAGTACCGAGGAGGAAGACCTAGTGCTTGCAGCTTCCCAAGCAAAACTGGCAGTAAAACACTGTCGTAGGCGCCGGAAATGTCCAAAAAGATGGCTGTCAGATATCCTTGTTCCAAATAGGTACGCTCGATGTCAGTAGTCAGGATGCTGAGACTATCCAAAGTACTCCGGGTTTTGCGGAAACCATATTGGGACATGGGTAATAATCTTCGGGATTCCAGCCACCATTCAAGTCGTTGTTTAAGCAAGCGTTCAAAGGTCTTGGCGATACAGGAAGACAAAGCGATCGGGCGATAAGAGGTACCAAAGCTAGGGTCCTTCCCCGGCTTCAAGATAGGTACAATGATCTGTGTAGTCCAACCCTCGGGGAAGACGCCGGAGGCCCAAAGGTCGTTGAATAGTTCCAAAAGAATCATCTTCGCACGAGGAGGAAGGTGGGTGAGCATGCTATAGGATATTTGATCATAACCCGGAGCTGAATTCGACGACGACTTCAGTACACTTTGGAGTTCAGACATGGAAAATGCTGACATCAAAGTGTGGTGCGAGTCCCCGGAAGAAGAGAGACCAGTAGGTGCTGGTGGTGATGTCACGGATGGCGGAGCAATGTGATCTGCAAACTCAGCGATCCAATCCCTCAGAGGGCGGGTAGGAACTGTCTTCTTCCTCAATTTGTTAATAAACCCCCAAATCTGAGAAAGTGGGGTGGTGTTAGAGAGTTTGGCACAAAAGGTCTTCCAGCACTCCTTTTTGCACTGTCGTAAAAAACGTTTGGCCTCAGCTGCGGCCCGTTTATAGGCCAGAAAATTGTCCCATGTAGAGTTGTGCCGGTAGGTACTGAGCGCCAATTTCCTCTTCGCAACATAACGACTGCATTCTGCATTCCACCAAGGAGATGGTACACCACGGGACGTAAGAACTGGCCGTTTCTCTGGGATGGAAAGCAAAGCCGCACTATTGATACACTGTAGAAAGGTGTCGTAACGCACCAACGGAGGACGATCATTGGGAATCTCAGAGACGGTGGCTTCCAGAATACGTTCGTACTTGACCCAATTGGCACGCCGTAAGTTCCATCTGGTCGAAGGCCGGTGGGCCACAGAAACGTGCGGAAGAATAGTCGAAATCTCCAGCGGGAAATGATCGGAGCCCATTGTAAAGGGAAGAACCCTCCATTGGAGTTCAGAAGATAGGGAAGGGGAGCAGAGCGTCAAGTCAATCGCTGACGGTCGGTGTCCGGGCCGAGTGAGCAGGGTGGAAGACCCATCGTTGAGAAGAACCAAACCAGAGTCCTCGATGAAGTCCAAAAGCGTTCTGCCAGCAGCGTCTGTCAGGTCACAACCCCATGTGGTATTATGAGCATTAAAATCTCCGCCGAGTAAAATGGGGGTTGGTAACTGGCGCAGGAAATGATACCATTCTCGACTGGTGATGATCATTCTAGGGGAACAGTACAATGAGACAACTGTGACCTCTCGTTGACAAAGCAGAGTTCTCACCGCCACAGCTTCAAAAGAATGTATTTGGCTGTGGTCTATCTGAATGGTGTAATGTGGAATAGCAGAGTGTACCAGAATTGCAACTCCTCCCCATCCGTCCGTCCTATCCTTGGAGTAGAGGCAGAAAGAAGGTATGCGAAGAGACGTATTCGGAGTCAACCAAGTTTCAGACAGCAGGGCGATGCTGACGTGGCGTACAAAGAGTTCTTGCACAAGAGAGTCATAATTAGCTCGAAGAGAACGACAATTCCATTGCAACAGGGTTGAAGCCATGCTGTAATGTTGGGTTGTCATCGTTGGTTTATGAGCTTTGTAATAAGCTGGTAAGGAAGTCGCGGAGAAGTTCAAGTTGAACAGGGGCCGTTGAGGAAGGAGAAAAAGCAGATAATACAGGAACTATGAGCTGTAGTAGTTGCTCCACAAGCTGCAAACTAGTGGGAGCAGACGGCGATGAAGGACCCGCCCAAGATGGCGGATAAGGATTATGAGTTATTGGAGATACAGGTACTCGTTGTGGAATATACAGAGTGGAATGAACTGGGGGAAAATGCGGAACTCGGACCGGGGGAGGTCGAGTTGACACACGAGGCACCGAAACAGCAGGTGAAGTCGGAGTGGCGAGAGCAACGGCCGGTTGGATTCCTGGTGAAGGTGCTGGTCGAGGAGTGTAGGAAGGCGGCGGAAGAGTACTGGCTGACTTTGTAGGAGATATTGCTCCAGGGAGAGGAGGGAAAGACCGTGTATCAGTCATCGAGAGGGCTCCATTAATGGCCTGTGAGTAAGTTGGACGAGATGACTGAGGCGAGCAAGGGGCATCTGCTCGAGAAGCTGCCACCCGTGCCTCCCGGTATTGATGGTATGCTGGGCATTTTCTGTCTGTTGCCAGGTGAGCTCCCTGACAGTGAATGCAGCAAGGACCTGAGGTAGAGGTGCAGTCTTCTAAGAGATGGGGTCCAGCACATTTACCGCATCTAGCCGCACTCCGACACTGATGCGAGCGATGGCCGAAGCGTAAACACTTAGTGCAGATGTAAACTGGAGGATCACGAGGTTCCACCTGGCATCGCGTTCCAAAGATGACTACATGAGTCGGCAACACTTGAGAGCGGAAGGTAATCTTACACACAGGAATGGGGACCCGTACTGCAGGGTCGCTAGTGGGTCGAGAAAAACGCTGGACAGAAATAACAGGGTAGGCACTCTCTAGAAACTCAGCAATTTCTTCTTCTGAGAGACTGGTGTCCACGTTGCGAATAACACCCTGTTTGTGTATCATAAAATTGGGAATGTAAACTTCCAAAGATGTTCCAGTGAATGCCGGTGATTCTACTATAGTATTAGCGGCCTCTGCCGATGCTGCCTCAATTTTCAGTCGGTTTTTTCCTGCTGAGGTAATATGCACAATTGCACGTCGGATTGTCGGGTTGTGACGAAATAGCAGTTTACCCACACTCATGGGGTGTAACTTACCCACATTCTTATCCAAACTTTCAATAAACACATAAAAAGGTCCGGGATCTGCGCTGCTATAACGATTGGAATGGCTACGTGGTGTAGAGACGCCAGGTGTAGAAGGTGTGGTTGTAGGACGCGACGTGGAAGGAGGAGATAGTGTAGAAGGCCTCGTCGTCGGAGACTGAAGAGGGCCGACGTTCGAGGTGTCTACTGGCAAGTTCCCATTTGGTACACCATCACTCGAGTCAAAATCCATGTTGGAGTCTAATGGCGCAACGGATTCTCCTGAAGTCCGCTGCCGCTTAGAAGCACGTTCGTCATTTTCACTAGTAGCAGAAGTCGTAGGACGGAGTGAAGTTTGGACTGGTTCACAGTGAAGAGTCGGTAGAGATTGCTGCAGAGAAGTAGAAGCAGAAAGTTGTTCTTCTTGCTGGTAACATGTCTGCATTGCGGAGTAGATTAGCTGCCCCGTATCAGGGGGGTCAGCCATAGTACACTAAATATTAACACTTCACGAGTAGAAAGTACGCACGTGAAAACACAAAGAAATTTGATGTAGAATTAGGCCGGCAATTTGCCCCGTTCTACTAACGCCGCCTCTCGCGTCGGAAAGATAAACAAGTCGTCACGGTGTGGCGATGTTACCTGCTCCGCTGTCAGACAGCGACTGCGCTTTACCTTGTATAGTACCTGTACGCGTACATTGATTGCTAAGGTGTACGGGATCCGATGTCTGCTTATTACCAACAAATTAATAAAATATGCCTAGGGCAACGAAAATTATCCTCCGGTCCAGTTATAGCCTGACATCTGGTACTTTTTGTCTAAACTATTTCTAAGATTTTATTACTGTGTAAATAGTTGAAAGAAAGCTCTGTTTATGTTTGTCAACCAGACAATAAAATCTCTAACCTTAAAATAAATAAGTTATAAATAATTAAATTTCCATTTACGATCTGTAATGTGAAATACGCAGAACTCTCAATTTTCTCACTTTCACTTAAAAGTATTATTATTTTGTGCTAATTTCTACAAATAAACTGCATCAGTCACACCAGGAAATTCAAATACGCATTTATTTGGCTACGCAGCAAAGTTAGCTGCATAAAGCATTCGATACTTTCTAAATAATAAAAATTTTGAGACAGTATACAAAAGAATATTAGGGTGTGATTTAACTATGTTTGCGATGACATCAAAACTTGCGCATTAATTATATTAAAGAGTGGTTTGTTTCTATAAAAAAAAGTTATATGTGGTGTTTTTTAAAAACATTTCCATAATTCAATGTCATCGAAACTAACATACCATAACTTAAGAAGCTCATAAACTAGTAATTCCGGAAAAAATGAAGCTAGTAATGTGAAGTAACAAGTACTACACAAATATAATTATTTGTAACAAAAAATTCACTCATCTTTAAAGAAATTGATGGAAATTTCAAGAAATTTTGAGATCCCGAAACGTTAAACACTTGTTTACATTATCTTGTTAACGTTACGGTCACTAGAGGTCACTATATTCCTGCCATTATTGATGATGAATATGAAATCATTACAATTTTACAAACAAATAAACAGAAATTGGGGACGAGAAGCATATGTAGATTACTGCAATAGGCAAGAGAGAGAAGGGTTAGCTTGGATGAGAACAGAAACAATATTCCTAAGAGGGATAAGAGGTAGGGGAAAAGGGGTTTGTGAATTGTGTGGGGGAAAGAAAGCATAGAACACTATGTAACACAATGTGAGGAGTTAGCAATATGGAGAAAAAAGGTTTGGGAGGAAAAATGGGAGAAAGTAGATAAGAGGATAGTAGCTATAAAATGTTAATGAGAAAGGAGGAAAAGAAGGTAAGAAGTATTGGTGTGTTCTTACAGAAAGTAAAAGAAAAATGGACAAGAAATGTAAAGAATATAACAAAGGAAGACGAGAGGGAAGAATGAGACTAAGTAACAAGGAGACATGGAGGTTAAGAGTTACCTGACAGAGCAGAAGACCAGGATGTCATGTAAGCCAAGGTAGCAACAAGGTAAAGACAAATAAATGTAGCCTAAAGTTGTAAATTGTAAAAGTTTGAAATATGCACAATATATAATTCATTCATTCACATTACTGCCAGTAATACCAAACTGTGAAAATTAAACCAATTTATAGACAGAGTCGTTTGTCGGTATTTCAAAACTCATTACGCCATTTTTATTTTTTTTAAATAAATATTTGTCCTGGACCACTAAATCTATCGGACCTTTAATTGTTCTAATAATTTAACTTCTGGATTTATTCCATGACCAAAAATGATCTACGGTCGATTCATCAGTCGTGTCTACGTAATATTTCGAAAATGTTCTTTCATTTTTTTTTCCTGTAATTTACATCGTCCAACGTTAAGCCATACTGGACGATGAATGGATTGGGTGAAATGATGCTCAAATTAGTCCAGGGTCCATAGAGCTTAGAGTTACCCTACATTTGTCTTTCAGAATAAGGGGAAACCCCGGAAAAACCTTATCTAGGTAACTCACTCTGACCGAGATTCGAACTCCGGACCTCTTGAACGTGAGGCAGACATGCTACCACCACGCTACCAAGGCGGGCTTCATTCTGGTTTCTAAATTAACTTTGGTCTTTCCAATATAAACCTGATCGCAATCTCAACTATTAAATTGATAAATACCATATTTTTATTATCAGGAATTTTATCTTTTTTATGAGAAATGTAGCAATTTTTTCATATTATATTTATTTTCAGGAACCATATACCAAATTCTTTAAAAACTTTTAAAAAATGTTTATTAACCCAAGGGTGATACGTACATTTTTTGTTTCAAATAATTATATTTGTGTAGCACATAAACTACTTTCAAATAAGCAGAAAACAAAACAAAAATTATAAAAATCAAATGGTACAAGACGATGCTACCTAGTTCAGCTTATAGCCAGCCTCATATTCACTTGAAAGTAAGCCCATGGCAGTTAAGGAGCGGAGTCAACGAAATAATTCACCCAGCACCAAGAAAGTCAAATGATATATGTGTACTTGCTTACCCATGAAGTAAAGTTAAGTCCCTTGCTGTTACGTGAATGAAGCTAACCCATGTACAAGAACACTTTGTTTCTCCGTCTTTTGTTCACAGACGTAATGCGCCTACTGCCACCAGATGTACAAAGAGGGTAGAGAATTCCACCGAACTGCCACCGCCCCCTGCTATCAAAAGGCACCGACAACAGAAACAAGGTCGAATCAAAGGGAAGTCAGCAACTACACGTGCGTCCTCTGTTTAAGGTCGAAGCGCAAAACTTACGTAGGTATTCAATACTGTAAAATTCCATGCCTATTAGACACAAACTTTCGAGAGAAAAGTGTGACCAAGGCGAAACGGCTTTTGAGGTTAAATACCGTAAACACTATGGACATACCACGAAATATTGCAGTCTAGCACCATGCTGTGTGAAATGTTGCAAAAGTTATCTCTTCCATGAATGCTAGGAACAATGCCACTGATTTTCTCAATATTTGTTTTAAATAATAAAGTTGTTTACTTAAAAGCTAGCACTCTCAATGGGAGTAAATAAAGTAATAATTGTGCGAAACCTCAAAAGTCCAGTTCAAACCGTTTCTAACCTAGCACCATTAAATAACTCAATTTCTTCTCGGGCAGCAAGCCAGGTGAAAAGACGATTAGAAATTGACGTTTCGGGAGTGTACATCTCTCCTATCATCAGGATATTTATTAAATGTTATAACTACAAACGAAACACTGGATATACACCAATATAAATAAAGACAAAACACTATCAAAATTCGCATTACTGAACAAAAGACTGTTTTCAGTAAATTAAATGCCAGGTCAGCAGATGGCGTGAGTATAGAAAATTAATTGGGTCAAAGAAACGTAACTACTTAACTTGATTATCAACCTGTGTGTATATATGTGTGTGTGTGTGTGTGTGTGTGTGTGTGTGTGTGTGTGTGTGTGTGTGTGTGTGTGTGTGTGTGTGTGCTTCTTAAGTCGACGGATTTTCATCTTTAAGGCCGGTTTCCAAGATGAACCGAACTGAAATAACATCACGATTAAGCATGCTCCTCTCGGAGAAAATGGCCAAAGCCTCCTTAACTCTCCGCTCCCAGTAACTGTTGTATTTTACCAAGATGGTCGTCTCCCGAAAGTTGGCTCTATGGTCGTTATCAAAACAATGCTCTGCCAGTCCAGACTTCTCAGATTGCATTAAACGAATGCTCCGTTCATGTTCGTTTATTCTGGTAGCGATGGTACTTCTGGTTTGTCCTATATACGGTGTACTACATTGACAGGAAATACGGTACACTCCCAGCTCTATGGTCGTTATCAAAACAATGCTCTGACAGTCCAGACTTCTCAGGTTGCATTAAACGAATGCTCCGTTCATGTTCGTTTGTTCTAGTAGCGATGGTACTTCTGGTTTGTCTTATATACGATGTCCCACATTCACAGGGAATGCGGTACACTCCCAGCTCTATGGTCGTTATCAAAACAATGCTCTGCCAGTCCAGACTTCTCAGATTGCATTAAACGAATGCTCCGTTCATGTTCGATTATTCTGGTAGCGATGGTCCTTCCGGTTTGTCTTATATACGATGTCCCACATTCACAGGGAATGCGGTACACTCCCAGCTCTATGGTCGTTATCAAAACAATGCTCTGCCAGTCCAGACTTCTCAGATTGCATTAAACGAATGCTCCGTTCATGTTCGTTTATTCTGGTAGCGATGGTACTTCTGGTTTGTCCTATATACGGTGTCTCACATTCACAGGGAATGCGGTACACTCCCAGCTCTATGGTCGTTATCAAAACAATGCTGTGCCAGTCCAGACTTCTCAGATTGCATTAAACGAATGCTCCGTTCATGTTCGTTTATTCTGGTAGTGATGGTCCTTCCTGTTTGTCCTATATACGAGACACAGGGAATGCGGTACACTCCCGGCTCTATGGTCGTTATCAAAACAATGCTCTGACAGTCCAGACTTCTCAGGTTGCATTAAACGAATGCTCCGTTCATGTTCGTTTATTCTGGTAGTGATGGTCCTTCCTGTTTGTCCTATATACGAGACACAGGGAATGCGGTACACTCCCGGCTCTATGGTCGTTACCAAAACAATGCTCTGACAGTCCAGACTTCTCAGGTTGCATTAAACGAATGCTCCGTTCATGTTCGTTTATTCTGGTAGCGATGGTTCTTCCTGTTTGTCCTATTACGAGACACAGGGAATGCGGTACACTCCCGGCTCTATGGTCGTTACCAAAACAATGCTCTGACAGTCCAGACTTCTCAGGTTGCATTAAACGAATGCTCCGTTCATGTTCGTTTATTCTGGTAGTGATGGTCCTTCCTGTTTGTCCTATATACGAGACACAGGGAATGCGGTACACTCCCGGCTCTATGGTCGTTACCAAAACAATGCTCTGCCAGCCCAGACTTCTCAGGTTGTATTAAACGAATGCTCCGTTCATGTTCGTTTATTCTGGTAGTGATGGTCCTTCCTGTTTGTCCTATATACGAGACACAGGGAATGCGGTACACTCCAGGAAATTGGAAGTCCAGTTTGTCTTTAACTGGTCTAAACAGATGTTTAATCTTCAAGAGCAAATTGAGCATATTCTTCGCCAGGAAAGCTTCAGGTCTTATTTTACCTTCCCCCGCCCCTATTTACGTCCTCCAACTTTAAGTCATTTCGGACGATGAATGAAATGGGTAAATGATGCACTAATGAGCCCGGGGTCTATGAAGCTTAGAGTTACCTGACATTCGTCTCTCAGGATAAGGGAAACCCCCGGAAAAACCTTATCAATTAACTCACCCTGACCGAGATTCGAACTCGGGACCTCTTGAACGTGAGGCAGACAGGCTACCATCTACGCTACCGAGGCGGGCATTTTGCCATTAAATAGCTTCTATAAATACAAATGTTCTAAAATTACTCTATTCAATCAATTTCTCAGCGAAAAATGATAGGGACAGTTTCCCATACTTAGTACAGCAAAAATAAAATAAATGCTTGATTGAAACAAGTGCTAACTGTAGAAAAATGAATTGTTGTTTTATGAAGTTGATTACATCAGTTTAGATTAGACTGATCTGCGCTCCGTGAGTTTACTGGTAACTACAAAGGTCTGTAATCATTGAACATGTCACCAAATCAAACACTCTCCTACAGATTAGCAAATGTGTACAATTTGGTAATTTCACTTGACCTTTACCAGTATGTCTCAACATTTCATATTCATTTTTAATGGATATCATTTATTGTCACTTCTTTATACATACATTAAATATCTTTTACACAGACTACAAAGGTAAACTGGCAATGACTTGTTATTAGAACAGTTAGATTCTAGTTACAGCGTTATCAGGATAATTTGTCATTCATATAATCTTGTACAGAATAAACTGAATTTGAGCATAGGTACTCTTTAGTAGCATTTCAAAAACACTGAAATTATCAATCTTTCCTTTAAGATTAGGAAGAGCGTTAAATATTTTGATGGTTTCATAAGTACGGGGCGGAGTATTCCTTTGTTCAGAAATGCAGGCTTTTAAGTTATAAGCACGTTTCCGACAATTATTAGTTTTTTCCTACAATTTCTTAGTTTTATATTGCCTATAAATGCCTATTTCATACGTTTCTGCCTATTCTGCTTACTAGTGCCTAACACTGCATTTCAGCCAATTTCTTCTGCTTGTAATTTGTGACAACAGCTTTTGCATTTGTTGGTTTTAACGTGAAGTTTTCGGGGAAGAGAAATTTCTTACTACTGCACATTGGATATACAAAAAGGGGTTTATTAAGGAGACACATGTGTGCAAATTGGACCAAAACTTACAATACCAAATTTAGCTTTTTTGTTTTAAAGTTAACATAGACTTACTTAAATAATATAAAGGTTCTTTTTTTCTAGCGGCACTACAGAAAACGTCACATGACTATTTAAATAACCCTGTGCCTGTATCGTAGCTGCTATTACGTAATTTTAAACTCAGATTTTTCAGATTCCATTTTTTCTACATTTTCCTAACTTCAAAATGTTCCACGGGATGCAGTTTTCTATTAATATGTATGAAATTCTAAACATGCCTGCAAGGGTAACTGTATATTAAGTGTACCCATTTACATTTTGTGTGTTTTTGTTATTTGTATTAAAAAGGATTATAATGCTTACTTCTTACTAAAAACGCTTAGGAAAATAACTTTTTTTTTTTTAAATAGGTATCATTATTCTTTCTCTTCATTGATATGGCGAAGACAAATATTTCACATAGGTACAGGTCATTAATAGGTTAAAGTGGGTGCAGAAACTTAATTTTTAAAATTACAATATGTGGGACGTTTTGAAAATTGCCTTTAATTTAGATATAAATGGTTAATTCCTCAGAAGCTATTGTAAATAGAAAGTTAAAACATTCTTGATCGATCAGAAAAAAAAATGGTATAAATTTGAAACGAATCTAACAAAAGCTTCAGATATTTCAATTTTCACCCTTAAGCCCCCCCGCACCAAACCCGTGCTTTTGTTTCTTGACATAGTTAATTACTCCACACCTTTCTACTCTTGATGGTTCTTACTAGTGAAGTGAATTTATATGTATTTTAATTATACGATAACTTAAACGATATTTTAACATGCTGTAGGTCCATTTATGAAATTTGGAATAAATGTAGATTATTTCGTCTAGGGAACCGTTTAGCGAATTTGTTGCAGCATATGCTGTGATGGTTGTCATTTTGTTATAGTGCATTTTAGGAGCCATTTACTAAAACTGTGTATTTCTAAGTGTTTAATTACCAAAATTTTTAGTGCCTATTTAAGTGCCTATTTTGCCCATTTTAGTGCCTTTTTGCCTGCCTATTTCACACATTTTTAGTGCCTATAAATTCGCTCCCTATTCATAACACACAACTTTCTGGAAGCAAAAAAGTTTAAACGTTTGTCTACTGTTTATTCTGTGAATTTCACTGTTCCTTGTAGGTCTTCAAATTTGCTACCTTTTCTATATAATTAGTTTCTGTGGATAATGAATAACGTAATTATAAAATGTATGGAGTATATTTTAGATTATGCGTAAAAATTCCTACACGAAGTAAGGAATAAATGTCATGAGTAAATATCTAAAATAGAAATATATAGAGTGGGGTTGAAACAGCACCCACCGGTGATTTAAACAGTCGCTGTACTTTCAAAAATAGTAGATCATGAAAAGTGTTTTTTTTTTTTCTTTTTACCTAATCCAAGGTTGTCATGACGGACGATGAATACAATGACGTTCAAGTGAGTATAGGGTACATAGAGCTTAGAGTTAAAAGACATTCATCTTTCAGTTTAAGGGAAAACCAACAACGTTCGAATGTCGATCAGGGTCAGTTATCTGTATAAGGTTGTATATTCGGAGCTTTCCCTTATTATTTTATAATAAAATCATAAAACAGTTAATTAATTTAAATAAAAGGTTAATACTTCAACTGATACCAGCACATTACGAAATACATGGTAATGAAACAGCTGACTTTGTAGCCAAAAAAGGACAGTAAAATTACGTCACATTCATTTGAGCCACTAAGTTATCACTCTATCAAAAGAATAATTTTATCAATATATAATCAAAAAATTAAAAGTAATATATTACAAACAAAAGGAAAACTATGGGGCAATTTATGTAACAGCATGACTGTAATCAGTGCACTACGAAGAAAACCCTCTGTAGCAACTTTTAGACTTGTAGCAGGCCATGACTGTCTCAATAAACATTTATTCAGCATTGGTATAGTGACATCTCCTTTCTGCACACTTAAACAAGATGTGGATGGAAACCACCTACTCCACTGCCCAACCTTTAGTCAACGTACCAACATACGGTATGCCCCAAAATAAACAGTAGTCATTTTCGCTCAGTGCGCATGCGCACACCTGAGTGTCTTCGTGTTCTTACATCATGATGTGTAATCTCTGTTTCATATAACCTTGCCCCGCTGACATGTATCACTCTGCGTACAACTACCTTCCCCCTCAGCCTAATTGGCTAATGCTTTCGCGTCGTAGGCCATAGGTGGTGCCTTCCCGTCACATTTAAACCTGCAGTAAACGTCATAATAATTGCCAGGAAGATAGATAAAATCATACAGATAAGAATATGAAGGAATGCAAAAATACAAGTTTATAATGAAACTGAGCAAGTTGAAACTGAATGAATGTGCAATGAAACTGAAACAAGTTTATAATGAAAGGCCTTCGGCCCTTTTCACTGGGATTTTTTAAACCAGCACACATTCCTTGCAAAAATGCTTGTCTTTCAGTCTTAAAAGTTGTGTCACGCCATACTTGTCGTGCGTCCTTCATTCACCCAAGTCTCGTCAAGGTAAGTATATTTTGCGACTTGTATCTCGGTACAGTCTGATTGTCCTTAAATAACGCCTTCGCCACACAGCAATGTCGCCCCTGGAGTGGTAAGTTTTCCTGTTGTCTCAATTTCATGTCGCGATGTTCTTACGCACCTAGCACTCACACCTGTAAGTTCACAGCACAGCTGTTCGACTTCTCTCACTGACAAAGACGGATTCTTCTATGTGCATGCACCACTTCTTTTTTCGCCGCTTTGTAAAGGTTTTCCCTTGCGATGCTTCAGCGAAAAACTGGCGCTAGTCTCTGCCATTATACATATAATAAGTACACGCGCAATAAACTATCAATAACATAATTTAACTCTCGCAATCGGCATAGCACACCTTGGAATGGCGATATATGACTAATCCAGTTCAAAACAAGGTCAGTGATAAAAGTCATATAAACAAATGTCGTCACTACCGCTAAATCACGTGCTATCGTACCATGTGCTTGAGAGCAAAGGAACCTTCTCTTTACTTCGTTTAAGAATTAACATGCATTTCAGATAAATCAACTCTGTTGCGTAATATATTTAATTGAAACAGTTACACAAATATAAATTTGACAATTCTCTTCAAACATATAAAGATATATCACCATGTTAAATAACGAACTAATTTTTACCGCACAACAGTCTATATCACAACAGCAGCCAATGAGAGGTGATAAGGTCACGTGACCGTTAAGAGATACGGGGCAAGCTTATGTGGAACAAGGATTAGTTAGAGTAGCTACAAAATAAGAATGGACATGGGTTGAGCCAATACGGTTATTCTACTGGCTTGGTGTTGCCAGTTCCACGGCTAGCGGGTGACACAGATGGAAGATATATCTGTCTTTGTCTCAACCTAGCAAGTATCACACAGGTGCTGAGATGTACAGTGATACAGTACTGACAGGGAAGTTCGCTTAATATTTCAGCATGTGTGAGAGAACATACACAATGATTATCGCATAATCTGAACCTTAAAACCTTGAACTGGAGAACAGTTCGCTTACGTAGCTATCGTTCATATGTACACAAAACAAAATGATTCAAATTATATGCGTTCTACGAAATAAGTAGTTTGCTACACTGAAACAAAATAGTGACATTTCAGCGATTTGTGAATAAAGTTTCTATTTTAATGATGTCATATTTGTATACTGTCTGTAATGAGCTTGAAAGCCAAAGAAAAATGTAATAGTGGCAAGTTACCGTGGAGTATGTTGGTATGTTTACAAGCAGCAGCGGCACGGCGTGTTGCAGCGTGAGGCACGTGTCATTGTTTCTGTAACTACCTAATCCACACTAATTCTGGGGCGTTTCTATGTGGCTGTATTGACGGTAAAAACTACCTATATGTGTCACATAGAAACGGAGAAACTACTTCTATATATACATTCGCTGTCGTTTGGGAAAACTCTGTATAAAGTCATCCAGAATGAAGAGGACTTTTGAGACTATTCCCAGAACATTCAATGTAAACATTTCATTTATCGTGAAAATATATTTAACATGATGTAATTGAATCAAAGTCCACATTGAAAATATCAAAATGTAAATCCGTGTAAAGATAGTTTGGGGTGGGAGCGAGCATTTCTTGCAAATCTTTGTGTCCCAGTTTTTGTATTTAATCGACTTTTTTTTTAGTTACCCTGTTCTCTCTCTCTCCCTCTCTTTCTCTCTCTCCACACGCACACACGCACACACACACACACACACACACACACACACACACACACACACACACACACATCGAATTTGAGTCTTTATCTACGGACGTCCTTTAACTGCTACTGATTTCAACGTCCCATGAAAGACCGCTTAAACAGGTCTCAAAGGCCTCTTAGACAAGCTTGAAGTTCTTTCAGCTGCCGTAAACCTACGACATGGCACACAATGGACTACAGGAGGGCGCCTTGTAATTTCGAAACTGTGTTTGAAGCTATTTAAACCAAATCCGCAAGAATTTTTGTGTTAAGTTGTCAGTCATTACACTCCGGAAAACAATGACCTGCTTCCGGTGAATCTGTTCTGAAAAAAGGAAAGACGGTTTCGTCGACCAGGTATATGACAGCTAAGGTCATCATACTCACGTACAGATGTATTTTTTTTATCTTGAAAGGTGCAGAACGATGCGCAGTGGTATCTAGACGAGTCCACCTCAGAACGGTTACAACTGGAGGGGAGGGCAGGTCAGTTGCGTACAAGTAAACACGTGCAGAGCTACTTGGAAACACTACAGCTTGTTTCAAAATGTGCTTGTCTCCTGCTTCCAAGAGAGCATTTATAAATGACGCCTCCTAGCAGCACATTAGGAAATAAAGTGCTACATTTAAAAACACGAGAAGTAATAACCAATATCCATAGATTTATAAAAAATGAACAATGGTCTGGGTCCGCTATAAAAATCTGGCTAAGGGTGTCTGAGGCAACAGTTCTGTCTGAAAGAAGTTTAGGAGAGTTATTAAGGAAAGAAAAGCCATTGGTGCTAGTGCAACAACGTCCTTCCCTATGCCCAGTAAACAAAGATTAAGAACATGTACAAAATCTAATTTGGATGTTTTAATTCAGAATTAGGCGAAATATGAATAACTTTTAAAGCACAGAAAAATAAAGACCAACTTTGAAGAAAGTGATTATGAAGCTTAAAAATTCTACTGACTTCCAAGGCAGTGTCTGAACATTAAGAAGAGTTCTTTTGAAGCTAGGATTATTTGAAGAAAAAAAAACACTAAGCATGACAGACAAATTTTAATCGAACATCGCACCATACGTGCAAAAAGGTTTAAGTATTTACGAAATATTCGGAGATATCGAAGTGACGTTTATATAGTTTATATGGATGCAACTTATATAAATACAGCACATACTGGACCATATGCTGGAGTGAAATACGTTACAGGGACTCTGCAGCGGTACTGAAAGGTCGACAGTTGTTTATCATGCCTGCTGGAGGAGAACAGGGTTTTGTTCCAAATGCCTATGTACTATTTAAGATCCAACAAAAGCGTGGAGATTACTACCATAGTAAGAATTACAACTTAGTTTATAAGAGCTGCAAGACTGGCTTCGAGAATGAAGTTTGTTTTTAGACACCTTATGCACCGCCCCCCTCTCTCGTAATCTTACGCGTCTGACGCATTGTGGCGATAAGTGCACTATCCCCAACACAGTTTGCTACTCATCCCTACCGCGCAGGATTCCTGTCAAGATAAAATAATACATCTGTACTTCTTCGAAAAGGGAAAACCATTACCAGACAATACCTAGAACCAGTTTATCCGGATTAACTGCATCCAGAGCTGATGCAAATTAAAAAAAAAAATCCGGGTTATCAAGAAAATGGCAGAAAAACGATAAAAAAACATGTACACCAGCGAAATATTTTTAATGGAGTTTAGAAATTACTATCGACACACTTTCATCTAAAAACACATACACTGTATGTACTGTAATAGTGTATCTACTGTGCGATCCATATAAACCTGAACCACTTCAATAGGACATAATTTCCCTTTCAAAGCTCGTAGAATGTAGAAATTTGTTTTAATGATCTCAGTGACTCTGGGAGAGTTGACAACACTGACAATTGTTGACAGTTGACAGTCTTAAATGTGCAGTCATAACAGCAACATGCAGTACTCACTACGAGAGTGTATTTACATTTTGAAAACATATTGGAAGACAAATTCCTTGCTAAGAACACAACGGGAATCTCGAAGAGAATTTAACTCACACAATGTTCCGACAAAGGCAACACTTTTATCGCTCGTAAGAAAGCTGGCGACAACTGGTATACTGATTAGTGAGAGTTTTGTTGTAATTTTACGTCCTCCAACGTTAAGTTATATCGGACGATGAATGGAATGGGTGAAATGATGCTCAAATGAGCCAGGGTCCATGGAGCTTAGAGTTACCCGACATTCGTCTTTCAGGATAAGGGAAAACCCCGGAAAAACCTTATCCAGGTAACTCACCGTGACCGAGATTCGAACTCGGGAACTCTTGAACGTGAGGCATACATGCTACCATCTACGCTATCGAGGCGGGCCCGTTAGTGAGAGTGGAAAACATAGACCGCCACTGAATGCAGACACTGTTACAGAAGTTCGCATAATGCTATTGAATTCTACAAACAAATCGTTTGTCGATTGAGCCAGGAATTAGGATATTCATATGGAACATGTCAAAAAGCTGCCAAGAAATTAGGATTACAACCTTACAGAGTTGAACAGGATCACTACATAGTGTAATGATGATGATGATAATAATAATAATAATAATAATAATAATAATAATAATAATAATAATAATAATAATAATAATAATAATAATAATAATAATAATAATAATAATAATAATAATAATAATATTAATAATAATAATTGGCGTTTATAAATTTTGAAAAGGCCTTTGATAGAATAAACCGATGTAAAGTACGCCAATATTGGAGGAAAGGCG
>CM060951.1:16211710-16503248 GCA_030765055.1 Mantis religiosa | reverse complement strand
TGGAAACACCAACTCAGCTGTCTTCTCCTTTGCAGTACTTCAAAAGCTTGGTTGCTAAAGAAATGCTGGATATGCATGTGGAAGAGACAAATTTATATAGTACCCAAAAGTTTGAACATACTATAAACACCAATAGATCAGAAAAAGAGAACGTTTTAGGCATGTATCCCATAATGGGACTTTGCTAAATGCTAAGTGTACGGTGCTACTGGAATCAAGCATGCGACCTTGCAGCTGAGCTGATTCTTCCTGGACCTAGCAAATCTAATATAGGCCGACCAAGTGCTGATGACATCCCAAACAGAAAAGAAGAGCAGCAACTATTGTTGTTCCTATTGTGGACTGTCGAAAAGACAAAACAGATCACTGGGTCATATGGAAGGAATCCGTAAGCGGTGCAAGATATGCAAAAATGTAATTCAATTGTTTGGTGTGAAAAATGTGAATCGTATTTATTCTTGAAAAAAGACAGAAATTGTTTTAGAAGAGTCTACACATAAACTGTGTAGTGTGAAATACGTTTTCTACACTTTGTATGACATTTTAAAAGAAAAGCGTGCTTCATGTAAAGATTCAGTTTTGTATTCACATATGTAACATGTTGTAAAGGGGCATAAATTCTGAAACATATATTTTCGTATGAACGTTCATTTACTGTTAATAAATAAGCCTAAAATGATTTGTAAATAGTTTTTACTAAGCCGGTTCTATGCTTGGACATTAAAGGGTTAATATAATGCAATATTATCGTAAAGGAATGAGATCGATGGCTGGACCCAGAAAACGATGGCTGGAGGAGTTTAAAAGCAGAACAGGCACTTGAGTGCCTATGCCATGACGTGATGAAGAAGACAGGTAAATAGTGTGGAGCCGCCACTGTGCCCGTTATACGTGAGACGAATGCAGCAGCAAAGCGGGAGAATTCCGTCACACAACTTTCTCTTTCCGTCTCTAAACTAGAGAAGTTAACGAACGTGTGTGTCCTCAGGCACATTATCCTCCAGTATCTAACGGAGTTCCTTGCGTGCAGCATGGCTATGGTACACAGAATTATCGCTCTGCTTTATGTAAGTAACCTTACATTTCAATATCTTATTGTTTTCTCACCCCGTAGCTAGACCGTTCAGTCTAAACACACATCTCGCTAATGCCTTATTCACCGTTCACAAACGGAGTATAGTTGTAAAGCATAGTACTCAGGAATCAACAACTCTTTAATTTTACCCAACACTCACTTTTGAAGTTGTACTTTACTAATATAGCGCGATCCGTATATACCTGAACCGTTTAAATAGGTCAATAATAGGACACACGTACAACTTTGGGAGAATATAATACACAATTGGGTGATTACATTACACTATTTACATCTCAGAGAAAATGTTGGAAGTGTCCTCCACCAGCATCTATACTTGTTTGTACTCATCTCACCATATTCTCTGAAGTCTTACGGAGAGTATCCTCGCCAATGTTACTTATTTCGGTTCAAAAGGATTCCTTGAGAACATTAATTGTCCGTGGTCTATTCTTGTACATACTATTTTTAGATACCCCCACAAGAAAAAATACGGTGAGGTTAGGTCAGGGGATCTGGGGGCCCACAGACCTTTTGAGATTATTCGATTATCAAATAAACTGTTTACAAGTTCCTTGGTATCATTAGATGTATGGTACGTTGCTCCGTCTTGCTGGAAATAACCTTCTCTCAATTCGATTTCATCTCCGTAAAACTTCAGAGAATATGGTGAGACGAGTACAAACATGTATAGATGCTGGTGGAGGACACTTCCAACATTTTCTCTGAGATGTAAATAGTGTAATGTAATCTCCCAATTGTGTATTATATTCTCCCAAGGTTACACGTCGGTCCTATTATTGGTTCAAAGGTTATGGCTTATTGAAATGGTTCAGATTTATATGGATCACACTATATAACATTTATTGTAGTATTAACATTTGGTAATGTAAATGTAAATCTGTAATTACAGCTACAACTTCTGTTCATTCATTATTAACAAATAGTTTCCTACATGGAAATTAATTGTTCTTTCACACTGGCCGTGTGTAGGACGCACTATGAAAGGGTAGAGTCAGACTGAAAAATTCAATGCCATAGCCGGGATTTGAACCACGGACCTTCTGGCTTTCAGTCTGGTTCTACCCTTTCATAATGCGTCCTACACACGGCCAGTGTGAAAGAACAATTATTTTCCATTAATTGTACCTAATAGTGGTTAACTATAAAGCCCGGGCCTTACAGTACTTACAGCACAGTAAGTCGTCATTAATGTAGTTGTCTCATGTGTTTATGAGAACTCCTAGTGGTCAGTTAGAGAATTTAATGTCATATTGGCACGTTGGCCATAGTAGCTCAATGGTTTAGAGCGGCTGGACGGAGACCAGAAGACTATGGCATTGAATATTTTAGTCTGGCTCTACCCTTTCATAGTTTCCTATATGTTCACATTCTACTGGCAATACATTCGTCAATGTAGACTTCTGAAATGAAAATCAGCGTAATTTTAGTACTTTTTAAGAAATTAATAAACTGTTATGAAAAGTATAATACCAAAAATTAGAACGACTAGACAACATCGATACATATTAGCCAACAATATTTGTGACACGCATCCAGTCGGCCTTGGTCTAAATAGTCCTATGATCCACAAAATAAAATAACAATTAATTTTCCCACTTTATTATAGTTTAATCAAAAATGTAGTATGCCTTTCTAATGATTAAGGTAAGGTAAGTGCGGTTGACTAGGATTTGCGCGCGATTCGGATTAGTTTTACAAAATCTGCTCCCTAGGGGACAGTAGTGTGTCGTTATGTTGAAACGAAGAAACTATCTGAGACAGTTGACTGTGTAATACGATTGTGTTTTGTCTGAGTAATCGAGCTTCTTTACCGGAAAGGAGAGATGTAATTTCTGCATTTCTGGCATTTGTTATTAACTTCGTTTACGGTAGATTTATAACAAAATGTGCATTAAAATTGCTCCAGAAACTTATACAATAAGATAATACAGAGCTTCTTGCATCCATAATCCTCCTTGTTGTTGTGACAGTTACTTAATCAGGGCTGCTAACGGGTAAAAATAAATACCGCTACAACAGCCGGCAAAGCGGATTACGGTAAGGCGGGGGATTCAAATGTTGTTTTTTTTACTTACGTCCTCCAATGTTAAATCGTATTGGACGATGAATGAAATGGGTGAAATGATGCTCAAACCATCCCAGAAAAATGGAGAAATCTGTGTGGGCGCTGTGGGAGAGAAGCAATTCATAAGTAGAAAATGTGTGTCAGATGCATAAAGATATGAATATACAAGTGTAGAAAGGTGTTATTTTTTCTCATGATTACATTAAGTACTTAAATTGAATGTTTCACCGTTTTTCTTGCCATTCCGATTCGTCCGCTTTGCCAGTCATCATCCTCCAATTGCGAGCGATTAGCATTAGTTTCCACTGGAAGTAAAAATGAAAACGGAAGTACGAGGTGCGTTCAAGTTATAACATCTATTTTATTTTTCAGGACGGGGACCAGATAGGAACTTCTGTTTTCTTTAAATACACGTGGACTCTTTGTGAATGCGTGGCAGAGAAATGAAATGAAATGTGTAGTGTTTAACGCCCGCTTTTACTACATACGGCACCGCAGGCGGTGACACTGATGATATATGAGATGAAGATGGAGCACCGGTGGAATGAGATGGCGGGGGAAACCGGAGGTCCCGGAGAAAATCCGCCCCAACGCCGTGTTGTCCACCACAAATCTCACTTTGCGGTCGCCTGGGATCGAACCCGGGCCGCCTTGGTGAGAGCCAAGCGGTCTAACCACTGAGCCACGGCGTGGCCGCGTGGCAGAGATGGCAGCACTGTGCAGTGCATAGAACTCTAGTTGTAGCGCCGAGAGCTAGGACTGTTTTTGATACTTAATACGTTTCCATTGCAAGAACAGAGTGTAATCATTCGTTTTCTCTATTTTCGTGGTATGACACTTATTGACATCCATGGCCAGTTGAGTGAAGCATGTGGTGATGGTACCACGGATTTGTGTAATGTGCATTCCTGAGTACGAGAGTTCAATGAAGGCAGAATATCGTGTGACAACAAATGAAGACACTCAACGGCCTCACACCAGCCGGTCTTACTACATGAACCAGCGAGTGGAGAACGTTTTGGAGGATCGCCGATTGAGCGTTGCAGACATTACCTCCAAAATTTACATTTCCGTGGGATCAGTGCACACAATCCTGCATGAAGATCTGAAAATGCTCAATCAGCGATCCTCCAAAACAACGTTCTCCACTCTCTGGATCATGTCGTCAGACCGGCTGGTGCGAGGCTAGAGCTCATTGTGTGAGCCACTGACATATGCTCATTTCTGGCCAACTGTAATTTTCATATTCTGTTTCATTTCGGAGATAATTGAGGTCGCAGAGTTCGGTGGGACACCCTGTATATACATCTTACACATTTCTTCTGCAAAACGAGTAGGTAATCTGTTCATGTTAGTCATACAAATGCTGCCCCATTTCTCAACTGTATACTGTAGATGTGAATGTATTATTCCATTATAGGCTAATTTCATATGTTCAGAATTTAGACATTTTGCTAGGTTTCTATTTGCACTTATCTTTTCACATATGTAGTCAATATGGTATCTGACAGGTTAGGTTTTCATCAATAATCACCCCTAAGAATTTTATCTTATCTATTGCTCGATTTGTTCACCATTAACAGAACTACTAGTATACCTGTTATTGCAGTGTTTAAACACGACTGTTTTAAGCTCCTTAAAGATGAGCAGGTTAGGAAAGATTCAAGGAATGAAGACACCCTTTTGTGCATTAGAGAATTGTTACGCGTTTACAATGCTAAGAAAAGTGTGTGGCTCGAATATCTATACACAAAAAACTAATATTCCTTTAGAGAAAGTTATTCATTAAAGGTTAAACCAACAAATCGAGGCCAGGGACTTTCCTACTTGATTTCTTCGTAACGCTTTATGTCGACAGAAGACAGAATTGTACTGTAAACATTTGTCCAGGTGATAACGAAGGATTGGTCCTCGAGACTTGCGATACCTCCATACCCACGGTACTTGCATGGTATCGACATGGAAAGATACTTCAAAAAGTTGGCTCGATACTTTTTCGATACTTCGGTGGTAATTCTGCAACTTTTGCCACAATTAAAACATTACAAAACCCGTGAAAATGTCAGGAATGTAATATCTGTACAGTAGCATCGTGCAAGAAAATAATCGTGTGTCATTCACTGCCAGTTACCAGTTCCAAAGGAGAAATCACGCATATCTCAACGACGTTTTGTCATCTCTTTCCTCTTACTGGATTACTGGTTGTAAAACAAATTCAAAATCTCCAGAACTAAAACATATAGTCGCTAAATATTTGTGTATTCCACCTGCAATAGTTTTCTCTGAAAGACAATCTACAGGTGACGCACGAAATGTCATAAAATTAAATTGTGTAGTAAATATGTTAATTGCGGGTTGGCAACGCTGGAATGATATGAGAATTAGCCGTGGTTCGTGCATGGTTCAACAGATTGTCAATATCGCGCATGCGTGATTCCACCGCTTCAGTTTAGTAAAATGGCGGACAAAGGCCGGTTGACGCTAGAATAAAAAGTGAAAACTGTGTTGTTTGACGCGGAAACGAAGAGTCTAGCAGAGACGCAACGATGTTTTCGTGTTCATTTTCGTACGAGCTGGGCCCCCTGCAGACAGTGTATAGACTAACTACACAGTTTGACACTGACGGCCATATTTTAGAGCAAAAGCGACCTCGTGTCAACACGATCTGTGCTCCAGAGAATATCGAGGCTGTGAGAGTGGCTTTGACACGAAGTCCCAGGAAATCCACGGGACGAGCTTCGGCCGAAATGGGCATCTCACGTCGTTCGCTTCAAAGAATACTTCATGCTGACGTGAGATTATTCCCATACAAAATGATAGTGTTGCACAAACTGATGGAACATGACAAGGTACGGCGACTTCGGCTCTTGCAAATGATGATGCCGTGATTGATAACACATGGTATTCTGATGAGGTTTTCGTTCATTTGAACGGTAGCGTCAATATGCAGGGCACGAGAATCTCCTGGTGTAGTACACGAGATTGAAAATTGTGGAGAAAAGTTAGTGTATGGGGTGCCATATCCAGCCATGGAATTATTGGGCCAATCTTTTACAACGTCACAGTTAACAGTGCGCGCTACTTGGACATGTTACAGAACAAATTTCTTCCGCAACTTTATGCAACAGAGTTACCAATGGAGACTCAATGGAGCTCGTCCACATACAACAAACGTTATTCTGGATTTCCTGCACCAACATTTCGGGCTCAGTGTGATGTCCCATCGATATCCTGAACGTTTTCAGGGCGGTTCAATATGGCCGCCACACAGCCCGGATATTATTCCCTGTGATTATATCTTATGAGGATATTTGAAGTAGACAGTCTACCACAACAAACCACGCACTCTAATACAACTGCGAGCGGCCATCACAACATTTTTGCAGGGAATAACAGAAGACATGTGTCGAAGAGTGGTCGGAAACGTCACAGTTCGTCTCGAAGAGCTGGAACGTCAACAAGGTTGATACCGAAATTAAGGGGTGCAATGTATAAAGAATCATGATGGATTTCAAAGGAATGTTGGTTCTTTGTTACAACACGTGCAAGGGCAGTTGAGTCGAATAGCAGTTGTGGGAGAATAGTTGTTATAACAAAAGAAATGTAAGAAACGGTGTCCTTAGCCGATTTCTAAAGGGGAGCACTTGACTTGTTGAATGGGGTATTCTTCGGACGCTTAATAATGGCATGACAAAATAGTCGCAATGGGAATCTTTGTCAAAAGAGTGCTTCCAGAAAGTGAAAGTCACATGTACATCCACGAGCATCTGTCATTCATTCAGTCCGAGGCGTGAGGGCGATTAGGGCAGTCCTCTTGTTCTGTCTTGGGCCATGCAGACCAGAAATGATGAGAGAAGATATTTGTCGGTTTATACGGAACTAATTAAGTGTTATCGAGTAATAAACATTTTATAAACAGTGATATTGGTAACCCTTGGTCGGCAACTTCAAGTTTGATATTCGGATAAAAGAAGCAGTCAATAAACCAGTTTGAAACGGGCATTCCAGTGTCATTAAAACTATCCTTCTTACACATATCCACGCATACCCTGTGAGAAACCTCCTTGCTTTACCCTAAGCTAAACATTATTTGTTTCAAACCGTCGCCCCAAGTGGAATTCTTTGCTCACCAATATATTTGCTTCAAGGTGGACATATTGAACATTTACTGCACACTCACTGAGCTTACACATTCTGATGATTAATGTAAAAAGATAATATTGACATGCTTTGGTTATTAAAAGTTGAGTGTATGACATTTCGTGCACCACCATATAGATCTAGTCCCAATATACTTAAGTATAACGCTCGGCTATCAGTGCAGTTTTGGTAACTGAGACTCAATTATGAGAGGATTCAGTACAACGAAGCTAAAGAGACGCGTTCAGTGACACCATTGTAAACCGGCCGTGGTAACGACGTGGACTTACAAGAATATATGCCTCTAAGGTCTGCTCTTTTTAGTCAAAGGGTTTACAACAATGGCATGCCACTGCATAAGTCTGATAAGTCTGCTGTTGATTCTCTAAATAATATGACAGACCACTCAATAAGTTTTACTTGGAGGGAAGTAACCAAAGAAAATCTTTACAGTAAAATTATGAAATTTAATAATTCCAGAAGTCAGGATTACTATGGTCTTTCTAATTATTTATTAAAGTTAAGTATTTCGAACCTATTGGATCCTTTGGTACTTATTGTTAATCAATGCCTTAACCAAGGTTAGTTTCCTGACCCCTTGAAGATATCGAAAGTTATTCCTGTATATAAAAAAGGAAACAGGCAGGATTCTCATCTGTATCTTCGAGTGAAATTATACAATTAAATCTAAGACAAATTGTAAATGCAAATTCTTTTAAAACTAGAGTTAAAAGTGCATTAAGTTACTTAACTTTTGTACACTACAAGAGTACTTAAATGTAGATTCATTTTAATGACCTGCTTTTTTTTTAATTTATGTCCTCCAACGTTAAGTCATTTCGGACGGTGAATGAATTAGGTGAAATGATGCTCAAATGTGTCCAGGGTCCAAGGAGCTTAGAGTTACCCGACATTCGTCTTGAAGATTAAGGGAAAACCCCGGATAAATCTTATCCAGGTAACCCAGCCTGACCGAGATTCGAACTCGGGACCTCTTGAACGTGAGGCAGACATGCTACCATCTAAGCTACCGAGGCGGGCTTAATGACCTGCTGACGAAACCTATTGTATTGTATGCCAAATGATTAAATAAATTTATTATTATTATTATTATTATTATTATTATTATTATTATTATTATTATTATTATTATTATTATTATTATTATTATTATTATTATTATTATTATTATTATTATTATTATTATTATTATTATTATTATTATTATTATTATTATTATTATTATTATTATTATTATTATTATTATTATTATTATTATTATTATTATTATTATTATTATTATTATTATTATTATTATTATTATTATTATTATTATTATTATTATTATTATTATTATTATTATTATTATTATTAAAGATTTTATCTTGTTTCCACTCTTTTTTTGTTGAACATTCGTTGATTTTCCAACATAAGCAGATGGACATAAATGCTGTTGTGAAAATAAAGAACTCATACCTAAAACTTTTACAGGCCACATCCAATTTTATATCTGCAGTACAGGAAATGCCGCCAGTAAACATATTTGTTTTTATTTATTTCATAATAAACTCACGAATGAAGACACAGTAAGAATTTACTTTCGATCTTCATTTGAGAGGTTTGGATTTCCTTCAGAGAAAGTAAAGCGAGAAAGTAAATCGAGAAGTAGGTCGCGAATTTCTTTTTATGGTCGTTGGTTACTCATCCAGCAGTCACACTTGACCTAGGTGGCGGAGCTGCCTGGAAACACTTGAACAACGGGAAAGTGCCTTCTACTCACAACCAAAATGAAGCACATGTGATCAAGTTTCACCCAGGAGTTATGGGTTGAATTAACATCATTTTCTACTCTCCGTAATGTCTAAAAATACTAATGCTGGAATAAATATGTGTGTTTTCTATCAAATAATTAACAGTCATTGAGTTGTTTCTCAAGTCAAAACTGACGTTATGGCAACAGAATTTAGGAGTATATAATTACATAAAAGATGATTACATAAATATAGGTATAAATAACAATTCTGAGCTCTACATTCACACAACTTTCTGTATGAATAAATGTGCACAAAAGGAGTGTTTAGGAACTAATAGGTAGAGCCGGTCTTAAAAATCCTGTACTCATTCCAAAAAACTAAAAATTGACGAACTTGAAAATACGGTCAAATTACCCTACCCAACGGGAAATTTACCTCCGCGAAGATAATAGGTATTTTGAGTCGGTTTTTACTCGCAGATTCTGAAAATGATGCTTAAAATGGCACAGCACGTCACAATTTTTAGATATGTTAGTATACATAATCGAAAATAAATTCGCGTACCAGCCGCTAACATGCGTGTCATAGGTTGTTCACCCTTGTCCTACACAATTAATTACGCAGGTACTTACAAAATGTAAAGGTGAAAACATATTGTGCCATTTTACCAAGCCTTTACTTCAAAAGATCCTGACTTTCAACCAGAAAATTCTGGAAGTGAAAGACATTTTATAGAGCAAGTGGACTTGAATGATTTGATATGCGATTTAAATTTGTCAAAAAAATAACGAAAGAAAGAAATCTGAACTTCTACGTTACACAGTGAAACAATGGAAATTACTTGCACTTGGTACAAATATTACACAGTTTCAAGATAGACTCAAAATTTTTTTGTGATTAGGCAGTGTACGAACCACTTGTGTGCGAACCTCTAAAGTTGTTATTGGGACGCAGCGGCCACGAAAACAAAAACATTACTCCTTGCTCTTTATCAGTGACCCTAGTCTACCTTTCAGGTAATGAGACAAATGGCAGTTGCTTGTGAAAAAGTCGACTAATAACTCGGACAGTTGAAGGCTGCTCTTCAGTGTAAAACTACACATTCCGTCCTAACAGAGAGGATTTTGCGTGTACTTAGATAGCAAATCCAAGCAATATGGAGCGTTATACGAACGTCGAAATGACGGATATGGTTTTGATGAAGGGAGTTCAACGAACGCACGATTAATTTACTTTCATTAAAATTATGAATTGTAAAAGTAGTTACATCAATGATAATATTTATTTGTTTAACTTCAAGGCATTTTTCTATGATCTTAATTGTACAATACTTTCAAATACTTACTGTAAATATCATAAACACCCATAAGCAATAATTAATAGCTTCTTTATTGCGATTCCATAAGCCAAAGAAATTCCTAATAGTAGCAAGGTACTGAAGAGTATGTCGGTATCTTTACAAACAGCTACAGCACGCGGCACGGCGTGTGACTTATACCTGCGAACTCCGACAGCGTGAGACACGCTTCATTGTTCCTGTCACTGACTAATCCAACTCATTCTGAAGAATTTTTATGCGGTTCTATTGGCGGTAAAATACATCTATACCTTTATATGACATAGAAGCTGAGCAAGTACTTCTATATGTTCGTTCGGTGTCGTTTTGAAACACCCTGTGGAAAATTTTATAAGGTGCTGAACTTAAATTTGAAGTTAGGTAGATAGAGTCAACATGAAAAATTCAATGCCATGGCCAGGATTTGAACCACGGAACTCCTGGTTTCCGTCCAGTCGCTCTTACCCTTTGAGCTACCATCGCCAATGTGCCGTCCTGACATTAAGTTCTCCATTTGACTCATATACTTCCCTGGTAAACATCTAGGGGCTCTCATATTCGAGATACACTGATTTTTACGACTTACTATCGTAAGTACTTAAGTCCCAGGCTTCATCATTTAACTATTATTTATAGTTAATTAATGGATAATTTAATATCAGGACGGCAAGTTGGATATGGTAGCTCCAAGGTTAAGAGCGACTCAACGGAAACCAGGAGATCCGTGGTTCAAATCCCGGCCGTGGCATTGAATTTTTCATGTTGACTCTATCTATCAAAAACCTTAGCTTATATATGGCTAGTGTGAAGAAATGATTAATTTCCATCAATTAACTAAAAATAATTAGCTATTTTTTTGTTTTTGAGTAGGCTGTAAAAAGACATGCGCGCGCACAGGCACATACACACAGAATCCCCCAAAATCCTATTTTTAGAAAAAGTCTCAATGTAAACAGAATAACTGAATAAACGAATATTCGGTTAAATACCAAACTAGAAATTTAAGTTGAGCGTCTTCCAAGACTGCAAGCCGAAGCTTTTTCGGTAAGTCACCATTCCAAGGTGATACAAAAATGTTCGAGAATGTTTATTTTTTCAAAAAGGCTCTAACATTGACACTGCTATATTTAATACACTTTCATAAAATGAAATTATATCTTATAATCGTTCGGTGTCATTTCGAAACAGCCTGTATTCCTTCACACATATACCCTTTTCTGAAAATGCCTTTTTTAGATTAAGGGTGTTCCTTGACATGCTTTTCCGGTGAAATCCCGATATTTAATTTTTGGGTGTAATGCAATACTTTCCCTACACACTGCATGTAGTAGAGAAAATAAAACGGTAATAAAAGTGAGTCGCATTGCTTTCTCCAAAGATACACAGTCTCCTTTAACTTCTACGATAATATGAGGGCCTTTGACTTGAAAAACAACTTGTTAACTGTAAAACCTGTGTGAACATTGAATGCAGACGGCCAATAGTTGGCATCTTGCTTACAAATCTAACTAAGCGGTATTACATCACCATTCCCTGTACCGTTCGACTGTACTATATTCCCGTCTTCTCTGGTCTCTCTAAACCGAGCGACCTCCCATAACAACTGTACTCATTCGTCAGACAGGTAATACAATATACGTCGTGTTACGTACGATGTTCTGATGTTTTGATTGTCAGACTGTACTGTACTATATTCCCGTCTTCTCTGGTCTCTCTAAACCGAGCAGCGAACTCCCATAACAACTGTACTCATTCGTCAGACAGGTAATACAATATACGTCGTGTTACGTACGATGTTCTGATGTTTTGATTGTCAGACTGTACTGTACTATATTCCCGTCTTCTCTGGTCTCTCTAAACCGAGCGACCTCCCATAACAACTGTACTCATTCGTCAGAAAGGTAATACAATATACGTCGTGTTACGTACGATGTTCTGATGTTTTGATTGTCAGACTGTACTGTACTATATTCCCGTCTTCTCTGGTCTCTCTAAACCGAGCGACCTCCCATAACAACTGTACTCATTCGTCAGACAGGTAATACAATATACGTCGTGTTACGTACGATGTTCTGATGTTTTGATTGTCAGACTGTACTGTACTATATTCCCGTCTTCTCTGATCTCTCTCAACCAAGCGACCTCCCATTACAGCTGTACTCATTCGTCAGACAGGTAATACAATATACGTCGTGTTACGTACGATGTTCTGATGTTATGATCGTCAGACTGTACTGTACTATATTCCCGTCTTCTCTGATCTCTCTCAACCAAGCGACCTCCCATTACAGCTGTACTCATTCGTCAGACAGGTAATACAATATACGTCGTGTTACAAACGATGTTCTGATGTTTTGATTGTCAGACTGTACTGTACTATATTCCCGTCTTCTCTGATCTCTCTAAACCGAGCGACCTCCCATTACAGCTGTACTCATTCGTCAGACAGGAAATACAATATACGTCGTGTTACGTACGATGTTTTGATGTTTCGATGGTCAGACTGTACTGTACTATATTCCCGTCTTCTCTGATCTCTCTCAACCAAGCGACCTCCCATAACAACTGTACTCATTCGTCAGACAGGTAATACAATATACGTCGTGTTACGTACGATGTTCTGATGTTTTGATTGTCAGACTGTACTGTACTATATTCCCGTCTTCTCTGATCTCTCTCAACCAAGCGACCTCCCATAACAACTGTACTCATTCGTCAGACAGGTAATACAATATACGTCGTGTTACGTACGATGTTCTGATGTTATGATCAGACTGTACTGTACTATATTCCCGTCTTCTCTGATCTCTCTAAACCAAGCGACCTCCCATAACAACTGTACTCATTCGTCAGACAGGTAATACAATATACGTCGTGTTACGTACGATGTTCTGATGTTATGATCAGACTGTACTGTACTATATTCCCGTCTTCTCTGATCTCTCTAAACCGAGCGATCTCCCATAACAACTGTACTCAGTCGTCAGACAGGTAATACAATATACGCCGTGTTACGTACGATGTTCTGATGTTTTGATTGTCAGACTGTACTGTACTATATTCCCGTCTTCTCTGATCTCTCTCAACCAAGCGACCTCCCATAACAACTGTACTCATTCGTCAGACAGGTAATACAATATACGTCGTGTTACGTACGATGTTCTGATGTTTTGATTGTCAGACTGTACTGTACTATATTCCCGTCTTCTCTGATCTCTCTCAACCAAGCGACCTCCCATAACAACTGTACTCATTCGTCAGACAGGTAATACAATATACGCCGTGTTACGTACGATGTTCTGATGTTTTGATTGTCAGACTGTACTGTACTATATTCCCGTCTTCTCTGATCTCTCTCAACCAAGCGACCTCCCATAACAACTGTACTCATTCGTCAGACAGGTAATACAATATACGTCGTGTTACGTACGATGTTCTGATGTTTTGATGGTCAGACTGTACTGTACTATATTCCCGTCTTCTCTGATCTCTCTAAACCGAGCGATCTCCCATAACAACTGTATTCAATCGTCAGACAGGTAATACAATATACGTCGTGTTACGTACGATGTTCTGATGTTTTGATGGTCAGATTGTACTGTACTATATTCCCGTCTTCTCTGATCTCTCTACACCGAGCGATCTCCCATAACAACTGTACTCATTCGTCAGACAGGTAATACAATATACGTCGTGTTACGTACGATGTTCTGATGTGTTGATGGCCCTAGTGTACTGTACTATATTCCCGTCTTCTCTGATCTCTCTACACCGAGCGACCTCCCATAACAACTGTACTCATTCGCCAGACAGGTAATACAATATACGTCGTGTTACGTACGATGTTCTGATGTTTTGATGGTCACACTGTACTGTACTATATTCCCTTCTTCTCTGATCTCTCTAAACCGAGCGATCTCCCATAACAACTGTACTCATTCGTCAGACACGTAATACAATAGACGTCGTGTTACGTACGATGTTCTGATGTTTTGATGGTCAGACTGTACTGTACTATATTTCCGTCTTCTCTGATCTCTCTAAACCGAGCGATCTCCCATAACAACTGTACTCATTCGTCAGACAGGTAATACAATATACGTCGTGTTACGTACGATGTTCTGATGTTTTGATGGTCAGACTGTACTGTACTATATTCCCATCTTCTCTGATCTCTCTACACCGAGCGATCTCCTATAACAACTGTACTCATTCGTCAGACAGGTAATACAATATACGTCGTGTTACGTACGATGTTCTGATGTTTTGATTGTCAGACTGTACTGTACTATATTCCCGTCTTCTCTGATCTCTCTCAACCAAGCGACCTCCCATAACAACTGTACTCATTCGTCAGACAGGTAATACAATATACGTCGTGTTACGTACGATGTTCTGATGTTTTGATTGTCAGACTGTACTGTACTATATTCCCGTCTTCTCTGATCTCTCTCAACCAAGCGACCTCCCATAACAACTGTACTCATTCGTCAGACAGGTAATACAATATACGTCGTGTTACGTACGATGTTCTTATGTTATGATCAGACTGTACTGTACTGTACTATATTCCCGTCTTCTCTGATCTCTCTAAACCAAGCGACCTCCCATAACAACTGTACTCATTCGTCAGACAGGTAATACAATATACGTCGTGTTACGTACGATGTTCTGATGTTATGATCAGATTGTACTGTACTATATTCCCGTCTTCTCTGATCTCTCTAAACCGAGCGATCTCCCATAACAACTGTACTCAGTCGTCAGACAGGTAATACAATATACGCCGTGTTACGTACGATGTTCTGATGTTTTGATTGTCAGACTGTACTGTACTATATTCCCGTCTTCTCTGATCTCTCTCAACCAAGCGACCTCCCATAACAACTGTACTCATTCGTCAGACAGGTAATACAATATACGTCGTGTTACGTACGATGTTCTGATGTTTTGATTGTCAGACTGTACTGTACTATATTCCCGTCTTCTCTGATCTCTCTCAACCAAGCGACCTCCCATAACAACTGTACTCATTCGTCAGACAGGTAATACAATATACGCCGTGTTACGTACGATGTTCTGATGTTTTGATTGTCAGACTGTACTGTACTATATTCCCGTCTTCTCTGATCTCTCTCAACCAAGCGACCTCCCATAACAACTGTACTCATTCGTCAGACAGGTAATACAATATACGTCGTGTTACGTACGATGTTCTGATGTTTTGATGGTCAGACTGTACTGTACTATATTCCCGTCTTCTCTGATCTCTCTAAACCGAGCGATCTCCCATAACAACTGTATTCAATCGTCAGACAGGTAATACAATATACGTCGTGTTACGTACGATGTTCTGATGTTTTGATGGTCAGATTGTACTGTACTATATTCCCGTCTTCTCTGATCTCTCTACACCGAGCGATCTCCCATAACAACTGTACTCATTCGTCAGACAGGTAATACAATATACGTCGTGTTACGTACGATGTTCTGATGTGTTGATGGCCCTAGTGTACTGTACTATATTCCCGTCTTCTCTGATCTCTCTACACCGAGCGACCTCCCATAACAACTGTACTCATTCGCCAGACAGGTAATACAATATACGTCGTGTTACGTACGATGTTCTGATGTTTTGATGGTCACACTGTACTGTACTATATTCCCTTCTTCTCTGATCTCTCTAAACCGAGCGATCTCCCATAACAACTGTACTCATTCGTCAGACACGTAATACAATAGACGTCGTGTTACGTACGATGTTCTGATGTTTTGATGGTCAGACTGTACTGTACTATATTTCCGTCTTCTCTGATCTCTCTAAACCGAGCGATCTCCCATAACACCTGTACTCATTCGTCAGACAGGTAATACAATATACGTCGTGTTACGTACGATGTTCTGATGTTTTGATGGTCAGACTGTACTGTACTATATTCCCATCTTCTCTGATCTCTCTACACCGAGCGATCTCCTATAACAACTGTACTCATTCGTCAGACAGGTAATACAATATACGTCGTGTTACGTACGATGTTCTGATGTTTTGATGGTCAGACTGTACTGTACTATATTCCCGTCTTCTCTGATCTCTCTAAACCAAGCGACCTCTCATAACAACTGTACTCATTCGTCAGACAGGTAATACAATATACGTCGTGTTACGTACGATGTTCTGATGTTTTGATTGTCAGACTGTACTGTACTATATTCCCGTCTTCTCTGATCTCTCTCAACCAAGCGACCTCCCATAACAACTGTACTCATTCGTCAGACAGGTAATACAATATACGTCGTGTTACGTACGATGTTCTGATGTTATGATCAGACTGTACTGTACTGTACTATATTCCCGTCTTCTCTGATCTCTCTAAACCAAGCGACCTCCCATAACAACTGTACTCATTCGTCAGACAGGTAATACAATAAACGTCGTGTTACGTACGATGTTCTGATGTTATGATCAGACTGTACTGTACTATATTCCCGTCTTCTCTGATCTCTCTAAACCGAGCGATCTCCCATAACAACTGTACTCAGTCGTCAGACAGGTAATACAATATACGCCGTGTTACGTACGATGTTCTGATGTTTTGATTGTCAGACTGTACTGTACTATATTCCCGTCTTCTCTGATCTCTCTCAACCAAGCGACCTCCCATTACAGCTGTACTCATTCGTCAGACAGGTAATACAATATACGTCGTGTTACGTACGATGTTCTGATGTTATGATCGTCAGACTGTACTGTACTATATTCCCGTCTTCTCTGATCTCTCTCAACCAAGCGACCTCCCATTACAGCTGTACTCATTCGTCAGACAGGTAATACAATATACGTCGTGTTACAAACGATGTTCTGATGTTTTGATTGTCAGACTGTACTGTACTATATTCCCGTCTTCTCTGATCTCTCTAAACCGAGCGACCTCCCATTACAGCTGTACTCATTCGTCAGACAGGAAATACAATATACGTCGTGTTACGTACGATGTTTTGATGTTTCGATGGTCAGACTGTACTGTACTATATTCCCGTCTTCTCTGATCTCTCTCAACCAAGCGACCTCCCATAACAACTGTACTCATTCGTCAGACAGGTAATACAATATACGTCGTGTTACGTACGATGTTCTGATGTTTTGATTGTCAGACTGTACTGTACTATATTCCCGTCTTCTCTGATCTCTCTCAACCAAGCGACCTCCCATAACAACTGTACTCATTCGTCAGACAGGTAATACAATATACGTCGTGTTACGTACGATGTTCTGATGTTATGATCAGACTGTACTGTACTATATTCCCGTCTTCTCTGATCTCTCTAAACCAAGCGACCTCCCATAACAACTGTACTCATTCGTCAGACAGGTAATACAATATACGTCGTGTTACGTACGATGTTCTGATGTTATGATCAGACTGTACTGTACTATATTCCCGTCTTCTCTGATCTCTCTAAACCGAGCGATCTCCCATAACAACTGTACTCAGTCGTCAGACAGGTAATACAATATACGCCGTGTTACGTACGATGTTCTGATGTTTTGATTGTCAGACTGTACTGTACTATATTCCCGTCTTCTCTGATCTCTCTCAACCAAGCGACCTCCCATAACAACTGTACTCATTCGTCAGACAGGTAATACAATATACGTCGTGTTACGTACGATGTTCTGATGTTTTGATTGTCAGACTGTACTGTACTATATTCCCGTCTTCTCTGATCTCTCTCAACCAAGCGACCTCCCATAACAACTGTACTCATTCGTCAGACAGGTAATACAATATACGCCGTGTTACGTACGATGTTCTGATGTTTTGATTGTCAGACTGTACTGTACTATATTCCCGTCTTCTCTGATCTCTCTCAACCAAGCGACCTCCCATAACAACTGTACTCATTCGTCAGACAGGTAATACAATATACGTCGTGTTACGTACGATGTTCTGATGTTTTGATGGTCAGACTGTACTGTACTATATTCCCGTCTTCTCTGATCTCTCTAAACCGAGCGATCTCCCATAACAACTGTATTCAATCGTCAGACAGGTAATACAATATACGTCGTGTTACGTACGATGTTCTGATGTTTTGATGGTCAGATTGTACTGTACTATATTCCCGTCTTCTCTGATCTCTCTACACCGAGCGATCTCCCATAACAACTGTACTCATTCGTCAGACAGGTAATACAATATACGTCGTGTTACGTACGATGTTCTGATGTGTTGATGGCCCTAGTGTACTGTACTATATTCCCGTCTTCTCTGATCTCTCTACACCGAGCGACCTCCCATAACAACTGTACTCATTCGCCAGACAGGTAATACAATATACGTCGTGTTACGTACGATGTTCTGATGTTTTGATGGTCACACTGTACTGTACTATATTCCCTTCTTCTCTGATCTCTCTAAACCGAGCGATCTCCCATAACAACTGTACTCATTCGTCAGACACGTAATACATTAGACGTCGTGTTACGTACGATGTTCTGATGTTTTGATGGTCAGACTGTACTGTACTATATTTCCGTCTTCTCTGATCTCTCTAAACCGAGCGATCTCCCATAACAACTGTACTCATTCGTCAGACAGGTAATACAATATACGTCGTGTTACGTACGATGTTCTGATGTTTTGATGGTCAGACTGTACTGTACTATATTCCCATCTTCTCTGATCTCTCTACACCGAGCGATCTCCTATAACAACTGTACTCATTCGTCAGACAGGTAATACAATATACGTCGTGTTACGTACGATGTTCTGATGTTTTGATTGTCAGACTGTACTGTACTATATTCCCGTCTTCTCTGATCTCTCTCAACCAAGCGACCTCCCATAACAACTGTACTCATTCGTCAGACAGGTAATACAATATACGTCGTGTTACGTACGATGTTCTGATGTTTTGATTGTCAGACTGTACTGTACTATATTCCCGTCTTCTCTGATCTCTCTCAACCAAGCGACCTCCCATAACAACTGTACTCATTCGTCAGACAGGTAATACAATATACGTCGTGTTACGTACGATGTTCTTATGTTATGATCAGACTGTACTGTACTGTACTATATTCCCGTCTTCTCTGATCTCTCTAAACCAAGCGACCTCCCATAACAACTGTACTCATTCGTCAGACAGGTAATACAATATACGTCGTGTTACGTACGATGTTCTGATGTTATGATCAGATTGTACTGTACTATATTCCCGTCTTCTCTGATCTCTCTAAACCGAGCGATCTCCCATAACAACTGTACTCAGTCGTCAGACAGGTAATACAATATACGCCGTGTTACGTACGATGTTCTGATGTTTTGATTGTCAGACTGTACTGTACTATATTCCCGTCTTCTCTGATCTCTCTCAACCAAGCGACCTCCCATAACAACTGTACTCATTCGTCAGACAGGTAATACAATATACGTCGTGTTACGTACGATGTTCTGATGTTTTGATTGTCAGACTGTACTGTACTATATTCCCGTCTTCTCTGATCTCTCTCAACCAAGCGACCTCCCATAACAACTGTACTCATTCGTCAGACAGGTAATACAATATACGCCGTGTTACGTACGATGTTCTGATGTTTTGATTGTCAGACTGTACTGTACTATATTCCCGTCTTCTCTGATCTCTCTCAACCAAGCGACCTCCCATAACAACTGTACTCATTCGTCAGACAGGTAATACAATATACGTCGTGTTACGTACGATGTTCTGATGTTTTGATGGTCAGACTGTACTGTACTATATTCCCGTCTTCTCTGATCTCTCTAAACCGAGCGATCTCCCATAACAACTGTATTCAATCGTCAGACAGGTAATACAATATACGTCGTGTTACGTACGATGTTCTGATGTTTTGATGGTCAGATTGTACTGTACTATATTCCCGTCTTCTCTGATCTCTCTACACCGAGCGATCTCCCATAACAACTGTACTCATTCGTCAGACAGGTAATACAATATACGTCGTGTTACGTACGATGTTCTGATGTGTTGATGGCCCTAGTGTACTGTACTATATTCCCGTCTTCTCTGATCTCTCTACACCGAGCGACCTCCCATAACAACTGTACTCATTCGCCAGACAGGTAATACAATATACGTCGTGTTACGTACGATGTTCTGATGTTTTGATGGTCACACTGTACTGTACTATATTCCCTTCTTCTCTGATCTCTCTAAACCGAGCGATCTCCCATAACAACTGTACTCATTCGTCAGACACGTAATACAATAGACGTCGTGTTACGTACGATGTTCTGATGTTTTGATGGTCAGACTGTACTGTACTATATTTCCGTCTTCTCTGATCTCTCTAAACCGAGCGATCTCCCATAACACCTGTACTCATTCGTCAGACAGGTAATACAATATACGTCGTGTTACGTACGATGTTCTGATGTTTTGATGGTCAGACTGTACTGTACTATATTCCCATCTTCTCTGATCTCTCTACACCGAGCGATCTCCTATAACAACTGTACTCATTCGTCAGACAGGTAATACAATATACGTCGTGTTACGTACGATGTTCTGATGTTTTGATGGTCAGACTGTACTGTACTATATTCCCGTCTTCTCTGATCTCTCTAAACCAAGCGACCTCTCATAACAACTGTACTCATTCGTCAGACAGGTAATACAATATACGTCGTGTTACGTACGATGTTCTGATGTTTTGATTGTCAGACTGTACTGTACTATATTCCCGTCTTCTCTGATCTCTCTCAACCAAGCGACCTCCCATAACAACTGTACTCATTCGTCAGACAGGTAATACAATATACGTCGTGTTACGTACGATGTTCTGATGTTATGATCAGACTGTACTGTACTGTACTATATTCCCGTCTTCTCTGATCTCTCTAAACCAAGCGACCTCCCATAACAACTGTACTCATTCGTCAGACAGGTAATACAATAAACGTCGTGTTACGTACGATGTTCTGATGTTATGATCAGACTGTACTGTACTATATTCCCGTCTTCTCTGATCTCTCTAAACCGAGCGATCTCCCATAACAACTGTACTCAGTCGTCAGACAGGTAATACAATATACGCCGTGTTACGTACGATGTTCTGATGTTTTGATTGTCAGACTGTACTGTACTATATTCCCGTCTTCTCTGATCTCTCTCAACCAAGCGACCTCCCATAACAACTGTACTCATTCGTCAGACAGGTAATACAATATACGTCGTGTTACGTACGATGTTCTGATGTTTTGATTGTCAGACTGTACTGTACTATATTCCCGTCTTCTCTGATCTCTCTCAACCAAGCGACCTCCCATAACAACTGTACTCATTCGTCAGACAGGTAATACAATATACGCCGTGTTACGTACGATGTTCTGATGTTTTGATTGTCAGACTGTACTGTACTATATTCCCGTCTTCTCTGATCTCTCTCAACCAAGCGACCTCCCATAACAACTGTACTCATTCGTCAGACAGGTAATACAATATACGTCGTGTTACGTACGATGTTCTGATGTTTTGATGGTCAGACTGTACTGTACTATATTCCCGTCTTCTCTGATCTCTCTAAACCGAGCGATCTCCCATAACAACTGTATTCAATCGTCAGACAGGTAATACAATATACGTCGTGTTACGTACGATGTTCTGATGTTTTGATGGTCAGATTGTACTGTACTATATTCCCGTCTTCTCTGATCTCTCTACACCGAGCGATCTCCCATAACAACTGTACTCATTCGTCAGACAGGTAATACAATATACGTCGTGTTACGTACGATGTTCTGATGTGTTGATGGCCCTAGTGTACTGTACTATATTCCCGTCTTCTCTGATCTCTCTACACCGAGCGACCTCCCATAACAACTGTACTCATTCGCCAGACAGGTAATTCAATATACGTCGTGTTACGTACGATGTTCTGATGTTTTGATGGTCACACTGTACTGCACTATATTCCCTTCTTCTCTGATCTCTCTAAACCGAGCGATCTCCCATAACAACTGTACTCATTCGTCAGACACGTAATACAATAGACGTCGTGTTACGTACGATGTTCTGATGTTTTGATGGTCAGACTGTACTGTACTATATTTCCGTCTTCTCTGATCTCTCTAAACCGAGCGATCTCCCATAACAACTGTACTCATTCGTCAGACAGGTAATACAATATACGTCGTGTTACGTACGATGTTCTGATGTTTTGATGGTCAGACTGTACTGTACTATATTCCCGTCTTCTCTGGTCTCTCTAAACCGAGCGACCTCCCATAACAACTGTACTCATTCGTCAGACAGGTAATACAATATACGTCGTGTTACGTACGATGTTCTGATGTTTTGATGGTCAGACTGTACTGTACTATATTCCCATCTTCTCTTATCTCTCTAAACCGTGCGACCTCCCATAACAAATGTACTCATTCGTCAGACAGGTAATACAATATACGTCGTGTTATGTACGATGTTCTGATGTTTTGATGGTCAGACTGTACTGTACTATATTCCCATCTTCTCTGATCTCTCTAAACCGTGCGACCTCCCATAACAAATGTACTCATTCGTCAGACAGGTAATACAATATACGTCGTGTTACGTACGATGTTCTGATGTTTTGATGGTCAGACTGTACTGTACTATATTCCCGTCTTCTCTGATCTCTCTAAACCGTGCGACCTCCCATAACAACTGTACTCATTCGTCAGACAGGTAATACAATATACGTCGTGTTACGTACGATGTTCTGATGTTTTGATGGTCAGACTGTACTGTACTATATTCCCATCTTCTCTGATCTCTCTAAACCGAGCGACCTCCCATAACAACTGTACTCATTCGTCAAACAGGTAATACAATATACGTCGTGTTACGTACGATGTTCTGATGTTTTGATGGCCAGACTGTACTGTACTATATTCCCGTCTTCTCTGATCTCTCTAAACCGAGCGACCTCCCATAACAACTGTACTCATTCGTCAGACAGGTAATACAATATACGTCGTGTTAAGTACGATGTTCTGATGTTTTGATAGTCAGACTGTACTGTACTATATTCCCGTCTTCTCTGATCTCTCTAAACCGAGCGACCTCCCAATACAGCTGTTCTCATTCGTCAGACAGGAAATACAATATACGTCGTGTTACGTACGATGTTTTGATGGCCAGACTGTACTGTACTATATTCCCGTCTTCTCTGATCTCTCTAAACCGAGCGACCTCCCATAACAACTGTACTTATTCGTCAGACAGGTAATACAATATACGTCGTGTTACGTACGATGTTCTGATGTTTTGATGGCCAGACTGTACTGTACTATATTCCCGTCTTCTCTGATCTCTCTAAACCGAGCGATCTCCCATAACAACTGTACTCATTTGTCCGACAGGTAATACAATATACGTCGTGTTACGTACGATGTTCTGATGTTTTAATGGTCAGACTGTACTGTACTATATTCCCGTCTTCTCTGATCTCTCTAAACCGAGCGATCTCCCATAACAACTGTACTCATTCGTCAGACAGGTAATACAATATACGTCGTGTTACGTACGATGTTCTGATGTTTCGATGGTCAGACTGTACTGTACTATATTCCCGTCTTCTGTGATCTCTCTAAACCGAGCGATCTCCCATAACAACTGTACTCATTCGTCAGACAGGTAATACAATATACGTCGTGTTACGTACGATGTTCTGATGTTTCGATGGTCAGACTGTACTGTACTATATTCCCGTCTTCTCTGATCTCTCTAAACCGAGCGATCTCCCATAACAACTGTACTCATTCGTCAGACAGGTAATACAATATACGTCGTGTTACGTACGATGTTCTGATGTTTTGATGTTCAGACTGTACTGTACTATATTCCCGTCTTCTCTGATCTCTCTAAACCGAGCGATCTCCCATAACAACTGTACTCATTCGTCAGACAGGTAATACAATATACGTCGTGTTAAGTACGATGTTCTGATGTTTTGATGGTCAGACTGTACTGTACTATATTCCCGTCTTCTCTGATCTCTCTAAACCGAGCGATCTCCCATAACAACTGTACTCATTCGTCAGACAGGTAATACAATATACGTCGTGTTACGTACGATGTTCTGATGTTTCGATGGTCAGACTGTACTGTACTATATTCCCGTCTTCTGTGATCTCTCTAAACCGAGCGATCTCCCATAACAACTGTACTCATTCGTCAGACAGGTAATACAATATACGTCGTGTTACGTACGATGTTCTGATGTTTCGATGGTCAGACTGTACTGTACTATATTCCCGTCTTCTCTGATCTCTCTAAACCGAGCGATCTCCCATAACAACTGTACTCATTCGTCAGACAGGTAATACAATATACGTCGTGTTACGTACGATGTTCTGATGTTTCGATGGTCAGACTGTACTGTACTATATTCCCGTCTTCTCTGATCTCTCTAAACCGAGCGATCTCCCATAACAACTGTACTCATTCGTCAGACAGGTAATACAATATACGTCGTGTTACGTACGATGTTCTGATGTTTTGATGTTCAGACTGTACTGTACTATATTCCCGTCTTCTCTGATCTCTCTAAACCGAGCGATCTCCCATAACAACTGTACTCATTCGTCAGACAGGTAATACAATATACGTCGTGTTAAGTACGATGTTCTGATGTTTTGATGGTCAGACTGTACTGTACTATATTCCCGTCTTCTCTGATCTCTCTAAACCGAGCGACCTCTCATAACATCTGCATTCATCCGTCAAATAGATACTATCGTTAGAAGGTACCCAGCTTGAAACAGTCATTGTCATCTGGATTCGGTTTGTTAGCGATGGTTAGCGATTATTCTAGGGAATACTAGAGAATACTCCAGTAACCCAGCTAGGAATTAAATCCAGGACATCTGGGTTTGGGTATCATTATGACAAGCTTATATTAAGCTCGGTCTTATAAATAACGTATTCTTGGCAAAAATAACTAATAGCAAGAGATATTTTGAATATTTGAAATGACCTTGCGAGTGTATAAGAGCTCTCTTCAAAAAGTATCATGAATTTTTAAAATCGAGGGCTACGTATGTTCAACTTTTGTGGCGTTATGTTGGTACTCATATCCCTCACTTATGTTTACAAACTCGGCAATCTTGAATGTTCAGTTAATTGTGGACAGCTATTTTGCTTGGACGTATTTTGGATCGTCTTCGATTTTTGCCTACTCCTAAAAATGATACAAAGAGTCTTTATCAAATTTTGTGAGAAAAACAAAATAAAGTATGCGGATGCATTCCGAACGTTGACTATGGCATATGGCGAAGCTACCTTGGACCAAAGTACAAAAGTACAAAAGGTTCTAGGAGAGTCGAGAAGAGGTGAACGTCGAAGAGCGTCCGGGACGCCCGAGCTCGTCAACAGATAAAAATATTATTATTTAACGCGAGGGTATCTACCAACACAGCCTTCACAATGTGAGACCAAACTCCCCCCCCCCCCCCCCCTCTGATGACCAGGGAGTTACCCAGCTGTCCCCGAAGGGCGCCCGGCGCCTCCATGGGGCTTTTCATAGGGCAAAGCCTAGAGACTAACAAGCCCCCCAATCTGGTCCGATGGACACACGACGGGATGGAAGTGGATACGCCACTTACACGCACCAACCCCAAAGAGGAAGGCGACCGTTTAACCTCGGTAGGGCCGCCTGGTGATCTAGCACACCTTCTACTACTGTCCGGCCGTTCTATCTCCGGCTCTGACAGTTCTCGAGAGGGGAAAGCGCGTTGTTGCCAGTTCTTTAGCGGGAATTTCAAGCAGAGGAACATCTCACGCATTTGCAGATCGTAACTTCGTAAATGTACATGGACAACGTGTATATACATGATCCCAGAATAGTTGCATATGGGGACAATATACTGTTTACTGGAAAAGAAATAACAAAAGCTACTTCGCACGAGTGGGAAATTCCTTTCTCATATAATATTGATATACATGTCGTCTTATAGCATCCTTTTGAAAAGCATCAAGTGAAGCTTTAAGGCTTCCTCCTTGCCTTCGCTTTCCCGGTGTACGCAGAACTGCAGACGGCGAACTTAAATCAGCTGGCACTTTTCCTTGGTCACATTCTTCCCGCCTTCAAGGCATCACAAACTCCGTCCAGCACCTTGGTAACAGGTAGTAGAGGTCCACCATTTTCCCGCTCCTTCTCGAAGTACTCACGTGGCCTGAATATAAATTCATGGCTTTGGCTCTTATAAGAACCGATTTTTTTCTTGGATTCTGACGAACCAGTAGCCATATTACTATAATAGCGGTAATAATAAGACTTACAGACGCTACAAATCGGAATTCACGCACACACAGCAAATTAAACAAATCACCAGCGCGGGGACCAAAAGCAACTAAAAGCCACGTGGTCCACGCAAAATTGCAGCGGCAACACGGTACTGGATTTGCAAGCCACGCGCAGCAGCGACAACGCTGATTGGCGCTAGCAGACGGTTTTAACTTCCTGACCACGACACCGGATGTACAGACTCCCAGTATCACCAACAGAAGCAGTTGGTGTGCGTGAAAGGTGTGAACGAAATATTCGAATAGAGTGATGTTGTAAAGAATATCTTGCATGATAATAAAATTACAAGTTGGATTACAATGTTTTGAAGCTAATACAGTCCTATACTCTCATTATAAAGGTAATTCTGCCGATATGTTTTCAATTACTCATTATTATATGTTGGTGGTATTAACCTTCCCCCTCCACCTCCTGCAGCCACTAGATGTCAGAGCCGGAGATAGAGCGGCCGCACTATAGCTATTCAGTTGGTCAGGTCGTTACTTTGCACAATATTGTTTCACTTATGCTGGCGTCCAGGGAGAACTGGAATGTTATATCTACAATGATTACTTCAATCCTCAAGGCGAAGGAGCAGGACGAACGCGGAGAGTAAACCGGTCGCTGCTTACAATTCTACCACAGCATCACCTTCCACTTTTCAGGGCTTTAGGTGTTATATACATTCCATTGGTACATAAGTACGTCGACCATCTTCCGCCCTTCTTCTTGAAGTAATACCTATGGTGGTTCCAAGAAGAAGTCTCTTGTGGCTAGCAGGGGTTTTAGTTGGTAAGAATCCAAGATAGGCGTCTTTCGAAGATTTTTCCCCTGCCTAAAATAAAAATAAAAAAACTAGCTATGCTGGCTAGTACGCGGGAATATATGGCTTCCCTCAACCCCGTCCGGAGACATACCCTATCTCCCACGGGTATCGGGAACCCTCCTACAGGAAGGTCTCGGCAGTTCGGCCCAAGGTTCCTCTACTCTCTGTTTCATATAACCTTGCCCAGCTGAAATGTATCACTCCGCGTTCAACAACCCTCCCCCTCGCCCTAATTGGCTAATGCTTTCGCGCCATAGGCCATAGGCGGTGCCTTCCCCTCACATTTAAACCTGCGGTAAATGTAATAATTACCGGGAAGATAAATAAAATCATACAAATAAGGATATGAAGGCATGCAAACATACAAGTTTATAATGAACTGAGCAAATTGAAACAGAATGACTGAGCAATGAAACTGAAAGAGTTTATAATGAAAGGCCTTTGGCCTTTTCCACTGGGATTTTTTAAACCAGCACACATACCTTTCAAAAATGCTTGTCTTTCAGTCTAAAAGTCGTGTCACACCATACTTTACTTTTCGTGTGTTCTTCGTGTATATTTAGCGATTTGTATCTCGGTGCAGTGTGGTTGTCCTTAAATAGCGTCTTCGCCACACAGCAATATCGCCTCTGTCTTTTAGCACATTTTTCTTGCCTCTTTTTTCATTCACAAATCCCAGCTGTATAAGCAATCTGCTGAAATTTGGTAAATCTGCATCCTCATTTACAGCAGACGAAATGTTACTTATGTTAGGGAGTTCGTTTCTAAAGAAAAACTACACACATGACGACGCACAACACTTTTCATATATTTTCTCCGAACACGCACTTTTGTTTATTCCTGCTTTTGCCTGGAGTGGTAAGTTTTCCTGTTTCCTCAATTTCATGTCGCGATGTTCCTACGGATCTAACACTCACACCTGTAACTTCAGAGCCCAGCTGTTCGACTTCTCTCACTGACAAAGACGGATTCTTCTCTGTGAGTGCATTAAACACATGCAACACAATTCTTTTTTCGCCTGTTTGTAAATAATTATCCTTGCGATACTTCAGCGAAAAACTGGCGGTAGGCTCTGCCATTATACATATAATAAGTACATGAGCAATAAACGATCAATAAAATAATTTAGCTCCCGCACTCTCGATGCATGACTAATCCAGTTCAAAACAAGGTCAGTTATAAAAGTCATATAAACAAATATGTCATCACTACCGCTAAATCACGTGCTATTGTGTCATGTGCTTAAGAGCAAAGGAACCTCCTCTTTAATTCGTTTAAGAATTAACTTGCATTTCAGATAAATCAACTCTGTTGCGTAATATATTTAATTAAAACAGTTACGAAAATATAAATTTGACAATTCTCTTCCAACATATAATGATATATCGCCATGTTAAATAACGAACTAATTTTTATCGCACGACAGTCATTACCACAACAGCAACCAATGAGAGGTGATTAGGTCACGTGACCGTTAAGAGATACTGGGCAAGCTTACGTGAAACAAGGTATAGTAAGGTCAGAAGTACCACGAGTGCTAGGGGTCCGCAGCGCTTGGACCACAGCAGCTGAAGGGGACGGAACCCCTCCCCTACGGGAGGTTAAAACTATCGAACAAATGAAGAAAATACTATTGGCCAATCGTCGAATTACCGTCAGAGAAGTTGATGAGGACCTACACATATCGATTGGCTCGTGCCATTCGATTCTGACCAATGATTTGGGCATGAGACAGGACGCCGCAAAATTCATACCAAAGTTGCTCACTTTCGACCAAAAACACCATCGCATTAACGTTGCTAAGGAGTTGTTGAACTCTGTCCTCGACGACGCAAATTTGCTCAGAGGATCATAACTGCTGACGAATCAAGGGTTTATGGTTATGCCGTGGAAACTAGAGCTCAATCATCCCAATGAATGCTGCCACACGAGCCAAGACCAAAAACAAAGTGCGTCAAGTACGGTCAAATGTGAAGGTTTTGCTTACAGTTTTCTTCGACTGAAGGGGCGTGGTGCATGAGTTCTTGCCACAGGGTAGAACGGTCAATAAGGAATATTGCCTGCAAGTTATGTACAATTTGCGCGAAATAATCCGCCAGAGATACCTGGACTTGTGGAAGAACAAAAATTGAATTTTGCACCATGATAACGCCCCTGCTCACACATCGTTGCTTGTGCATGAATGTTTGACCAAAAACAACACGCTTATGATGCCGCAACCACCATACTCCCCAGACCTGGCCCCCTGTGACTCTTTTTTTTTTTTTCCTCTCAAAAGTGAAGAGGCCCACGAAAGGACGACACTACGGTATGATTGAGGAGATAAAGATGGCACCGAAGGAGGAGCTGAACAAGATCACAAAAAACGCTTTTTAAAGTGCTTCAAGGATTGGAAAAATACGTTGGCACAAGTGTGTAATATCAGGCGGGGATTACTTTGAAGGGGCCAAAACAGATGTTCATGAATAAATAAATACTTTTTTGAAAAATAACACAAAATTCGCGATACTTTTTGAACAGACCTCGTAGTCTGCAATAAAATTAATTTATTTGTTTATTTATATACTGTTGCTTTAGTTTGGTTATTTTTCATGTAATTCTGTTGTTTTTTTTTCAGTCTGCAGTGCTCATTACCTGTCTGTTGCTACTTGCTCCTCCTGCAGCAAACACATTAACACCACGTGCACCAAATTTTCAATATTTTGAAAGGTAGGTAAGTTTAGTTTTTGGTTTACATAAATTCGTGAAATGTAAATGCTTACCATCTGCATTATTTAGAGATACCAGAATAACCTTTTCAGTCTCTAACTACACATTAAAGTGCCTCTAAGTAGAAGCGTGAAGACCATAAATTAATACAGTGAAGACATAAGGGGGGGGGGGCGCACGATCATTCGCTGAGTATATGCCCTGTATGTTAGGCGCCGGCCGACCGACATGACCGACTGTGATTTACTTAGTCTCCGCATACGACGCCATTATGTTATGCATTTGCACTGTGTGTAACCTCAGTTTATGGCACAGAATGCCAAAGTATAAGGGCCAAGACCTTCTAGAATATTCAGTATTTAAAATTTAAATAAAAAAAAGATAATACACATAATGCTACATGCATTGTTTTAAAAAAAATTACATATTTAGCAATGCCCTCAGTATATGTTTTAGAGTTACTCACCTATGTATATAAAAATTACGGCAACTGATGCAAAAACAAAATCGTCGTCGGCTGGCCCTGTAGCTCAGTCGTTAGAGCACCTGCCTGCCATGCTAGGGGTCCCGGGTTCGATTCAAGGCTGGAGGTGGGGATTTTTCTTCAACCAAGATGATTCCCCATCTTCCCCAGAGTCTGGAAGTATGAATGAGAGTGTGAATGTGTACGTGATCTAATGATTAAAACCCAACGAATACGAGTTAACACCTTCGATATGTTCCAAAGGAGAACGGCCGCCGATATGACCATTGCAGTTAAAGGCTTTCTCCGACCAAGATAATTCCTCATCTTCCCCAGAGTCTGGAAGTATGAATGAGAGTGTGAATGTGTACGTGATCTAATGATTAAAACACAACGAATACGAGTTAACACCTTCGATATGTTCCAAAGGAGAACGGCCGCCTATATGACCATTGCAGTTAAAGGCTTTCTCCGACCAAGATAACTCCTCATCTTCCCCAGAGTCTGGAAGTATGAATGAGAGTGTGAATGTGTACGTGATCTAATGATTAAAACCCAACGAATACGAGTTAACACCTTCGATATGTTCCAAAGGAGAACGGCCGCCGATATGACCATTGCAGTTAAAGGCTTTCTCCGACCAAGATAATTCCTCATCTTCCCCAGAGTCTGGAAGTATGAATGAGAGTGTGAATGTGTGCGTATTATAAGTACTACTAAACCTTGTAATTGATCACTTATAGTTCATAAATAATACCTTATATTCTATCTATATAGTAGAATAATTTTCTCTTTTATTTGAATTCTTGTTTTATATATAATTTGACAAGTCACCAGTTTAACAGCTTAGCTCACAATGTAAACGTTATGTGACAATAAAGATTCTATTCTATTGTAATACAGACATGACACTGGCATTCAAATAGCTGCCGTCAACTCTTGCTCACAAACTACGAGTTTGAGGCAGTGAAGTACAAACGTGGTGTAATAATGAACTATTGTGTGAACTTTCATTTAAGTCGTCATAGAAATATGGTAAAGCCACAAATAAAATTTGATAGTGAGATAGTAAAGTACCAAGATCAAACTAAATTCTTGGGAATAGTTATTACAGAAGATCTAAAATGGAGGGGGGGGGGTTGTTACATATAAATATGCTATGCAGAAAAATAGGTGTGGGATGCTACATATTGAATACACTGAAAAGGGTGACTAGTACGTAAGTGGCCAGAAGTGCATACTTTGCCCACATCCATAGTCACATAAGGTATGGAATAAGGTTCTGGGGGGGGGGGGGGGCCCTTCAACGGAATCAAGAAAAGTATTTCGGTTGCAAAAGCGGGCTTTAAGAATAATGCCTGGTGAATCGAGTAGAGCATCATGCAGGGAATTAAGGGTCATGACTACAGCAAGTATGTACATATTAGAAGTCATCAAACATATCAGAGAAATAAGGTATTAAATTAAACTTAACAGGATTTTTCTCCTACAGAAAAGAGTTATCAGATATCTGACAAAAATAACACGTACGAGTTCATGCAGACCGTATTTTAAAAAATTAAACATACTTACTCTTCCCTGCATATTTATTCTGCGAACAATACTTTTTATACATAACAAGAATATAACCTCCACACATTCCGATGTCCACACATATGAAACAAGGGGAAAGAATAACTATATAGTTAAAGGTCACAGGCTAAAACATTTTGAACATAAGCCCCAATACTTTGATCCAAAACTACTTAATAAGCTTCCGGAAAGCCTAAAAAATACTGCGTTAGCTGCTAAGTTTAAATCTAAACTGACTAAATTCTTGTTAAGCAGAGCCTATTACAGTATAGATGAATAGGTTGATGACAACTTCGATGATTTTGAATAATTAGGTTTTGTGTATGTGTGTGAGAGAGAGAAAGAGAAAGAGAGAGAGAGAGAGAGAGAGAGAGAGAGAGAGAGAGAGAGAGAGAGAGAGAGAGAGAGAGAGAGGATGAATGACAATTTTTTGACATTTCTAATCGTTTACTTTTAAGAGAGAGTATTGTGACCTTGTGGGTTCGTGAAATGAAAAGTCCAATTACACAAACTCAACAATGTTCTTTATTTCCACCGACTTACAGTTTAACACTTTCCAATTACACAGAATTACGTACTGCACACAATTACAATTCACCAGTTCGTCCGTTAAAGTTACACTTGCACTCGCGATTACGTAAACTCCGATGCACATACACAGTCTTCTCGTGCTTAAACTAGTACTGCACTCTTACGCTGATTGCCAAGAACTCTTGACTCCTCTTGCACGACGTGTTGCTTATATAGGGTCCGCTTGCCGATCTGGAAGGTTCTCCATTAAATGAAATATCCCGTAAGTTCGAGAACACAGGTGGAACAGAAAGAGACGGCGCAGTGATGTTTTTTTGTCCCAGCCATCCCTTCTTAACGCTATAAGACAAACGAGGGGGCGGGGTGAACGTCGACCCGTCTCCTGCTTGCCCACTCTATAGGGTGTTCCGACGCTCGGGTGACAGTATGTATTACAAATGACATGGCGTAATTGTGTTCAAACACTGTATTAAGTTGCAATAAATATGAATATGAATTCAGTTTCATAGTACAAGGCAGAAAGAAAATTTACATGTACAATATTGCAGAACAAAGCTAGCTAAATCCAGTGCCTGTCACTAGGGAATTAAATTGTTCAACAGACTACCCCTCAAAGCACATTTAGTAGAAAATTCATTTTATTCAATTATGAAATATGTAAATGGATAGTTTTGTAAAGACTGGCTAATTAAGACCGTGTGTGAGTGAGCGTTATTCATAATTGTATTGTTTTAGTGTAAATTGAATTGTATATCTATTGTACAATGTTGACGATTCCGTTAAGGATGAAATAAATGAATATGAATATAGACTGTTCTATACAAAAGTCTTAAAAGTAAAATAAATACAGTGTAATATTAAATAGTGACCAATGAGCAAGCAGCTAAATGACCTTAAACTCTTGCAGTCTGTAGTTAAGCATAACATAATGTAACAGCATTTCTAACACACCTACACATTTAAATTACAAAGATAACAGAAACAACTGGAAGCAGCATACCACATGTAGGTATAATAGAAAACTACTGGCATTTAGCTCACTAAAAGCTATTCATCTTGTTTACACTTTATCATACTGTACACAAAACACAGTGGATAGTGATTATTAGTTACTGAATTTTAGTGGCGGCTCGTACCGAAAAATAACAGCGTGCTGCGGGGAAAAAATTTCGAAAAATGAAGTCCATGCGCCGATGTTTCTTCATGATATAAACAGAATTTCTACTTCCTTTCGCTTTTTTCTCAATTTTTTTATCGGTTATTGGTCACCCTAACATTTTTATACTAACCCTTTCTTTTAATGCTTATCTTGAAATGAGAGTTTTCAGAAGTTCATTAACCGTGTTCATTATTTATTGGCTAAAGGTTTCGTAATATTAAATTACTCATACACTGGATAAAGTGAATTTATAACACGTTTCATACTCACACACAAAATAAAGAAACTGATATCAGCCACTAAATAACGTTACACAAAGAAATACTTGGATACAATGCGAGCAACCACATTCATTTGTTATGTTCGTGGGAAAGGAGTATCGTGCCACATGATAGCTGCATCAGTCTGCCTTGCGGTATAATAACGTAAGAAGGATGGAATTAGTTTCTACAACTAAACTATAAAGCATTTCCAATGCATATTCAAATTTTACAGCTATAAGTATGAGTGTTAGTAGCCCTTCTTCGCCGTGCAGCAAATGATCGCCCCGCAACACCCAGGTGCAGCGAACATTTGCGCGAAATTCTAGGGAACTCAGGACAAAGTTATACAGTACTTTAGTGCCCGATTTCACCAACAAATGTTAAGACTTAACACGAGTTTAACAATAGTTAAAACAAAAATTGCATTTCACCAACAAGTGTTAGCGTAACACACGTGTTAAATCTCATGTTAAACTAACAAACCGAATTTCTAATGTTAAGTCCTTAACAATTGTAAATAGTCAAGATGGCGAGCATGAACTCAGCTGTTGATGTCGATTTGCTATATTTAAGACCGTCTAAATGGCATTCATAATAGAGTACGGCCTATGAGGAGAAATGATTTTGAGGAACTATCCCAAGAAAGTTGTTTTACGGAGGTATAGACTGTCGAAACATGTTGCTATGAAGGTTACTGCGGAAGTACAAGAGAGGTTAGAACATGCATCGAAAGGAATATGCCGATCTCGCCTTTACTTCAAGTATCAATAACCTTGCGATTTTATAATTCACTGAATTATGTGGATAATACATTGTCTACCTGCCGTCTTGAAACGTTCAAGTCACTTGCCCTTCTTCGCACCTTGTTTTAAATTTACGTAATAATGATACATCGAAAGGAATATGCCGATCTCGCCTTTGCTTTGTTATTAAACTTTGCGATTTTATAATTCACTGAATTATGTGGATAATACATTGTTCACCTCCCGTCTTGAAACGTTCAAGTCACTCGTCACTTGTCCTTCTTCGCACCTCGTTTTAAATTTACGTAATACTGACAAGCTGTTTGGTGGTTGTAGTAGTGACACATGCATTTGAATTAAATTCGTTTCCAATATTTTCCCCGCGACATCTTTCTCTTTTACATTTACCGCATCCGTCCTCTTATTTTCCACGATATCCTTACACTTCGTCACCATTTCAATTAACAATTCTTTCTCCGTCGATGAGAAATTTGTCTCACGGCTTTATTTATGATTTTGTTCACCCGCCATTTGTGCAGACGAAAATGAAAACAAAAGCGCATCGGAGTACGTTCAGAAAATCATCCATAGCCTTCTATAGCTGTGATATTTACAAGTTTCTTGGCGTTAACACAGGTTTGTTAACATTTTAAGAAAACAGGTTGGTGAAATGCAAGAAATTTAACATTAGTTTTAGCGCTGTGACAATTGTTACGTTACATTTGTTAACGTCGATTTTAACATCTGTTGGTGAAATCGGGCATAAGTCCAATAACTTACACATAAACTTAAATAAGACAAATTACATTTAGCTTCAAACTCCACAGAACAGGTCGCCATCAAATACAAAGATAATAATTGAAAACAGGGAAGTAAATGCAGTTGATAGCGCCAATTTTCTAGGACTAATTGTGGATAAAAACCTAACATGGGAACATATATGCAACAAAATGAGCTCAGGGTTATTCGTAATGGAAAAAATGAACATAGTGGATGTTAATACACAATGTTATATTATGGATTGATATACCCACATATATCATATGGGTTAACAGTGTGGGGACGCTGTGCTAAAAACACACTAACCGAGTATTCCTTCTCCAAATAAGAACAATAAGACTAATTATGGGAATGAAACAAACAGACTCTTGTAGGCAAACCTTCAAAGACCTAAATTTTTAACTGTATATTCACTTTACATATATGAAGTAATAGTAGGATTATTTAAAAGGCAAGATAAAGGTAAAACAAACAAATACATGAGCACTACATCAGAGGAACTACAAATTTGCATTTACAGTCACACAGATTAGAAATATATAAAACCAGACCAACTGCTGCAGCTCATGAACTGTATAATAAACTCCCTACCTATCTGAAAAATATTCAAGAAAAAATTAAAGAAATATTGTATGGAAGGTTGCTAATATTCAATTGACGAATATCTTAGATAATATTGACTAAATAAATAGTATTTGTATAATATAAGTGTAATAGTGTATAGTTTATGATTTATTATTGTAATTAGGTTATTTTAGAACTTGTTTATGTAGATATTAAACTGTGTGATTTTCTGGTTGCACGTATTTAACTTGACGATTGAGATGGTCCTTACCCTTTAAAAACCTGGTTGAGTCCTCCCAGTACTCAACACCTCATAGAATAGGGAAGGTGACGGGTGAGAGTTACGGATGGGGAAGGTTTCCTGGGCAGGTCGGGGTTTTCCTCGGGGTTCGCTCGGCATAGACTCTTCTTTGTTCCAGGGTATGCGATACGTCCTGACTGGGTGTGGTATGATCAGCGAAGAAAACAACTCGACTGTTCCGTGATCGATTTATTCGCTACAGTAATTAGATACCTCACTCGTCACCTGAAAAGTCACTTTGTAGACTCGTGTGTTGTTTTTGGCGGTAACGACAGAGTTCTTTACACGTGTTCAGTGTATTCCTACCACACTGGTATGTACGACGTCGTTCCACTGCGCCCGACCGACCGAGAGTGTCTCAAGTATCCAAATCACGGATCCACTATCTCCTGGATTTCCCCCTCTATCGTTACATTTTGAATTTTTCTGTGAATCACGTGTGTAAGTTCTAAACTGTAATTGGTTGGTTTCAATTTTGAGTTTAAACATCGTATGAATTTTGTATGTGCGCATGACCGAACGTTGATATAGAGTTTCCCACAGGGTCCACTTATTTAATTCCGAGGCACGTACGCTGCAAAATTTTAGGAATTCGGATAATCTAAGACTCTATTGTACCGATCACGTACCTATTGGCATGAAAGAGAAAGAGCAGGGCAGCAGACCGGCCTTCCACATGGTTCGGAGGCATTGTTTTCCTAGGGTTGGACCTGTTATGAAGAAAGGCATTATTCCTAGAGGTGGGCCTGTTATAAATGAAAGCCGACCGACTATGTGTTCTCAACCTTGAGGGACCTCATATTTCTGTTTCTCTGTAATAGCTATGTATTTCCTTTCGATGTAATAATAATGCCCGATTTCACCAACAGATGTTAAAATCGACGTTAACAAATGTAACGTAACAAATGTCACAGCGCTAAAACTAATGTTAAATTTCTTGCATTTCACCAACCTGTTTTCTTAAAATGTTAATAAACCTGTGTAAACGCCAAGAAACTTGTAAATATCACAGCTATAGAAGGCTATGGATGATTTTCTGAACGTACACCGATGCGCTTTTGTTTTCATTTTCGTCTGCACAAATGGCGGATGAACAAAATCATAAATAAAGCCGTGAGACAAATTTCTCATCGACGGAGAAAGAATTGTTAATTGAAATGGTGACGAAGTGGAAAATAAAGAGGACGGATGCAGTGAATGTAAAAGAGAAAGATGTCGCTGGAAAAATATTGGAAACGAATTTAATTCAAATGCATGTGTCATTACTACAAGCAACAAACAACTTGTCAGTATTACGTAAATTTAAAACGAAGTGCGAAGGACAAGTGCCTTAAACGTTTTAAGACGGGAGGTGAACAGTGTACTATCCACATAATTCAGTGAATTATAAAATCGCAAGGTTACTACTACTTGAAGCTAAGGCGAGATTGGCATATTCCTTTCGATGCATGTTCTAACTCAGTATTACGTAAATTTAAAACGAGGAGCGAAGAAGGACAAGTGACTTGAACGTTTCAAGACGGCAGGTGGACAGTGTATTATCCACATATTTCAGTGAATTATAAAATCGCAAGGTTACTAATACTTGAAGCTAAGGCGAGATAGTCATATTCCTTTCGATGCATGTTCTAACTCAGTATTACGTAAATTTAAAACGAGGTGCGAAGAAGGACAAGTGACTTGAACGTTTCAAGACGGCAGGTGGACAGTGTATTATCCACATAATTCAGTGAATTATAAAATCGCAAGGTTACTGCTACTTGAAGCTAAGGCGAGATTGGCATATTCCTTTCGATGCATGTTCTAACTCAGTATTACGTAAATTTAAAACGAGCAGCGAAGAAGGACAAGTGACTTGAATGTTTCAAGACGGCAGGTGGACAGTGTATTATCCACATATTTCAGTGAATTATAAAATCGCAAGGTTACTAATACTTGAAGCTAAGGCGAGATAGTCATATTCCTTTCGATGCATGTTCTAACTCAGTATTACGTAAATTTAAAACGAGGTGCGAAGAAGGACAAGTGACTTGAACGTTTCAAGACGGCAGGTGGACAGTGTATTATCCACATAATTCAGTGAATTATAAAATCGCAAGGTTACTACTACTTGAAGCTAAGGCGAGATTGGCATATTCCTTTCGATGCATGTTCTAACTCAGTATTACGTAAATTTAAAACGAGCAGCGAAGAAGGACAAGTGACTTGAACGTTTCAAGACGGCAGGTGGACAGTGTATTATCCACATATTTCAGTGAATTATAAAATCGCAAGGTTACTGCTACTTGAAGCTAAGGCGAGATAGTCATATTCCTTTCGATGCATGTTCTAACTTAGTATTACGTAAATTTAAAACGAGGTGCGAAGAAGGGCAAGTGACTTGAACGTTTCAAGACGGGAGATGGACAATGTATTATCCACATAATTCAGTGAATTATAAAATCGCAAGGTTATTGATACTTGAAGCAAAGGCGAGATCGACATATTCCTTTCGATGCATGTTCTAACCCAGTATTACGTAAATTTAAAACGAGGAGCGAAGAAGTGCAAGTGACTTGAACGTTTCAAGACGGGAGATGGACAATCTATTATCCACATAATTCAGTGAATTATAAAATCGCAAGGTTATTGATACTTGAAGCAAAGGCGAGATCGACATATTCCTTTCGATGCATGTTCTAACCTCTCTTGTAATTCCGCAGTAACCTTCATAGCAACTTGTTTCGACAGTCTATACCTCCGTAAAACAATTTTCTTGGGATAGTTCCTCAAAATCATTTCTCCTCATAGGCCGTACTCTATTATGAATGCCGTTTAGATGGTCTTAAATATAGCAAATCGACATCAACAGCTGAGTTCATGCTCGCCATCTTGACTATTTACAATTGTTAAGGACTTAACATTAGAAATTCGGTTTGTTAGTTTAACATGAGATTTAACATGAGTGTCACGCTAACACTTGTTGGTGAAATGCAATTTTTGTTTTAACTATTGCTAAACTCGTGTTAAGTCTTAACATCTGTTGGTGAAATCGGGCATCAGTGTAGAATATCTATGCTAACCTACTGTCCGGCCGTTGTATCTCCAGCTCTGACATTTTGCAGCTGCAGGAGGTGGAGGGGGAAGGTTCATAGTACCAACATACAGTAATTAGCAATTGAAAACATATCGTCAAAATTATCTTTAAAATGAAAATATAGGACCATATTAGCTTTAAAACAATAAAATCCAACTTGCAATTTCATTATCATGCAAGATATTCATTACAACAAAACTCTATTAGAATATTTCGTTCACACCTTTCACGCACACTAACTGCATCTGTTGGTGGTACTGGGAGTCTCTACATCCGGTGCTCTGGCCAGGAGGTTAAAACTGTCTGCTAGCGCCAATCAGCATTGTCGCTGCTAGGCGTGGCTACCGAACCCAGCACCATGTTGCCAGGTTAACTTTGTTTGAGCCACGTGGCCTTTTAGCTACTTGGGCTGGTAAACTTTCTTTGGTATATTTTTCGTGCGTGAATTCCGATGTTTAGTGTTCGTAAGTCCTATTATTATCGCTATTACAATAATATGGCTCCTGGTTCGTGAAATACGCAAATACGTGAAATATTTCAAATACGCATGTTGCTCTGCTTGAAATTTCCGCTAAAGAACTGGCAACAACCCGCTTCCCCCTCTCGAGAAATGTCAGAGCCGGAGATAGAGCGGCCGAACTATATTATTTTGATAGAACATATATTAAGCGACTTTATGTTTATGACCAAGGGGAACTGTTACACGATGTTTTGAATTATGTTTTGTATTCTTTTAAGCAGATAAGTGAATGATTTTTTTTTTTTTTTTTTTTTTTTGTAATTTACATCCTCCAACGTTAAGTCATATCGGACGGTGAATGAATTGGGTGAAATGATGCTCAAATAGGTCCAGGGTTCATGGAGCTTAGAGTTACCCGACATTCGTCTTGAAGGATAAGGGAAAACCCCGGAAAAACATTATCCAGGTAACTCGCCCTGACCGAGATTCGAACTCGGGACCTCTTGAACGTGAGGCAGACATGCTGCCATCTACGCTACCGAGGCGGGCAAATAAATGAATGAATGAGTTACGCAGGTGTTCTCCATGCATCAAGAGTTCATTATTAGTCGTACTCGATTTTTTATACTTGCAATAATACATTGTTATTTACATGGATTTTTAAAATGTCTACAATGTGATTTATAAAACAGGAAAGGGCGTGCTGCTAAATTTAGAAGCTATATAGTGGAATTTACTTTTGCTTTCACTGAAAACTTTTAGATAATTACTCAGAAGTAATATCTTACTTACCACCTTAAAAAACTTCTTGACTAGTTTTTCCACAGGAAGCACACTGACAGATGAATTATGAAAAATAAGTAACCCTAAACCAGCACTCTAAGCGAAATACATAACCTTAAATCAGCAGCGAAAACCAACTTTCATGTGGTCTGCTGTTTTGTATGTAACGCATAATAGTTGTATTTGTTTATAAAATACTAGCAGCATACTACTTACATACATAAATACATACACACATACATCAAGTATAATTGCTTACATATATTGAAGCATTCACAATTCAGTTCATTCAAAATAATGTCACAATTTACGCTGTTCGCAAAGTTATATACACCGATAACATGAAATGATGCAATTTACAGTAATTAACTACTGATACATTACACTTTCCCAGTTACGAAGCATTGTAATGTTTTAGGTTAAGTTGGTTATCCAGTATATTTATGACACTAACATTCCCTGCAATAGCACTTCGTTTTTGTGCCCTTACTAAAGAATGCGTGCCATAAATTATACTTTCAAACAAACAGGTTAATACTACTTTATGTTTGACATAAGTAGCAATAATCTATATAGAATGTAAACAGAAAGGCGTGGAAAGTATTCATGTGATTGAAAACACTATTGGAATTATTATCGTTTCCTAAATTGTGCAAACAAAGGTTTAAAAATACTCTTGCTTCGCTAATGCTTATAAAAACTTACGTATATCGCAGTTACTAAAACAAATAATAAATCACAGGCATAGAAAACAATATAGTAGATCTGTATTACACACCTCAGTCATTAACGCCGAACACAGAAGCCGCCATTTTTCTCAATCTCGAATGCCATTTCCAGGTTTGTATTCTAGAAGGTCCTGGTAAAATCTAGATGGGAAAAATGAAGAACTATAGTTGGCTATTCAAACACGGGGAGCACTAGAGTATTCGAGTTCGAAATAGAGAATTCTGATTCGCTGATTCAATGTATTACAAGCCTGAGAAGCCAAATCTTTGTGATCTTTAGTAGCTTTAATTTAAAGCACAGATTTAAATCAATTAATAGATAAAATGGGTTGTGAATCCATCAACGGAAAAACTAAACGAGGAGTGAAAAATTGCGAAAGTAAGTATGAATAAAACATATTAATATTATGTAACATTTCAGATATTCGGTTTGGTTCCAGATCCACGTCGCTAACGGTTACTAAAGCTTGAGAAACACGTTAGTGATTTCAGTACACATTACTCCGAAGTTGAGTAATTGGATATCACCGGTTTAGTTGCACTGATGTTTCGATTACTTATAGTTGCGGTCCTCCTACACTTCAATTCTTATATGAAATCACGCCTTAGCTACGTTTTGCGGCTTAGGGCCCTTAATATCCAAGGCTGCACTTTGTGGCATAGGGACTTAGGTATATTTATTCATTACCTGTATTGTAATTGTGCTACATGCGCATTGCATCTCGTGAAATTTCCGTCATGGGGATATTGAGCGCTGACCTTCGGTTTACCACTTGCATGTTTATTGTAAATGTACATTTAACAGGACTATGACATGGTAAAAGTGCAGATTAGGTGCGCAGAGTTATGTTGGTACGGAATGACGTCACGAAAACAAGTTGTTGCCAACTGCGGCCCTCCGATATACGCGAAAACAGCGGAGCGTTGCCAATACATTTTCTTTTTCTTATTATAAACTAGCGATAGTAATTGGAATAGTGCATAGTAAGCTTTGTTTATAATTATATTATACAATAATAATTAATAATAATAAATTCTGGCAATGATCCGCTGATCTTTAGTTCAGTTTATTTTGGTGTTCGAGTATAGCTGGTTTACTTACGTAATGTTGACTATTCCAAAACTTTGTGCTAGATTCGTTTAAGTTTTTAATTAATTATGATAATAATAGTGAGAATGTCAGAATACATAATAATGATAATAACTCTGGCAATGATCTACTGATCTTTACGTCGCGTATTACTGGTTTGTTTGCGTAATGTTGGTATTTTCTGCTGTACCATGCTCTGGAAGTTGGCAACGCCCGAGCTATGACGTCAGAGTCACGGTATCCTTTCGCACCTTTTGTGCACTTATACCCAACAACAGTAACAAATGATTCTTATGTAATTAATGTCCAGAGTACACATTTGTGCACCTTAGGTTGCATGTGCTACTGTTATGTTTTGAGGTTAACTCAGCAGTTAAGACAATATATTTGATTTGTTTGACACTGTTTAGTACTTCCAGTCAGTTCCGCTGGGTTCCATATCCGTAAAACTTGAGAAAGACTTATGTTAGTAATTTCAGCATAGGTCCATATTAATCCTGAGTTAATAAGGAGTAATTGGGATTCTAGCCTACATTGATATTTGGTAGGGTTACCATATCACCCATTTTTACCGGGGGCCACCCGTTTTTAGACCCTTCTCCTACCCTCGTTTAGTTTTCGAATATTTTGCCGATTTTTTTTTTTTTTTTTTTTTTTTTTTTTTTTTTTTTTTTTTTTTTTTTTTTTTTTTTTTTTATAGTTTTCCTTTAAAAGTAAAGGAAATTATTTGTAAACGTAATGATGGAAATTTAACTAAAGTCTTTGAAAGTGATATGTATATTTTTATACTGTTTGAAGCAGAACACGCCTAGTTTAGGCAGACAGGAAGCAGTACTGTTAGACATAAGGGTAATTCATGGTGAAATTGAACTAAACAAAGACAGATATGGAAGGGTTGGTCATTACCCTCAGTGCTAACTGAAAAACCAAGAGACAGTCAATGCTCTGCCTGGGGCACTCTTGGTCTGAACATTGATGGTAGCAGTGGTGTTGGGAAGGTGATGTAAAACTAAGCTTTGTGTGTAGGCAAATGCGTGTGTGTGTGAAACCCTAAACAAGTAGAGAAAGCAACAAAAAATGAATAAAGAAGGGAAAAAGCGAAGCAGTCTGGTGTGTAACACTCCTGAGATAAGAGATCCATGCAAAGATCCGGTGCTAGTTATGAACCCAGAACCCATCCTAATCAAGTCCATAAAACTAATTCCATGCTTGTTCCCTTCCAACCACGCATACCCTCTAATGTTAGTTATAATTACATTAATAAGTGGATGAGCCAATACAGTAGTATATCTGTATTTCAATGGTTAACTCTGGATAAAGAACCAGAGTGGCAAATCGGTGGAAAAAAACTGTGTTGTTGTTTCCAAATGCTAGGCTTTGGCAATGAAGCCATTAGCTCTCTTGCTCTCCAATATTTCTGTGTAGTGGGTCCGGCAGGTAAGGCTTCACAGGTTAGAAGATGTTCTTCAGTCATTTCCTCTTCTTTGTTGTCAAATGCTAGGCTTTGGCAATGAAGCCATTAGCTCTCTTGCTCTCCAATATTTCTGTGTAGTGGGTCCGGCAGGTAGGGCTTCACAGGTTAGAAGATGTTCTTCAGTCATTTCCTCTTCTTTGTTGTCAAATGCTAGGCTTTGGCAATGAAGCCATTAGCTCTCTTGTTCTCCAATATTTCTGTATAGTGGGTCCGGCAGGTAGGACTTCACATGTTAGAAGATGTTCTTCAGACATTTCCTCTTCTTTGTTGTCAAATGTTAGGCTTTGGCAATGAAGCCATTAGCTCTCTTGCTCTCCAATATTTCTGTGTAGTGGGTCCGGCAGGTAGGACTTCACAGGTTAGAAGATGTTCTTCAGTCATTTCCTCTTCTTTGTTGTTAAATGCTAGGCTTTGGCAATGAAGCCATTAGCTCTCTTGCTCTCCAATATTTCTGTGTAGTGGGTCCGGCAGGTAGGACTTCACAAGTTAGAAGATGTTCTTCAGTCATTTCCTCTTTTTTGTTGTCAAATGCTAGGCTTTGACAATGAAGCCATTAGCTCTCTTGTTCTCCAATATTTCTGTGTAGTGGGTCCGGCAGGTAGGACTTCACAGGTTAGAAGATGTTCTTCAGTCATTTCCTCTTCTTTGTTGTCAAATGCTAGGCTTTGGCAATGAAGCCATTAGCTCTCTTGCTCTCCAATATTTCTGTATAGTGGGTTCGGCAGGTAGGACTTCACATGTTAGAAGATGTTCTTCAGACATTTCCTCTTCTTTGTTGTCAAATGTTAGGCTTTGGCAATGAAGCCATTAGCTCTCTTGCTCTCCAATATTTCTGTATAGTGGGTTTGACAGGTAGGGCTTCACAGGTTAGAAGATGTTCTTGAGTAATTTCCTCTTCTTTGTTGTCAAATGCTAGGCTTTGGCAATGAAGCCATTAGCTCTCTTGCTCTCCAATATTTCTGTGTAGTGGGTCCGGCAGATAGGACTTCACAGGTGAGAAGATGTTCTTCAGTCATTTCCTCTTCTTTGTTGTTAAATGCTAGGCTTTGGCAATGAAGCCATTAGCTCTCTTGCTCTCCAATATTTCTGTGTAGCGGGTCCGGCAGGTAGGGCTTCACAGGTTAGATGTTCTTGAGTCATTTCCTCTTTTTTGTTGTCAAATGCTAGGCTTTGGCAATGAAGCCATTAGCTCTCTTGCTCTCCAATATTTCTGTGTAGTGGGTCCGGCAGGTAGGACTTCACAAGTTAGAAGATGTTCTTCAGGCATTTCCTCTTTTTTGTTGTCAAATGCTAGGCTTTGACAATGAAGCCATTAGCTCTCTTGTTCTCCAATATTTCTGTGTAGTGGGTCCGGCAGGTAGGACTTCACTGGTTAGAAGATGTTCTTCAGTCATTTCCTCTTCTTTGTTGTCAAATGCTAGGCTTTGGCAATGAAACCATTAGCTCTCTTGCTGTCCAATATTTCTGTGTAGTGGGTCCGGCAGGTAGGGCCTCACAGGTTAGAAGATGTTCTTCAGTCATTTCCTCTTCTTTGTTGTCAAATGCTAGGCTTTGGCAATGAAGCCATTAGCTCTCTTGCTCTCCAATATTTCTGTATAGTGGGTCCGGTGAGTAGGGCTTCACAGGTTAGAAGATGTTCTTCAGTCATTTCCTCTTCTTTGTTGTCAAATGCTAGGCTTTGGCAATGAAGCCATTAGCTCTCTTGCTCTCCAATATTTCTGTGTAGTGGATCCGGCAGGTAGAACTTCACAGGTTAAAAGATGTTCTTCAATCATTTCCTCTTCTTTGTTGCACAGAGGACAATTTGGACTTGTATAAATTCCTATTCTGTGTAGGTGTTTGGCCAAATATCATGTTCCGTAAGTAATCTAAAATTTGCTACTTTAAGTGGGATTTCTGGAATAATTTCTGGGTTTTTAATTAAAATGTTCCATTTTTCATCTTTGGCTTTGTTATATTTTGATTGGTTTTGTTTGTTTTTATGTTTGTTTTTTATTAATTTTTTTATGGATGTAAAGGGTAAGTTTTTACTTTTGTTCGGAATTAAATTTGCACCTTTTTTGGCAAGAAAATCAGCTGATTCATTTCCAGCAATTCCACAATGTGCAGGTATCCAACGTAATTTAATTCTTTTCTGTAGTTTTTGAAGTTGTTGGATCATTTTGTGACATTCTTTAATTTGGATTGACCTCATTTTATATGAACTTATTGCACATAATGCTGCTTTAGAATCAGAAAGTATGACAACATTTTTGAATTTATCTATTCTGTATAGAAGGTGTTGGAGTGAAATATGAATAGCCGTTACTTCTACATCAAAATTTGTTGTGTGGTATCCTGCTGGTTGATAGAATAAGAACAGTGCACACTTAATTCCTGCTCCTGAGTTGTTGTCCAAGTTAGATCCATCTGTGTAGATATGTAACCATTCTTCAGGTGGGTATCTATTGTTCACAGTTTCTAATGCTAGTGCTTTTAGTACAGGTTTGGAAGTTTCAGATTTTGTAACTATTTGTTCTAAATCTAATTGAATATTAATTGATTTGATTTGATTTATTGATTCATCCATTAAAACATGTACATGTTATAGGACACGTCAAATTAAAAACTAAGAACTAAAAACTAAGTACAATATTTATAATTAAGGTAGCGAACTAAATATTTACAAATTTAAAAATTCATCCACGCTGTAGAAGCTATTGGCTCTAAGGAAGTTTAATAACAATTTCTTAAATTGATGTTGTGATTCAATCTTTTTTATAGATTCAGGTAGCTTATTGTAAAGATGTAAGCCAGCATATTTGAAACTATTTTCATACATCTTTGTTTTGTGTGACTTCACAAATAAATTATTCTTTGTTCTAGTGTTGTGTATATGAATTTCAGAATTTGTTCTGAATAAACTTAGGCTTGCTTTCATATGTACAAGAGTTTCATATATGTATATACTTGGCAGTGGTAAGATACCTAATTTACTAAAGTATGGCTTACAACTAGTTGTGCTTGAGACATCTGCTATGATTCTGATTATTTTCTTTTGGTATCTGAATACTTTTATACTGTCTTTAGAATTTCCCCAAAAAATTATACCATATGCCAACAAACTGTGTATATGAAAAGTACACTATTCTCCGAACTTTCAAGCTTGACATGCCTGTAATCGCCCTCATTAAGAAACACATTTTACTAAGCTTTTTCGTCAATGCCTCTATGTGAGTTTCCCAATTTAAATTTTCATCTAGTATTAGTCCCAGAAATTTGGTTCAAAAGTCAGTGGTTTTTCTTTGATTAAAATGTTTTCTTTAGAATTAGGAAAATTCAGATCTATTTTAATTCCGTAACTTTGTGTAGGAAACTTGTTTGTGTTTCATCTTGATTGGTTGTAGTAAGCTTTTCTCCCATTTTGTTGTTTTTAACCGCAACATTTTTTCATGTTGTATTAGTGCCTGCTCCTCTAAAGTTAGATGTATTGGATAGTTCCGAGTTAAGGCTTGCATTGCCATGATTGGAGTTGATTTTGCTGCACTGGTTATTAGTCGCAGGTCCTGATTTTGGCATACTTCTAGGTGATTTATGCTATAACTACTTGCTGTAATTATTACCTCTGCATTATAAAGAAGTATTGGCTTGATGAATGTTTTGTATGTGGTGTTCAGTGTCTCCCGATTACTGCCTCACTTGACTCCAGCTAATCTTTTCAAAATTGAAAACCATTTGTTAATTTGTTTACTACTGCTTCAATATGATGTCTCCAAGATAATTTTGAATCAAAAATTGTTCCTAAATATTTTGTTTCATATGTTTGTTTCAGGTTTGTTTTCTTGAACTGCAGATTTAGTTTAGGGATTTTCTTTTTTAAGCTAAATATTTGGAATGTTGTTTTATCAGTATTTATTTTCATCAGATTGTTGTCAGTTCACTTTTCCAATAGTATCAGAGCATTTTCCATTGAAGTTTTGGATTTTTCTATTTGTGGGGAAGTTGTACACATGATCATGTCATCTGCAAAAAGAGCTGTCTTTATTTCTGTGTTTGATACAGCTGTGGGAAGATCATTGTGCCCGCCTCGGTAGCGTAGATGGTAGCATGTCTGCCTCACATTCAAGAGGTCCCGAGTTCGAATCGCGGTCAGGGTGAGTTACCTGGATAAGGTTTTTTCCGGGGTTTTCCCTTATCCTGATAGATGAATGTCAGGTAACTCTAAGCTCCATGGACCCTGGACACATTTGAGCATCATTTCACCCAATTCATTCACCGTCTAATATGACTTAACGTTGGAGGACGTAAAATTACAAAAAAAAAAAAAAAAAAAAAAAAAAAAAAATCATTGATGTAGATGTTGAACAAGGTTGTACTCAGTACTGCACCTTGTGGTAGGCCCATTTTTATTTGTCGGAATTTGGATGTACTGTCATTGTATTTTATAGCACAGAAACGTTGAGAGAGAATTTTAAGTAGCATAAATGTAACCGTTTTTTAAGTGGACACCAATTTTTTGCTTGTAATGGTGGTTACATCATCCACTCACTTAAACCCCGAGTATGTCTGGAGGGCCACACCTGTCTTCGGTTAATGGGCCCATCGGACCTGGCCGGGAGGGGTTTTAAAGTCCATCGGCTTTTCTCACAAACACCAATTGTGGAACATTTGTACGCTGTGACAGGCCAGAGTAAGAGATGAAATACCATTTCCTCTATTTCTGATGTAGTTATACCGCTAATGCTCGGTCCCCAGAGCCTCATTGGTAAAAGCAGGTTGCACCACGAGCAGGTTGAGGTTGGGTTTTGGATAGGAGAGGTTATGGAATGCACATCACTATCCCTTGCATTAAAACTGTGTTATTTTTAAGAAGTGTTAACATAGTTGTTGATAACTAACTCTATACTCTGATGGAAAAAGTGCTTTAAGAACTTACCACAAAATAAACTCTGCAACATTTGTAGGGAAAAGTCTTGCCAAGAGATGGTACAAATGCATGAGTAATGTAAAGTGTATAGAACTGTTGAAAGTAGTACTGTACTATTTTGCCATACTTGCAAATAATGCAGCTGTAGAGAGAATATTTTCTCTGCTAAATGTTCAGTGGACAAATGAGTGAAATAAGCTCACAGCCGAAAATGTAAAGTTAATGTTGATCATATTGTACAACCTGAAAAATGTAACTTGTGCTCAGTATTATGACAGGATTATCTGTAAAAAGGATTTCCTGAAAAAAGTCAAAGTAAATGAAAAGTATGTGAAGTAAATGTCATTAACTGAATTCCCCCAGATTTTTGACATGATATGGTAAGCCTAATATTTGGGTTATGCTCTCCCATCACTGGCAGCAACTACTACACTCTTCTGCTTATAAATATATTCCTGTAGGGCCCCCAGTATATTTTACTATACCTGTAAATTGCATGTTTATCTTCTCTATGTAGTGGATCTTCTATGAGAGAAGAAAATATGTTAGATAATGAAAGCAATACAGATTTGGGTGACTTAAGCAGTGAAAGTATAGCATTTGAATAAAGTAAATTAGATATAACTAGTAACAAGATGGAAACTGATTCAAAAACAGTAGATGACCATTAACCAACAACTGTTGAAGCAAGGGTGAGTGTAGTTATTGGGGACCAAGAAGAAACCTGAAATGGAAGACAATAAGGTTAGTTTATTGCTATTAAAAAGTAAGGAGTGTCTACAAACTATTGGAAAAATTCATAAGGCTTTATTTATGCCAATTAAAAGCCATCATGTCACTGCTTGAAAGGGGAAAGTTTGAAGATTTGCGTTCACTTTAGATGCATTTGATTACACCAAGTGTAATACAACACATATGCAGATTGTGATCTCCTTTGGATCACATTCTCTCAAGTATGTATTAGGTGACATTGCTAATGGCTGTTGTAATGTCCTTCTTGGTTCCATCAGCATCACTGAAAATGGAGGGATGTAAACACTATTCTTGATGTAACCCCGTAATCCCACAGAAAGAAATCTCACACTTTAAGGTCAGGTATGTCAGTTTGTACAGGAATAACATAATTTGCTTCCATGTAATCCTCTACACTATTGAAGTTGGTATCTATAACTGTGAAGTGTCTTGCGTATTGAGTTTTAGGACACTTTTAAAGCTTTCACAGATTCTATCAGTTGTTGGCCTTCCCACACTTTTAGACCCTTGATGAGACATATGTCTGTTGTAAAATTGTTCATACCAGCTTCATATTGATGATGATTATGATTAATAATAATAATAATAATAATAATAATAATAATAATAATAATTAATAATAATAATAATAATAATTAATAATAATAATAATAATAATAATAATAATAATAATAATAATAATAATAATAATAATAATAATAATAATAATAATAATAATAATAATAATAGTAATAGTAATAATAATAATAATAATAATAATAATAATAATAATAATAATAATAATAATAATAATAATAATAATAATAATAATAATAATAATAATAATAATACTTTATTGTCTATAGACCTGTGTACAATTTCAGACATTGTCAAATTCCAATATTTACATTTACAAACAGTACAACATATTTAGAATTCATCCAGAGAATACAGACATTTTTTAATCAAATAATTTTTTAGGCTAGCTTTAAAGTTAGATTTTCTTACAGTTTTGATTTCTATAGGTAATTTATTATACAAAATTGTTCCTATAACATTTGTATCCGTAAATACAATTTGCTTATTATATTTATATCTATGGTAATTAATGCTACCTCTTGTATTATACCCATGAATATCATTTATTTAGTAGGATTCTTATTCTGTATATACGGTAATCCTATATACATATAAAGAATAAATTGTTAGCATGTTGTATTCCTTAAAAGCATTCCTACAAGATTCCCCAAATTTTAAATTACTAATAATTCTGATGCATTTCTTTTGTAGAACCATCAACTTATTCAGATGCACTTTTGCTGCACCTCCCCACACCTCAATCCCATAATGTAAGTGAGGATAGATAGCACCATAATAAAACATTTTTAATTTTTCACTACCTAATGTATGTTTAAAAATTCTTGAAAGATAAATGGATTTGATTGTGCCCATGTTAGCCCACTGTCTATCCATACTCCTAAGAACTTATGTGTGTCTATTTTATCACAGTTTTTATTCTCAGTCACAAGTGTCTGTTCCAATTGCTCTCTTTTTGAGAGGTATACTTCATAAATTTTGTTTTATCCATATTGCACATGAGATTGTTCCTTTTAAAGTAGTCTAATATTTCATTGGTACTCAAAACAATTGTTTCCATTAAAGATACATTACAAGCCCCCCAAAAATTTACTGTAGTGTCATCCGCATATGATGTTATCGTGGAATTTGTGGGATGATTAATGTAATTAACATATAACAGAAACATTAAGGGACCCAAAACTGACCCTTGAGGTACCCCATATCTTACTATTTCCTGTTTTGACTTTACCTTTGACAAGCACTTATTACTTTTAATATGGATTTCAGTTATCTGCTTTCTGTCTATCAAGTATGATTTACAAATTTCATAAGTTATTCCTCTAATTCCATAAGCTTCTAATTTATCCAGCACGAGATCATGCTTGACACTATCAAAAGCCTTTGAGAGGTCAAAGAATAGTGTGCCCACCTTTTGATTTTGTTCTAATAAACTAATGACCTGATGGATATGGTCAATAACAGCAGTTGTAGTTGAAAACCCCTTTCTAAATCTATGCTGGAACTGGCAAAATGACTCATTACTTTCAAATATATTTTACTTATTTAAAAATTCTAGCACTGATGTAAGAGTGTTTATGAATTTCCATCTAAATGACCGGTGAACCACTACAACACAAATTCAAGTATACACCAGTTATGATGTGTGCTAAAGCACACATTTCCTCCAAAAACAATATACAATTGTAACAATATTTATGGCAAGACTTGGTAGTTTAGCACTGTTTATTGGAAATATAATTACATTCTGATGTCTTTCAATTACATGTAATTTCCCTCCTATGGTATTGATATCTTGTCACTTTGTTTCTCTCTATTAAAATGTCACTGCTGGTAAAACACAACGTTTTGCACAGATATCACACAGACCATTGTTTTATTTATGTTTGATTGTTATTCTAAGCATGTTTTCGTGTGGTCCCGAGCATTAGGTCAAAGGTATCCCTTGTCTGTGTATGACTATAATTTGTTTCATTTATCTTCTCATATTCAGCATGCTGAGCATCAGGCATGTCATCTAACTATAATATCTACATAGCTAAAGTATGTATTCAAATGATTATTTAATTTTTTTCTGCTTTTAATTTTCAGGCCAAAATATCGCTATCCCTACTATGATGAGCATGGCAGAGGTAAATTACTTTATGGTTATGGAGGAGCACAACTATACCAATATACAGCATATTCTCCTTTGGAGGGAATACATTGAGAGCAACCAGGAGATATTCAGCATCGAGAACATCTGAATTTGCTTGTGATCTGAGAATGAGATAATGGTCACTCTTTCTCAGATATTCTTTCTGTTAAGAATGAGAGCTGTTTATCACTGTTATGATTGTTATTTTCAATTATTGTATGTTTAAGTTGAAAATAACAGTGATATTGCAAGTTGAAAGTTCTGAATCCTATAAAACCACAATTTTGTAAATAAATAATTTTATATATTTATCATATTTTGGATAATCGTGTATTTACTAAATTGTAGTTAATAAATTATTCTCTCTTAGCACAACTTCTATTGCAAATAAGTTACCTTTTTGAAGTTTTGTAAAATTGAACACAAGTTTAGATATGTAAATATGAATAGTCAAATTTTGGGACGTGTTTGCTTCACTTACACTGTAATTTAACTGAATATGTTTTGGATGCCTTTACTTCCATCATATTCTATGTTGATATAACAATTTGTACCAACAGCCTCACTTAACTTAAGAAAATGGTGTTAATGCTTCTTTCTAATTGATATCAATTTCAGGAACTCTTGTCCGCATCTTTGGTCAAACAAAACCACAGGAGAAAACAAATTCGTTGTTAAGGAAGTTACTATGTTCTTATGTTCTTTCAGTACTACCAAAATCGGAAAACGAAACAAACTTAAGAACAGAATCAACTACTGGTATTTCAAAATTCATTACACGATGTGTATTTTTTAAAATAAATATATTTTCCCAAACCATTAAATCTATCGGGACATTTAATTGTTTTAATAATTAAACTTCAGGATTTATTTCATGGTTAAATGACCAAAAATGATCTGCTACAGCCGATTTATCAGTTTGTTTATACTTAATGTTACGAAAATGTTCTTTCATTAAGAGTTTGATATAACTTTGCTTCCTCAAAACAAATATAGTATTAAAAATTCACTACATTTCTCTAAAAAAAAGATGAAATTCCTAATAATAAAAAATCTAGTATTTATCAATTAGATTGTTTAGATTGTGATCAAGTTTACATTGGTAAGATAAAACGTAATTTGGAAATCAGAATGAAAGAACATTTTCGTAACATTAAGTATAAACAAACTGATAAATCAAACGTAACAGATCATTTTTGGTCATTTAACCATAATATAAATCCTGAAGTTAAATTATTAAAACAATTAAATGTCCCGATAGATTTAATGGTTTGGGAAAAAATATTTATTTTAAAAAATAAACATTGTGTAATGAATTTTGAAATACCAGCAGTTGATTCTGTTCTTAAGTTTGTTTCGTTTTCAGATTTTGGTAATACTGAAAAAACATAAGAACATAGTAACTTCCTTAACAACGAATTTGTTTTCTCCTGTGGTTTTCTTTGACTGAAGAAGCGGACAAGAGTTCGTGAAATTGATATCAATTAGAAAGAAGAATATCAATTTGAAAGAAGAATTAACACCATTTTCTTAAAATAAGTTAAGCTTTTGTTACAAATTGTTATATTTATATATCATAACTCTGTGCTTATGAGAATGTTCTCCCGTACAGTGAATTCTAGTGAGTTACTAGTTCAGTGTTTGTATCTATTTCATGGTTGGACGATTGATGCATGCTGCTGCTAGCTTTGTATAGTCACGTGACGTGCACACGTGCCCTCTAGCAACGGGCTGTGAACTTACTTCTTTACACACACCATGATATTACCATCCTGTCACCGGTTTGCACATACCAGACTCCGCCTCATTTCTTTTTGAACGCCCCTTATACATGTGTCTGTACAATAGTAAAAGAACTAAAGAGTAGCTTTAGTGCTTTAAGTCATTATTCTCTTAGATTTTAATGAAAATTATTACTTGGAGCTTCCCTGGCTTTGAAAAATCATGCTTAGCCACTGACTTGTCATAACATTTGATGTTTATCATAATGGTTCTTCAAGGTGTCTCTTGGAATTGTGAACCCCTTTCCATAAAATCTTTACTGCAGGAGTTCATATTATACTGAAATTCCCATTCATTTAATATTCTGTTCAAAAGAAGCATTCTGTATGTCAGGCTCATATTGCCCTTGACCAGGGTGATATGCTGCACCTTACTAGAACATGAGAAGAGTTGTTTCCATATCATGAAGTTAGGTGTGAAGGATGCTTTCATGGTAGTCTTATAAATTCTGCAAACAGATACAATGGAGCAGCAGAAAGCGAAAAGTATGGTAACAAGTTCACCTGACACTAACCACCATTTAGTTATTGACGCTGATAGAAATACCACAACCATACATCATTAGAATGTGCCACGCTGATGTGCATTTCCAGGTAACTGTACCCTCGCTTCGAGTGTTGTCATTGACTGGAAAGTGAAGACACACTTGAGAATGAACACAATGTATACAGGGAGGTGAAAGTTGAACTATGTGACCTATTTGGTTTTTTTTTTTTTATTATTATTATTTTATCTTTTGGATTACCAAGCAATGTATTAAATTCTGTGAATAAATAAACAATAATAAAAATGAAACATTGTAAGGAAAAAGTGCTCATATGTGTGTGTCTCCATTGTTTGCAAACAGCACAAATAAAATAACAAACACTTTTAGTTAATTGATGGAAATTGATCATTTCTTCACACTAGCTGTATACAGGCTAAGGTATTGGATGGATAGAAAATGAAAAATTCAATGCCACGGTCGGGATTTGAACCATGGATCTCCTGGTTTCCGTTCAGTCGCTCTTACCCATTGAGCTACGATGGCCAACTTGCTGTCATGACATTAAATTCTCTATTTGACTCGTATATTTCCCCGGTAAACCACTAGGGGCTTTCGCATTCAAGATACACAGTTTGTGGCAACTTACTATCATAAGTACTTGAGTCCATGGCAAGTTGGCCATGTTCGCTCAATGGGTAAGAACGACTGGACGGAAACCAGGAGATCCGTGGTTCAAATCCCGGCCATGGCATTGAATTTTTCATGTTGACTTCATCTATCTATAACAAACACTTGTTTAAACTATGCATGTTTGGAGGAATTTAGTAATGGTGATGTCCAAATTTATTGACAGAATTATTTGTAGTCAGTTTTTCACACTATGTCACTTAAATTTATTATTTGAGAGTCTAGTTTCGGGAACTGTTGCTTCCATTTTCAACTTGAAGGTCCAACTAGTCGGATCCTGCTTCAAGAGCAACTAGTCCCTCAAAGAATAAATGTAAGTAACTTAGTGTGAAAAATGACCACAGATAATTTTATAACTTGTTTAAATACCAATCTCAATATTTCAATTAAGTATCTTCGAAGAATGTGAGCAGATATTCAAGAAAATCCCCCCACCCCTTAGTCTTTTTGCCCTATACTTTGTGGCAGTTAATTTATATTTTTCAAATATTTAAGAATTTAAATTTATTGGGAGTCGATTAATGACACTAAACAACACTTACTTTTAAATTTTCCCGGAACTAGTTTCAGAGGCCTTCCCTCTATCATCAGCCGGACATCGACTGGTTCTCCTTGGTGTAGCTGGCAATATTTTTTCATCAGTCTCCTCTGGTGGCAGTTCGAGGAACTTGCTGAACAAATCTTTCTGGGGGATGTCGAAATTGAATACTTTGTTCCTATTTTTTTAAATAAAGATTTGTTCCCATGTGGACAGTTCTTGTTTTCCTGTTGTATGATTTAGTAATTTTGGCTCTGGATTTATGTTGCTCCAGATAGTAGTAGTAGTTTATTCATCCGTTAAGTCAATACAGTGACATTGGATACGTCAATACAAATATTTACAACAATGCAAATAATATAAAGTATAAAAATAAATTACATCAAGTGTAATTAATAAGATCTAAGCATGAACTCATAAATATATACAGTTGCATGGCTCTACAGCTACAGTATTTAAAATGGTATTACAAATATATACAATTATATGGCCAGTTTCAGTGTATCTAGAAATTCACTTACATCATAATATGAATCGCTTAGTAAAATTTGTTTCAACGACAGCTTGAAACACCGCATGGATTTTATGTTTTTCAGATTGGCCGGTAGTTTATTATACAAGGAAACTGCTGAATATCTAACTCCTTTGGAATAAAATGTAGTTCTGTGTGTTATTGTTCTTAAGTCTGTTTTACCTCTGGTGTTATGATGATGTATTTGATTATTTGTGGTGAAATTTTCAAGATTTTATTTTGTATAACATAGCAGACAGTATATGTACAGACTGGGCAGAGTCAAGATTTTCAATTCCTTAAAGAAGTTGCTGCAGAGTCATATTTTTTCCCTGACATTTAGGCATCTGACAATCCTTTTCTGTATTTTAAAAACCAAGTGACTGTCTCTACTATCCCCCCAGAATATAATGCCATACCTCATTAGACTTTCTGCATATGCAAAATATAAGGTTCTCATGTCACTTGCATTCAACTCATTTTTATTACTCTTAACGAGAAGTAGAATATTTAACTTTATATTAGATTCTTTACGTGTGCTTCCCAGTCTAAATGCTGATCTACCCATACTCCCAGAAAATTTGCTTCTATCACATAAGAGACACACGCATCATACAACTTGATGTCAGGTTTCACAACATTTTTATTTTATTTGTGGCGAAATGATATTGCTAAAGATTTGTTTGTATTAATAAGCAATTTGTTTTCAGCAAACCAAGTTTCAATTTTACTGGTTATTTGTTTTGCATTTTCATTTCCCTTTATTATAACATTTGTGTCGTCAGCAAACATAGTTACCTGAGTTGGATTTAAATAATTTGTGAAGTCGTTCATGAATATTAAAAAGAGGACGGGCCCTAGTATGGATCCCTGGGGAACTCATGTTTGATTTGGTTCATTTTTGAATAGTGATTACGTACAACATTCCGCTCATCGACATTTGTGATTTCCACCATTTGTTTCCGATTTTTTAAATATGACTGGATGCCAAGGCATCTACAAGAATTCTACCAGATCATCACCAAAGGTGAGACTAATTAATCATCTATCATCACGCCTTTTGCAATTATCCTGTTGCAGCTTTTTTTTTTTTTTTTTCCCTCAAAAGTAGCTCACAATTTTTATTAAAATAGCATATGTTTAAGAGAGTTGCATAGAAAATTAAATATATATCTTGAATTTTCCGAGAATTACCTGTGAAATCCTCTTCATTCTGATGCGACTTATTTTCACATCAATTACTTATGCATTGGAAAAGGTTGCTGTATGCATTGGTCACTAGTTTGATACAGCTTATTCTTACGTTGTAAATTTTGAAGCAGTGTGGCCTAACCTCAGAGTAGAGCAAGAGTTCCGTCAAAGGGTATGCATGGATATGTAGGGAAGTAAGGATAGTTCTAATGACACTTGAATGCAAGTTTCAAACTGGTTTAATGACTGGTTTTTTATCAGAACATCAAACTCGAAGTTGCCGACCAAGGGTTACCAATATATCACTGTTCAGAGTTACCATATGTAGAATGCTTATTACTCAATAACACTTAATTCGTTATTTATGTAGGAACTGATAGATACCTTTTCTCCTCGGGTCTGGTCTGCCTTCGCTGAAGACCGAACCAGTTTGTGTCTTTCTTAATGGACCGCCAGCCACGTTGTGTTCCTCACTGCAGCTGCGTGTAACTTTCACCTCTTGAAGCCTGTCTTCATTCACACCAAAATTCCTTTTGTGACTATTTTGTCCATTGTGATTATTAGTCTCGGTCATGCCATTATTAAGGGTCCGAACAATTCCTTTTAAATGGAGTCAAGTGTTATCCACTTAGAATCCCTGCTAAGAACCTGCTTTCTCCCATCACTTTGTTAAACTACTCACCCTGACTGCACCTGCTCGCATTTTACAAATATACTATGTTCCTTTGAAATCCATTACAATTCTTTATTCATTGCATTCCTTAATTTTGGTATCAATTCTGAAGACATTTGTGTAATATGTATTTAGTAAACTATGAGACAGACAAAAACTTGCTATTCAGAGAATGTAGATCTTGTTTAAACAAGTCATTCACCTTGTACATATGGAGGGAATCCCCATAGTTTAGAAGTAATTATAGTCAACCAATGTTCTTAAAAGTTAAACAGCAGAATCTATCTCAGAGTGTGTTTATATGAACTTTCTTGACATTTAACAGTGATAATTGATTATTCTGAGGTATAAATTGACTCCAATAGTTGGACCCCTTCAGGATTCATTTCAGACTGAGAAAAATCCAGCAATAAAACATGAGTTATGCAATTGTATAATGTATCAACATTTTACATATTTAATTGTAAAATATTACAAAAGAATATGGCTTAGCATTCAGCTTAGTCTCTTAGCGTGCCATGGTGATGGTCATCAGGAAGCGGAGGAAGAATTTCAGTATTTTAACATACAGTTGCCATAAGTTCTTCCGGAAACCTCCAGAGCAGAAGGTAGGGTTTCAGATATCATTTTCTGATGCCAGTGGAATCTTGCAGAAGCCATTTTCCCCATAGAAAGATCTTACTGAGGGCCTGCTTCATACCAATACTAAGGCAGACAGCTCCACAAATCAAACTCCATCTCTTATAGCTCACCCACTGTTCACTAATCTAATGCTTTATCCCTGAAACATATGGAAATGGGGGTCAGTTAATTTAGTTGACCTATCAACTAGGAAAAAACTATAAAGAATACCTTAGGTGAGATTGTGTGGTCAAATTGGAATTGAACCCAGGACCTTAATTAAAGCTTTCTTTCTATGCCATTTAAATCATTTGCTCCAAAGTTCCATTCCTTTGCACTTGACAGTATATGTTTTTTCCTTTCCTCTGTAAACCTGCTTGTAACATTCTCTCTTTGTTCTTTATTTTATTTTTCAATATTTTGTAACAAATGAGTACACCAGTTGTTACTAAACATACTTTACTCATCACATAAGTGTAGTTGAGGTTGTGTTACTTGCAAAGTTTGAGGAAATTAACTGTGCAGACAAGGTTTACCACAGCGGACAGTGTTCTACAGAATGCCCATCTGTCTTAGACAAAACTGTAGCACACATAAGAGAAGCTTACATATGAAGTCCGAGGAAATTGACTGTACAGGCAGGCAGACAGCTAGGGTTACTACAGCGGACAGTAATCTACAGGGCGACTATCTGTCTCAGACGAAACTGTAGAGTACATAAGAGAAGCTTACATGCGAAGTCTGAGGAAATCGACTGTACAGGCAGACAGACAGCTAGGTTTACTGCAGCGGACAATAATCCACAGGACGACCGTCTATCTCAGACAAAACTGTAGAGTACATAAGAGAAGCTTACATGCGAAGTCTGAGGAAATCGACTGTACAGGCAGGCAGACAGCTAGGTTTACTGCAGCGGACAATAATCCACAGGACGACCGTCTATCTCAGACAAAACTGTAGAGTACATAAGAGAAGCTTACATGCGAAGTCTGAGGAAATCGACTGTACAGGCAGACAGACAGCTAGGTTTACTACAGCGGACAGTAATCCACAGGACGACCGTCTATCTCAGACAAAACTGTAGAGTACATAAGAGAAGCTTACATGCGAAGTCTGAGGAAATCGACTGTACAGGCAGACAGACAGCTAGGTTTACTACAGCGGACAGTAATCCACAGGACGACCGTCTATCTCAGACAAAACTGTAGAGTACATAAGAGAAGCTTACATGCGAAGTCTGAGGAAATCGACTGTACAGACAGACAGACAGCTAGGTTTACTGCAGCGGACAGTAATCCACAGGACGACCGTCTATCTCAGACAAAACTGTAGAGTACATAAGAGAAGCTTACATGCGAAGTCTGAGGAAATCGACTGTACAGACAGACAGACAGCTAGGTTTACTGCAGCGGACAATAATCCACAGGACGACCGTCTATCTCAGACAAAACTGTAGAGTACATAAGAGAAGCTTACATGCGAAGTCTGAGGAAATCGACTGTACAGGCAGACAGACAGCTAGGTTTACTACAGCGGACAGTAATCCACAGGACGACCGTCTGTCTCAGACAAAACTGTAGAGTACATAAGAGAAGCTTACATGCGAAGTCTGAGGAAATCGACTGTACAGACAGACAGACAGCTAGGTTTACTACAGCGGACAGTAATCCACAGGACGACCGTCTATCTCAAATGAAACTGTAGAGTACATAAGAGAAGCTTACATGCGAAGTCTGAGGAAATCGACTGTACAGACAGACAGACAGCTAGGTTTACTACAGCGGACAGTAATCCACAGGACGACCGTCTATCTCAAATGAAACTGTAGAGTACATAAGAGAAGCTTACATGCGAAGTCTGAGGAAATCGTCTGTACAGGCAGACAGACAGCTAGGTTTACTACAGCGGACAGTAATCCACAGGACGACCGTCTATCTCAGACAAAACTGTAGAGTACATAAGAGAAGCTTACATGCGAAGTCTGAGGAAATCGACTGTACAGACAGACAGACAGCTAGGTTTACTACAGCGGACAGTAATCCACAGGACGACCGTCTATCTCAAATGAAACTGTAGAGTACATAAGAGAAGCTTACATGCGAAGTCTGAGGAAATCGACTGTACAGGCAGACAGACAGCTAGGTTTACTACAGCGGACAGTAATCCACAGGACGACCGTCTATCTCAGACAAAACTGTAGAGTACATAAGAGAAGCTTACATACGAAGTCTGAGGAAATCGACTGTACAGGCTGCTTTGATCTCACCCATTTTTCTCGGAGTGCCCAACTTAGGGTCATATAAAAGGCTGATTGGTCAAAGTCCCCATCCAATCACATTTCTGTTATTACCAAAAATAACCCCATCATGAAGCTTGTGTTTCATTTGGTGCACGGTGATTCAACTCATTGTGCTAATGTTATTTACTTTTATCTGAAAATTATTTATCAATTTCTCATAGCAAGTAAATTCAATGACATGCTTGAATTTAGTGTTTTCCGTTACAATTGTGGTGTGTAATGCCTATTATACTATACGTGGCACCGCAGATGATGACAATGATGGTACATGGAAAGAAAATGTGAAAAGGAAATGTTCCAAGCCTAATTTAGGGTTCTTCTTAGAGTATTTGCCAGTTATGGGAACTGAGATAAACCTGTAAAAAAACTTCAGTCAAAGAGAACAGTGTGATGATTCTATGCTTCACCAAGCTCGACCACTATGCAGCCCATCCCATCGCTTTTGATATGAGTCAATCCAAGAAGCACAATAATGGGTTGTTGAAGGAGCTGCTGCCGCCTTTTGACTCCTAAGGACATCCAGACCAGATGTTACTTCCTCAGTGACCCTCACAATGAGCACCCACAGACTTAAAATGCTCCACTCCAAGATCAACTCCAGCAAGGCCTCCTCTACAAGCAAGATGAAGCCCAATGTCATCACTAGTTGACTGTGCCAGCAAGTGGATAGCATATTGCAAGCCTGAGGAGAGAGCAACCAGTGCCCAAAGTAACTGAGAGTATTTGATAAAACAGAGATGTAGAGCAAATTCAGGAATGTCTGCAAAGATCCTATAGTGGAGTGTTTGGGGATGTGGCCAGAATAAGTGTGAGGACTTGACGGCCAAATTCAGTGACCAGAAGGAAACATGTAAGGGCATATAGCGTGTTAAAGTCATCTGCTCGAATAATGCTGTATGTCTTGGAGAGAAGAATGGAGAATAACTTAATCACAGAATACATGGAAGCAGTAAAAGGTACTGGAGGTCAAGGATGCAGCAGTGACCATGATCAGATGCAACATGTTGGAGGGCTTGCCAGAGAGGCTCTACAAATTAATGAATTATCAGGCAACACCTTGCCTGTGGAAAAAGAGACAATAGGTGATATACGAGGGCTGTTCAGTAAAGAATGATAACTTTTTTTTGACAATGTACCTTTACTCATCCTCATAATTTTGATGGTCCTTCTCAAAATAATCTCCCCTGAATGCGATGCACTTGACCCAGCTTTTCTACCAGTCTTCAAAGACATGCTGGAAAAACATTTTTTGAGATATCCTTCAAAATTGCTTCCGCAGCCTTCACCATTTCTGATGATAGATAATGCCTTCCACGAAGGCATTCTTTAAGTTAGGGAATAGAAAAGAGTCACATGGGGCTAAATCCGGACTATAGGGAGGGTGAGGGATGCACTTCACATTGATTTTTGCAATATATTCAGCAACAACATTGGCAATATGCGGCCACGCATTATCGAAGTGCAGCATCCAGCCTGCTTCATGGAAATGTGGTCTTCTGCGCCTGATATGGACTTGCAATGTTTTCAGGACATCCCTGTAGTATTGTCCAGGGATGTGAATGCAGGTACAACATGCTGATAAACCATTCCATGAATATCAAAGAATGAGATGACCATAACTTCCCCAGCTGAAGCAACCACTTTTGCTTTTTGGGGGTTGGTGATGAAGGAGATTTCCACACTGAGCTTTGCTGTATGCTCTCAGGATTAAAATGATGTAGCCAAGTTTCATCAACAGTGATTACGTTTGAAAGAAACTCTGGATCTTCCTCTAACATCAACTTTAACTGCATCTTACCCCCATTGCAGTAGTAGGCAATACTGAACATGTCTGAACTTGCCTGGTTCTCACAGGCGGGAACCAGGAGTACCAACAATGAAACTTCTACGGCATGTTTGTTTCACATTAACCTAACAGAATATAATAAGATTGAATTTTAGTGCAAAAAATTATGACCGTAAAAGAATTATGGTCATTCTTTATGGAACAGCCCTCGTATTTCCAAGCTTGTGACATCAGCAGTGGCTGTCTTTTGATAATCCATTATTGCACTTCTTGCACTTGCTCATAACAAAAGCAATGGAATTTGTAACTCACATTTTATCTCTCTGCTGCAGGATTTGCTGCTAACTATATACTCCTTCCACAATATTGTAATCCTTCAAGATAATAATTGTAAATTCCAATATACAAATGCTAAATTTGCTTGCAGCTAAGAAATTTAACTTATTTTTTAACATTGTTAATTTAAAATCTCACCTACTGTCATGCAATGGCCACAAATATCAACCAATATGAGCAGCTGAAATCATTTAATTCATGGACTCATGAATAAGAGGTCTGCAATTCAAATCCCACCAGTAGAGTAGGTACTGAGATTCTTTCAGTTTCTCTTCCTTCCAATTCTCAAAACTGACAAATAATAATAATAATAATAATAATAATAGAGTCAGCATGAAAAATTTAATGCCATGGCCAGGATTTGAACCATGGATCTCCTGGTTTCCGTCCAGTCGATCTAACCCATTGAGCTACCATGGCCAACATGCTGTCCTGACATTAAATTTTCCAGTTGACTCGTGTATTTCCCCGGTAGACCACTAAGGGCTCTCATATCCGAGATACACCGTTTGTGGCGACTTACTATCGTAAGTACTTAAATCCCAGGCTTCATCATTTAACTCTTACTAGTTTAGTTAATTGATGGAAATTAATCATTTCTTCACAATAGCCGTATATAGGCTAAGATCTTTGATAGATAGGGTCAACATGAAAAACTAAATGCCATGGCTGGGATTTGAACCACGGATCTCCTGGTTTCTGTCCAATCGTTCTTACCCTTTGAGCTACCATGGCCAACGTGCTGTCCTGACATTAAATTCTCCATTTGTCTCATATATTTCCCTGGTAAACCACTAGGGGCTCTTGCATTCAAGATACACCATTTGTGGCGACTTACTATCGTAAGTACTTGAGTCCCAAGCTTCATCATTTAACTCTTATTATTTTAGTTAATTGATGGAAATTAATTATTTCTTCACACTAGTCTTATATAGGCTAAGGTTTACCCTATCGTGGCCATGGCATTGAATTTTTCATGTTGACTCTATCAAAAACCTTAGCCTATACACGGCTGGTGTGAAGAAATAATTAATTTCCATCAATTAACTAAAATAATAATAATCTTTATTAATTTAAAGACTTAGTTACAAGCTTCTAGCCTTGTCAAAAGGAAAACAAAAAGAATTAGTTTTATTTACAATTCATGAAATGTATACAAATACTTCTCAATTAAGTATTCTTTTAGATTAATCTGGATATTGTTACCATTTAATGTTTTTAATTCCTTTGGTAGCTTATATCAAATTGTGTCCATTATGAGCGGATCCTTTTCTGTAGGTATTTTATTTTCATATTCTCTATAGAAATTATTTTTTGTTCTTGTACTATAGTCGTGACAATCTTCTTCTGAATTAAGTTTTTACATACTTAAACATAATACATTTATATATATATATATATATATATACAAAGAAACAACAACTAGTATCCCAGCTTTCGCAAAGATCTTCCTGCGTGACATATTACTACGAGGGGCACTATTTACATTTTGAGCATAATAATTAAAACAAAGTAATTTCTTAGTACAAAAGTGAATCGAGAATATATTGACACATTGCTTCACTCTCACTGTTTATTCACAGGACATGTTTCAAGAGCTCTTGAAACATGTCCTGTGAATAAACAGTGTGAGTGAAGCAATGTGTCAATATATTCTCGATTCACTTTTGTACTAATTTGTGCTTCACTGTCCCTACGCTTCTTTCAAGTTTATACTTTAAAGTAATTTCTGATTGAAAAGTGCTTTATAGTTCTTCAAAATATTCTCCTTTAGGATCAATACACTTTTGCATCCATTTGAACCATTTATCAAAGAATTTATTCCAGTTTTCTTGAGACATGGTATGGTTTTTGAAGGCATCAACGGTTTCTTCAGCTGATGAAAATTGTTGTCCATGCAATTTATTCTTGATGTTCGGGTACATTGGGTACCAAATCAGGACTGTATGGCAGATGAACCATCAATTTGATTTTTTGAGCCTTCAAATACTCTGTTAGACGAGATATGTGTGCTCGCATTGTCTTGATGAAGAACATTCCTACGTTTCTTGTTGGTTTTCCTTACTTCACTGAAGACTTCCAGCAAACAAATGGTTGTGTACCATTTGACATTCACCGTTTTACATTCCTCTAAAGGCACTGTTGCCACATGGTCAGTTTTTGCTGAAAAAGCAGGCAAACATTTGCTTCGAGTGCAAACAACTTTTGTTGGATTTGCTTCATCTTGAAACACCCATGCAGTTGACTGCTGTTTACGTTTTGGCTCATACGCATAGATCTACAATTAGTCACCTGTTACAATCTTATATTCGTCTTTTGAGGCACCGCTATTGTATTTCTTGAGCATTTTTGTACACCAATCAACACGAGCATCTTTTTGAGATTGCATCAAATTCTGTGAGATCCAAATAATCATGCTAAATTCTAGGCTAAATAATCATGCAATATTTTATATATACTGGTGGAATTAATGCCTAGGGTTGTCTCAATTTTACAATATGTCACATGACGATTTTGCATTATTAGTTTTTGCACAGCATCAATATTTTCTGGTACAACTGATTTTGGACGATCATCACGAACTTCATCATTGAGGGAATGGTGGGAATTTGTTATACCAGCATTTCACAGTGGCAAAGGATGCAGCTTCATCACAAAATGTGGAAGTTAGTTGATCGATGTACTCTTGTCTTGATAATCCACATCAAAAGTTGTAATAAATCATTGCACAAACATTTTTACGGGTTAATTCCATGTTTTTGTTGAGACACAATTTTCAAGTTAATGTAAACAAAATAATGATGCTCTATTGACAAAATGTCTGAAGTAGATTATGGTCAACAATGTCAGCTTGGAAATATCAGATGGCACCTAAAACATTCAGGGTTGCCAATGCTCAGAATATAAATGTGCCCCTTGTACTTACATTAAATATGCATCTTCTGCAATACCAGTATTCTGTTTACATTTGTTATTCCTGAGCCACCCTACACTCAATTCCATACGGCAGTTGAAGGTAAATTAGACCATAATATATATTTTTAGGTGAGATGTACCTACTTATTTAGCCAAACTTCTCAGTAATTATAAATAAGAACCACCTTTTTATACATACTTACAGTATGAGCTTTAAATTACATATTTTGTCAACAATAACTCCCAGAATTTCATACATTTTAACTTCACAATATATTCATTGTCAATTTTTATATTTAGAGGGAGGTATCTTAAACTTAGGCTTATAATCGAGATTTAACTGTATTGGAACACCACAGTGAAGCAAAATAATTATTAATTTTTAGATGAGTCGTAATAAATACGACTCATCTAAAAATTAATAGGCTTATAATGTTTACTTAACAAATTTCCTTTCCCAGTTATTGCTTATATTGCCAATGTCCACTTTATGTGGTCTAAGAACATGGTTAAATTTATTTCTAAAAAAGTGTCAGTATTGTTTCAAACATTTTCTTTATTTAGTAATGCTGAATAACACTAAATCATAAGATATACTCTGTCTCACGCTAGTTTAATCCTACTGTAAACAACAAGGCGGAGCTGATTCAACTCACCATGTGTTAGACGCTACATGCACACACATAAATTTGGCTACACATTAATTTATTAAACCTGTAAGTTGGAATATTGTCACCCGAGCCTTGGAACACCCTATAGAAGCAGCTGAGAGCGGGAAGCAGGGGAGGTCTGTGTTAGCCATGCCCCCCCTCGTTTGTCTTATAGTGGTGACAGGAGGTGGCTGGGAGAAAAAACATCACTGTGCCGTCTCTTTCTGCTCCACCTGTGTTCTAGAACTTACGGGATATTTCATCTAATGGAGAACCTTCCAGATCAGCAAGCGGACCCTATATAAGCAACACGTCGTGCAAGAGGAGTCAGTCAGAGTTCTTGGCAATCAGCGTAAGAGTTCAGTGCTAGTGTAAGGACGAGAAGACTGTATGTGCATCGGAGTTTATGTAATCGCGAGTGCAAGTGTAACTTTAACGGACGAACTGTTGAATTGTAATTGTGTGCATTACGTAATTCTGTGTAATTGGCAAGTGTTAAACTGTAAGTCGGTGGAAATAAAGAACATTGTTGAGTTTGTGTAATTGGACTTTTCATTTCACGAACCCACAAAGTCACAATATTAATAGAATCATGCAGTAACATAATGGTTACTTTCAATCCGATTGCTAGGAAAACATTTGATTTGGCGCAGAGATTTATGTCTCCACATCACAATATCTTCTCTGTCCACTATAACTGATTTCTGCCCTCGCTTTTGAAATTTCAATCCAATATCTATCAACAACCAATGGAGAGTACTTCATAAAAGATTTTGCAAGTCTGTCCGAATTTACCGCATGCAAAACCTTATTTAGAGTCGGCGGTTCATTTCTGAAAAAATAATCATGAAGTTTACTATGTATAGCACTTTTCGTAAAATCGTCGTATTTCTCCATGCGCTGTTTGCATTTGAGCAATTTTCCGCATGTTCTTAGTGCTCTGGATGCTTGCTGTTCCATTCTAATACTATGTACACTACTTGCAGAAACACCAAGGAGATCATCAGTTTCTTTCTCAATATATCGAGATTTAACTGTATTGGAACACCACAGTGAAGCGAAAAATTATTAAATTTTAGATGAGTTGTATTTTTTACACATCTGCTCAAAATAGGTACGAAAGTGAAGCAGATGTGTAAAAAATACAACTCATCTAAAATTTAATTCTTTCTCAATGTTTTTTATAGACGATTCTGGGTTTCTTTGTTTAAGCACCACAAAACAATGTCCGATCATTCACCTCTTGCCACTTTTTAAAGGTTTGCCTCGATTGTGTTTCATCTCGGCTGAAGCACCGGCCTGCTCCATGATGAAAAGCTTAGTGATTTTAAATTGTATATACATAAGTGTTCTTGGCCTTGTGAGTACGCGAGATGTACAGGAAATAGTGCTAAATATCATAAGCAATACTACACTATAAACAATGACATCTTAATCAGCATTCAACTCTATACAGACCTCGTTGTGAGAGAGCTGCCTGGTATAGGAATGCTAAAATATTATATAATAGCAGTGTCCTTTAGTAATTGTTAAATAAAATGCAGCTTAATTTAACATAATAAATGTATATTTAACTGTATTGGAACACCACAGTGAAGCGAAATAATTATTAATTTATAGATGAGTCGTATTTATTACACATCTGCTTCACTTACGACTCATCTATAAATTAATAATTAACATAATAAGTTCACCTGTCTTCTATCTAATCTGTATATAGCATACTATTATGTATATATCTGTTGTAAATATTCCTTCCAGGACTCACGAGCCCAGAACACATCTTTGTGGTATGTGAAGCAAAAAGATAAAATGTGGAGCTATTACATTTATAAGAATCGAAACAATCTCTCCGAAATTAGATCGCACAGAGCAGTGATCACAAAACTATTTACAGTACTGTATTTAAAGGAGGGGTTTATTTTACACATGCAAATAAAAGAAAACGCCCATTAACTTCGCTAAATCAATCAACAGCTTAACCGTTTTCTGTCCCAATATCTCTATCTCTGTCTCTCTTCCCCCCAAGATGTTCACAACAGGATTAAACTAGGTTGAGATAGATTATAGCAAAAATTAATATCTGGCTTAGTAGATAGAGTCAACATGAAAAATTCAATGCCGCGGCCGGAATTTGAACCACGGATCTCCTGATTTCCATCCAGTTGCTCTAACCAATTGAGCTACCATGGCCAACTTGCCGTCATGACATTAAATTCTCCATTTGACTCGTATATTTCCAACTTGTAAACCACTAGAGGCTCTCGCCCGGCCTTGGCATTGAATTTTTCATGTGACTATCAAGAACCTTAGTCTATAAACGGCTAGTACAAAGAAATGATTAATTTCCATCAATTAACTATAAAATGTAGCATAGTTTTTCCATAGAGAAAGTAGGTACAACATTCCTAAAGCAATGGTCAGTGCATACTTGTTAATGAATAAAGGCTTCATCTGTATTGTTCCAGTACACTTAACTTTACTAATGAACTTATTAGTGTAACCCATAAGTTTATAATGGTACAGCACTGTAAATTCAAAAATACAATTGTAGCGCAGCAGATCCACTTCTTCCTCGGTCAACTCACCAAAGTCTCTGTGCCATTATCAGAAACCGAGCCAAGACTTTCTATCAGTCGCTCTCCTCTTCTTCCATATTTTTTTTCAAATATAATTCTATTTTTCAATGCTTCATTAGGATCAAATGTTATATTTTGTATGGGATCTGCTGTCAGGTTCAAGAATAACTGATATGGTGAGATACTTTCTTGTGATACAGCATTATGTAGTTGGCAGCTAAGAAATATTGCCATTGCTACCTGAAAATTTCACAGAAATTATTTTGGTTACTAATGAAAAGCATATTTCATATAATATTTACAGTAACAACATTTAAAATTTATTCTGTTGTATACTTGATTGCATTAATTCAAAAGACATTAAACAATGAAGGAGATCCTCTCACACTCTATGACCTACATTGATCTATGTGGCTGTTATTGTACAACTTCATGTAAAGCACTGGGAATTGAAACTCCCCCTCTATAAACAAGGAAGCCACCGAAACAGTTCCATGGGGTTTTCCATTAGGGCAATACCTGGAATTTAAAAAACTCCCCCTTTTATATGGAGGTGGATAAGTCACTTATGTTTCAACCGATTTAGGCTGCCAGTGATCTAGCTATCCAGGTTAGTGCCAGAGATTCCCTTAGGCTTTTTCCAATTTCACTGTGCAGCTGTGCCAGCCAGATGTATTGGTGGATGTCAGGAACCACCGCCCTGCCAAGACCAACCCAATTTGAACAGCTCCCCTTGGAGTGACTCAATTGTTCGGCCCATTGTACTTATAATAACATCAGAAGTACTAGGGATCCACATCAGCAGCTGAAGGGTTTAGAATCCTTCCCCTATCGGGAGACTATTACTTTACAGGAGGAAGGGTTTAAATAAAGAAACCACAGAAGGCTGTAGGACACAGAACTGGCACCACTTGTCCAGAACTGCCACACACCATGAAAACCTACTGATCCACTTGTAGCAGATATTTCATGTTGTTAAAAGAATAGTTAAAGAAATTTTAATTTATGATATAGAGATATAATGTAAGGTAGGTTATGTGTAACCATGACAGCCTCAAATGAGAGGAAGTTAAGTTAAGTTAATTGGGAGTCGATTAATAACACAAAACAACACTCACTTTTAAATTTTCCCGGAACCGGTTTCTGAGGCCTTCCCTCTATCTTCAGCCGGACATCGACTAGTTCTCATTGGTGTAGCTGGCAATGACAAAATATTGCCAGCTACACCAATGAGAACTAGTCGATGTCCGGCTGAAGATAGAGGGAAGGCCTCAGAAACCGGTTCCAGGAAAATTTAAAAGTGAGTGTTGTTTTGTGTTATTAATCGACTCGCAATTAACTTAATTTATACAACAACACTGTTTTCAACACTTCCAAGAAAGGATTTATTTGAGAGGAAGTTGTTAAATGTTTTAAAGATCCTTCTTCTGCTTAAGAACGTCATAGGAGAAAGATGTACATTGGTGTCTCTCCGAGGTTGTGCAGAATTATTTTGAGTGTGTATTTAAAATGCACAAATAGCGTGTGTGTAAGAAAGTAATAATTAATGAATATACCAGTCATCACTTGTTTAAGAACAACATTTATATTTATTAATTATTTATTACACATCTGCTTCACTTTCGTACCTATTTTGAGGACATGTTTCGCAAATCATCGTTTGCATCTTCGGCTCTTATGCGACTAAAGCTTGATCCAGTGGTGTGGGTTATTCTGGGGTTGCTGCTGCCATCTGTTGATTTAGTGATGAACTTAAAACTGATGAACAGTTAAATCTCGAAACATTTATATTATTTAAATTTGTATTGCAATTTGAAAATGTTTTGGAAGAATTAAATCTTCATGTTTGAAAAAGAAAAGAATTATTTGTCCATTCTTCAGCAATAGTAATATTAACTTCCTGTACTCTGAGACTACGATCCTGGGGAAAAAAACTCATCGCTCCAGAATTACTGATGCGCTTACCAATCCAGAGTTGCAGGGGAATCTTCCAGATATCTTCAAGATCATCACCAAAAGTGAGAAATTCATCAGCATCCACCTTCAGCCCATTAAACTGTTTCACACTCTGTATTTCGCATGTAGTATTCCTAAGGAATGGGGCATGCCAGGTAAAAAAAAAAAAAAAAAAAAAAAAAAAAAAAAAAAAAAAAAAAACCACTCTGCATTTCAGAGTTCTATTTTCAACAACATTCAAGAAAACTATCCATAGTTCTGAAAACTGCTACCTTATTCTTCTGACTTTGAGGAATATTAAAGTAATGGAGATACTCTAGAAAATAAACTAATCCAAAAAGCCAAGAAAAGTGCAGAAGGGAGCATGAAGTTTATTTAATGCAGGAAGACTTCTATGTAGTCAGAAAAAATAAGTGGAAAATCTTGCAAGTGTGCACAAAATTCTGAAGAACAATTCAGAAAGGCCATGAATACCAAACCTCATTCAGCTAATGTACCAATTAAAGTAAAGTTTATTATTTTTAGTTGTCAGTGTGCCATCTATTATTTACATTCACTCATTACAAAGCTTTTAACTTCTAATTTTAAAATGAATGTAGTCTATGAGTATAAACAGACTACTTTTCCCATTATTTTATAATACTACCAAAACTGCATTTAAGAGACATTATTTAGAAATAAAGTATACTTTCATTTATATTTGGTAAAAGTTTAAATTTAAATATATTTAAAAATGAATATTATAATTTTAAAGATGGTATGTGGAAGCAAGAGAGAGAGAGAGATAGTAAGAAAATTTTACTGCGTAAGACTGAGCAGTAATGCAAGATCAAAAGCATTTTAGCAAAAGGAAAACTATTAATGCTAGCAGTGCCATGGCCAAGCAGTTAGACCACTTGACTCTCATCAAGGTGGACTAGGTTCAATCCCAGGTAATTGCAAACTGAACTTTGTAGTGGACAACATGGCAAAGGAGTAGGATTTTTTATGGAATCTCTGGTTTCCCCTGGCATCATTCAGCCAAATGCTCTATCATTACCTTTCCTTCCGTGGGGAGCAACTAGTAATGGGCTCAAAGCATGAATAAAATCTTTCAGGAAATTGAGTGGGTAATATAGATATTGTCTCATAAGTAATGTAATTTTTTAATAAAAACAATTATTTGAGGTTTATTATCCCACGATGGTACCAGTCTCTGGTTTTTTATTCAAAGAATTCGGTAACACCCACTTGCACTGCTTCAATATTGTCAAAATGTCTTCCACTAGAAAAATGGCCATTGATTGAAAAAGATGATAATTCTGTGGCAGGGAATCAAAAGACAACTCTATGCCACAGCGCAGGACTTAATAAATATTTATAAGACTGGGTCAGAAAGAAATATATAGATGTATACACAAATAGATGGGGTAGTGCAGTGGTTTTGTTTGCAACTCTCGTGCTGAAGGTCCGAGTTTGATTCCCGGCTCTGGGGTGTCGATTTTAAGTCAGCCATATTTGCACCTTCACCTCTGTCTAGCTCATGTGAAGTGTCCCCTATGCCCAACATGATTTGGAGTCCACAGTATAAGCTGTAGGTCCTCTCGCCTCACCATTCGCTATCACCCAGAGGGTCTGCTCATCACATGGTGGGATGAGGTTACCCCGAAGGCCGTAGTTGCATATGGGAAGTGTTGGTATACATACATGTAATAGATGGAGAGAAAGATAGACCTGGACACAGGAACACCAATTTGTGCCCTTTATGTTGGCGATGAGAAAATTATTTCATTATATATTAGACTGTGAAGAAATAAAAATATGGAGAAAAGTTTTTACTGAAGAAAGGTAAAATATAATTTAGAAATTTTAAAAATTAAAATAATGAAGTTGATATAAAAAATATTAGGAGAATTTACAAGAGAAATATCATAAAATGTAGAGGAAAATAAACAAAAGAGAATAATATAGGTTCACAATACATGAATAACTGTATTAAATAATAACTGTATTAAACTGTATTGTGAGCTAAGATAGGAAAGAGTAATTTAAAAATAAAACATTAGTTTATATTATCATGATAGATGAGCACTACTTTATAGTAAATGTGGAACAGATCTGTTTCTGGATCTTACTTGTCATCATTTACAAAAGAACTTCTCTGTTTCCATACTCTGGACTTTTTGTTACACAAACTCCTTATTTAATTTGGTAATGAACAAATAATATTTAAATTCATCTCAAAATAATAATAACATACATAATACCACTGTCACCTAATATAGCCAGTTCTCATAATCTTGGTTTCAATTATTGTGTTTTCTGTTCAGTTGTGTGAAGGTTCTGAGATAAGAGTCCCACTTTGGGCATGTGTCTCTGTAAATATGATTCATCTTAAAATCTTGTTATAGACTTGTTCTATTTTTTCCTATACCATTTTTCCTTTATTTTTTCTCATGGATTTTCTTAATATCCCCTTCATTTTTCAACATTATTTCAATTTTGAAAAATTGTTGAGCTATTACACAAACATAACTGTTTGTAATTTATTTATTTTAAATAAATAAAATAACAAAAGCTTCACTTATCTTAAGAAAAATACGTCAAATTTTTCTTATTAATTGAGATCGATTTCACAAACAAATCATTTGCACCACAGTCCACAACACTTTGTTATCAAGGATACTGGTTACTATGTTATGTTTTTTTTTTTTCCAGTATTACCAAAATCTGAAAGCAAAACAAGCCTAAAAACAGAATCAACAGTTGGTATTTCAAAATTCATTATGCAATGCTTTTTTTAAATAAATATCTTTTCCCAAACCATCAAATTTATCTGACCATTTAATTGTTTTAATAATTCAACTTCTGGGTTTATTTCATGATTAAATGACCGAAAATGATCTGCTACAGCTGATTTATCAGTTTGTTTATACTTAATGTTCTTTCGTTCTGCTTTCCAAATTACGTTTTGTCTGTCCAATATAAACCTGATAACCATCTAAACAATTAAATTAATAAATACCAGATTTTTTATTATTAGGAATTCTATTTTTTTTTAGAAAACTGTAATAAATTTTTAATACTATATTTATTTTGAAGAACTAAAGTTATACCAAACTCCTTAAAAAAAATTTGAAAATGTTTATTAAACCAAGGATGGTAAGTAAATTTTTTAAAATTATAATAATATTTTATTTTTTTAAGGGTAGAAATATCATTAACAGTTTTTTGATATTTAAATTTTTCAATCTTCTTTTGTATAAAGTCTTTATTAAAACCATTAATTAAAACAGTATTAATAATATGTTTATATTCTTTATTAAATTCCTCTTTATTCATGGGTATATTTATTAATCTATAAATCAAACTATTAAAAACACCAAATTTATATAAAAAAAAGGTTAAAACTTTTATTTTTATGTAATTATCAATATCAGTAGACTTCCTATAAATACCAAAATATAATTTATTGTTATTTATTATTATCTTCAAATCCAGAAAAGGAAGAAATCTATTATTTTCAGTTTCTAATGTGAATTTTACAGCTTTATCTTGTAAATTTAGTAATTTTAAAGCATTGTTTATGTATTTATCAGGAACAATAGCAAAAATATCATCAACATATCTATACCAGGTTTTAAAAATCAAAGGGTTTGCTTTAGTGACTTGCATTTTGAATAAACTCATAAAAAGATCAGCAAGAAATGGTGAAAGAGGATTACCCATTGCTAAACCAAAAGTTTGTTGAAAAAATCCACCATTAAAAGCGAAAAAATGTTGATCCAAACAAAAATCAATAAGTTTAACAAAATCAACTATTAAGCCCTTATGTAAATTTCTTGAATTCAACCACTTTTTTAAATAAATGAAGTTTTTCTCTAGGAACACTAGGAACATAAGTTTAGTATTAAAATTTACCACATTTTTCTAAAAGAGATAAAATTCCTAATAATAAAAAATCTGGTATTTATCAATTTAATTGTTTAGATGGTGTACCGGTTTATATTGGACAGACGAAACGTAATTTGGAAACCAGAAAGAAAGAACATTTTCGTAATATTAAGTATAAACAAACTGATAAATCGGCCGTAGCAGATCATTTTTGGTCATTTAACCATGAAATAAATCCTGAAGTTAAATTATTAAAACAATTAATTGGCCTGATAGATTTAATGGTTTGGGAAAAGATATTTATTTTAAAAAATAAATATCGCATAATGAATTTTGAAATACCAGCAGTTGATTCTGTTTATAAGTTTGTTTCGTTTTCAGATTTTGGTAATACTGAAAAAACGTAATAACATAGTGACCAGTATCCTTGACAATGAAGAGTTGTGGACTGACAATGCAAACGAGTTGTTTGTGAAATTGATCTCAATTAATAAGAAAAATATGACATCACTTTTCTTAAGATAAGTGAAGTTTTTGTTACAAATTGTTATACTTGTATAATGTTCAGTGCTTCACTGTAGCTAGCTTCATTTTCTACATCATTGTTGAGTTATGTTTCTATTTCTTTATTATAAACTATTTGTATGTAAAATTATAACACAAATTAACCAAATATTAAAACAAGAAATCCAACTGAAGTGTTCACATGACTTTTCTACCTATATAGTTTTATTACATATTTCCTTATAGTATAATGGAAATATTTTAAGAGCTGGTTGCTATAATATATCTTTGAGATGTCTTATATAGTCAGAACACAAAAAATATATGAATTTCTATTTGAGAAAAGTATTTCAAAATATATGAATTTCTATTTGAGAAAAGTATTTCAAAATATGTCCATTCACATACAAAACCCTTAAAGTCTGTACCTAAAATGTATACAGAATACAAAGAGAGTAGCAATAAACCATAATGTAAAGTTTTTTTGAAGCAACAATAAAAAACTAAAACAAACATATCATAAGGATACTTTACTGCTGGGAACATTTGTCACATGTTTGAATAACAATTTGAAACAATAAGATGCCATTAAGATGCCATTTTCATCACTGAACTTCAGATTTAATAAGTAACTACTTTAGCTAGAACCCCAAATTGTACATAAAAATAATTCATTAAAAGAATTCTTACCAGTGTCTTTGTATTCATGATTGTTTATCCTTGAAAGACTTGCCTTCTTCAAGTGTGCAGGAAGACTACTGGTTAGATCAAGTTTCACTCTCAGCCTGATAACTAAGAGAAAACTTTTAATTATGTTGTGCCTTCTGGAGAGGAACCTGTACTGCTGTTACTGGTGACCTACTTCATGCCCCTTAAGTAGAGAAACTTTCATCCTCAAGAGCTGCAATGTATACCATTCATTCATTTACTAAATGTGTCTGCTAGCTTTCTTACTTTGGGTAAACAAGTATGTTAACTCTGCCTATTTATTGGAAGTTTTATTTTTATTTATTTATTCATTCTAAGCTATGTACAAGTGATGACCTGTGTTCAGCCCTGGCTCTGTACCAGTCATACTCATATTTTACAGTGGTTCTTTAATTCTAATTACTTACAACATTTATACTTTATTTCATTCTATTTACTGTCCATAACCATGTTTTTCCCCCACTTTATATAAGAATTGCACAATCTTCTTAATGTCTTTTTGAAACATTTTAGCCCCATTGGAATACCCTTCCTTACACCTTTTAGCTGCCATACTCATGCAATGCCCTCTTACTCCCCCTTGTCACATCTATGTACTCCTTCCTTTCCCAGGCTCCTTTCAGTGGTATATATCAAAATTAAAGACCACTTCTCAGCTATTTGACTATATATTTTTTGAATTTCTGTGTCTTTGAATCTTTTCTTGCAGAGTTCGAGAAATTGTTAACATTATTTTCTCTTAAGAATAACTAACACTATAGCTACACAACTTCATTATTACTTATCTTATTCACAATCTTTTGGAACCGGTTTTGAAACAAATTTTACTTCGTTTTCAACCTGTCAGCTTGACACGGTGACAATGACATACTGCCTGGCTGACCTTGACCACTTCCGGAATTTGAAGAATAGCTCCCTACCTTACTGCCATCTACTGGGGACAATACAAACTTATTAATGACATCTACTGTGGGATATCAAAATTCATCACGGGATGTTTATTTTTTAAAATAAATATTTTAATGGGAGAAATTTCGGCAGTACTTCAGAATTTACAAAATCTTTCATATCATATCAGTAAAGATACTGTACTCAGGGTTTTAGCTCTTTTAAGTGTAGTGGTGTGAGTTCCTCAAAATAAGTTTTGATGATTTGTAAAAGGACTAATGAAATTATTTTCATCAAATTCAATTAATGTGGTACTAAAGACAGTATAAATGGTTTGTTACACAACACAAATTCAAGGTGGGTTTCAAAGTAAAGTGAAACAGCATGACTGTTTTGATAAAACAAAACCATTTTATTTCCATAGTACACAGATACGTGATTGTTTTTTATTTTTTATTTATTTGTGTACTAAGGTATTACAATTGTTGAGCTGATCACCAGTATTTGGCCCAGGCCATTAATTGGTGGGCAGCCCGTTGAATTACAAAATGTGTAATACACTACTTACATTTCTATTACTACTAACATTACTAACATTGCTTACACACTATTGTTCATTTCCTTTTTTCACAGTCCACTTCCATTTATTTTTCACTTTATCTAAGAACTGTCCTACATTCTTGAGATTTTTATCTATAATTTTACATATATCAGGACTTCGCTTAATTTTTCTCCAGATGTATTCTTTTCGCCAAATCTCTGTTTCCCTGCATTCAAAAAGGATATGTTCCACATCTTCCTTACCCCCACACAATGGGCACTTGTCTTGCACAAACCCATTCCGCTGCCCTTTTAGCCTCCACACTCCTGCTCTCAGCCATGCTATCCCCTTCCTTTCTTCATTAATGGTTTTATCTATATACTGCTCCCTTCCCCAGCCACTTTTTAACTCAACATAATATACCAATGACCTCTTTTCACCTAACTGGCTGAACAGTTTTTGAATCTCTATATCTTCAAATCTTTTTCTAACACCCTTCCAGAAACCTTTATAATTTCTCTCTCTTTTTCTCCAAATATCCCTTAAGCCATTATTTTCTAAATTGTTTCGTAGAGTGCTTGCCCAGCCCGAGCTTTGCAGACTTGCTTCTTGATATTTTAAACATTGTTGCAATAAGCTGCCTTCATCTAAATTCAAGATCCTATGCCAGTATTTCAAGGCTCTTTCCATTATTAACCCTTTCCTTGTTACTCTCCGCATTTCAATTTGAGCAACTTCGTTTGCTGTTGCCATTGGCAGCCCCAAAACTTCCTTACAGAACATCCTGTGTATCTGATCCACAACTTCCCACCCATTCTCAAGCCCCCATATTTCAATGCCATATAGCATTCTGGCCTCGACTACAGAACTATATACTCTTTCCAACCATTTCATCTCCATCTCCAGCATTTTATATAGACACCCTCTCACAGCCATCATTGCTGCTTTCCCTTTTGCCAGTGCTGATTTCTTTACGTGATTGTTAGTTGATTAATAATATGCATCTGTTGTTCCACCTTCCTCCTCTCATTCTGTTTGCATTTGAAATTCAAGGCAAATAATATTAGAGGATGTGTGTTTGGAGGAATTTAGTAACAGTGACGTCAAAATTAATATAAAAATTATTTGTGGTTGGTTTATTGACACTCGTCACTTACTTTTTCATATATTTATGAGAGACTAGTTTCAAAGGCCCTGGCCTTGAAAATGGAGGCCAGGGCCTTTGAAACTAGTCTCTCATAAATATATGAAAAAGTAAGTGACGAGCGTCAATAAACCAATCACAAATAATTTTTATAATATTAGAGGAACTGTTGTTGACACCGTCTTTGTACAGTAGAAAGTTCTTTGGTGTAGAAAGATTTCCACCAGTCTTGTCAACTTTTATAGTACTGTTATGTATTCATTGTTACTCTACGTCATTTATTCATTAAAATTCGTAAGCTTTCACGGCCGGTGTCAGTATAATATAAAGTATTAACCAGGCTTGTGGGCCGTGGTCTACTGGGCTCCTTCTTCATCTTCCCAAACATTACGTCTGCAGCTGCGGCAGACATCTTTAGTGGCAGTGCGACCAGAGTGTCCCGGCAGAAGTCTCAAGTTGCTGTTGATGTCGTCCGTTCTGCCATAGACAAGTGACCACAAAGACTAAGAGCCTGTATCCATGCAAAAGGTGGCTATTTCGAAAAGGTGATTGGTGCTGTGTGTAATGAATGCCTGTAGGTACAACATACTAAAAGCCAATTAAAATATTTTGCATGGCATTTACGTTTTTCACTTTTCAAGTTGTAACAGTATTTATGGCTAGACTTGGTATACAGATTTACAAATGCAGAAAAAAAGTTAAAATAATTAACATAAAAGGAAGATATCTGTGTAAAGAATATTTAAAAGCTGAATATAATGTACTTATGTCTAAGAACAGTTATTGTAATGCTGTACAAATTCAGTTTTAGAATAAAAACGAAGTTCCATTAATACTCATTTAAGTTTGTACTTGAATTTGACATTTGAGGCAGTGTTTTTGAACTGAATGGGTACATGTTATGTAACTTAATGCCAAAAACACCAAATCTAATCAAACTGGAAATACATACCTTAATGTTGAGTGATCCTCCTAGTATGAGAGAACAGTATTATTATGCCTAAAAGGAATACTCTGGAAACATTCATCCAGACCAGTGGTAGTTGAAGCATGAATACACTGGTAGTGCCAGCATTACTTTGCAGTTTTCATTTAACACACAGGTAGCAGATATCCAACACTGAATGAAAGAAATGGTTGAAACGATGCTCAGTTAAGTGATGCAGTGCACACACCACCAATAACAGCAACTTTTTTTCACTGCACATCAACTAACACTAATCACCACTTATGACAACATGAAACTAATCACATCTTTGTATTACTTTTTCCTAAAGCAAATATTGAGCTACCATAAAATTTACAAATAAATAAATTACTAAACAACATATCTATTTAAGATACTCCCATAGGTAATGTTCCCACATGTATGAACTAAATCCACCACACCTTTTTCTGACGGTGATTATCAGCGCTAAACAGTATACATGGAAAAGAAGAGTATTTTTGACTTCACAACCAAAAACTATTTACTTCTCATGTAAATGGGCATTTAATTCTTTTGTATAGATTAGGAGCAGGTCTTCTCATGTACTTCAGTTTTACCTTGTGTACTAACGAGAATGTAGAAAATGGACTACCTTACTAAAAACTTATTTTATTAGTGTTGGTTAAATAATCATATGACAGCATTCATACAGTCAAGACTTTTCAGGTTTTTCCAGCAGAAGTAAAACTTTTATTTTATTCATCTTCTGTACAATGCAGGTAGCATTTGATTAATTTAGTCCTAAATATGAAAAGAGGAAATGATGAATGTGATATAAAAACACAACTTTTGCCTGAAAAATTCAATGCCATGGACAGGATTTGAATCACAGATCTCCTGGTTTCCATCCATTGAGTTACCATGGCCAACGTGCCATCATGACATTAAATTCTCCAAATGACTCATATATTTTACAGGTAAACCATTATGGGCTCTTGTATTTGAGATACACCGGTGGCAACTTACTTTTGTAAATACTGTCGCAACTGCAGCAAAGCACACAGAAGGTTCGGCACAGAGAGATAAGGGACAGCTAGTGCCGGACAGAGATAAACAGCTTGCCCAAGCAGATACAGATAGCGCGGAGATAAAAGGCATGCCAAACAGATAAAGTAATTTAAATGGAACATTCTAGTGACATCTTGATTGATAGAGAACAGTCGATTTCTTATTTGTTACAGAATATTTCAGAAATGTTAGTGATATGAGTGGTATATACAAGAGGCAACACATCAGCAGAGTAGAGTAAACAGAGTCTTAAACGGAGTTGTAACGAGAGTTGTAAACAGAGTGTAACTGTGACTGCTGTTTGTGGTCAACGACCTTGGAAGATTGTATGTGTATGTGACATAATTCTGCTACTGTAAGTGTTCTTCTACGGAAATGAAGCACATTTTGAATTTCTGCAACTTGGACTTTTAATTCTACGAGCCCGCAAAGTCACAGTACTTTACTCCCAGGCTTCATCATTAAACTCTTATTAAGTTCATTAATTGAATTTTTCAGTTTGACTCTATCTAGCCAAAAACTTAGCCTATACACGGCAAGTGTAAAGAAATGATTAATTTCCATCATTAACTTAAACAATTTTCCCGTTACATTTTACATTTCTTGATAAGTGGTTTATCTATCATTTCTCAATATAGAATATCAGTTATTGTGTGGGTACAATTGGTACTACTGACTGACATGTGCTGCCAATGATAGGCATATCAGCAACTAACTGGCACAGATTTCTCTATCCCTTTGCTGCACCCTCCCCAATGAAGTCTGATTCACTGTGAAGAAAACCATAATTTCGTGCCATATTTCATATGGCACAAATCCATAGAATAGTAACATAAAAGTATTCAAACTAACAACTTAAAGTGACTTCCTTAAGCTTCTGTGGTTTTCTGTTTTAGGCAAGGCATTTCACAGCGTCATGAGCAATAGTAAGCGCAACCACATTAAGAATAATTTAAGATCATATTTCTGCCCCCTTTTTAAGACAGTGCCATGGCATAGAGGCACTTAACCCTGAAGCTGAACCTGGTCTAGACTATCTTTCTGTGAATGCATAAGAAATAGAGACATAATTAGTACAGTAATATGTATTTCAGACATAAAAACCTGCAGATGGAAACAGGATTCAAACTTGGAATTTCTTATGCGGTTTGGAGGAATTTAGTGACGTCCAAATTAATTTAAAAAACTGGTTGTACTGTTGTTTTTCACACTCCATCTCTTACATTTTTATTTTTTGACAGACTAGTTTCGGGAGCTGCTGTATCCATTTTCAACCTTGTAGGTCCAACTCAGACCAACCAGAGTACTTCAACCAGGATGTTTGCTGCAGTTGCAGATGAAATGTCTGGGAAGAAGGTGCCCAGTAGTCCCGGCTGATAAGCTAGTACTGACAATGGCTGTAAAAACCTTAGAACGTTGATACTTGCAAAGGCTTTGACTTTTCATTGAGATCACAGAGTAGAAATTAACTGTACACTATTGAAAATGCATGTCAATTAATAACAATACTGCCACTGATTAAAATTTATAGCATTATCAGACAGTTGACTGGCTGGAACTTTGGTGCTCATGCAGATAATGGTTCTCCAAAGATGAGACATCTGGCAGCAATTCACTGAGGTTGAATAGAACTTTTTTCCCCTAAGGGAATATCAACTTCATTAAAATGTGCTTCAAATATCCTTATATAAATGTTCTCCCAGATGTTTAATTCATGATTCATGTGAGCTCTGAAGAAAACGTTCTTCTCAGTCTCATTGAATCACCACCAGATATCTTATCTCTGGAGAACCATCATCCAAACGAGCACCAAAGTTCCCGACAGTCAACAACTTCTTGATATCAATCTCAACTGGAGACAAAATGTGTTGAAAGAAAATCAAGGTATGTGAAGTATAGTGTGTCTCAGTTGAGTCATTGTATAATTTTTAATTACTGCATTACTTCAGTATTAATTCCAATTCTCTTTCTCAAACTAGTCCCAATGTTTCATTCCAAACAATATATATTGGGTAGATGGTCACAACTTAGCAGCAAATCAACACACTGTGAAGCAAAAATGAATCAAATCTGCTCATATGTGATGCAAATGCTAATTTTCATAATTTTAATAACCCTTATGTAAAAATGTTTTACCTATTTGCTTTGTATTTATGTTGCACCTCATTAGCAGTACATAATGATTGTAAAAATGGAGAAAATTTGTAACATAAGAAATCAGTGGCCCACCATTATTATAGTCAACAAGTGAGAAAACTAAGCTTCTCTATAGAGAAAGACTGTCTTTTCCAACAAGGTTAACTTGGTGTCCTGAGAGTGCAGAATCTCCATATTCACCAGCTTCACTTCTATTTCATTATTACCTGTTTCAAATGGGATGATGTTTGTCCTTATGCGCTACTAGGTGAGCAATCAATCAGAGTCCTACGGTGTTGTCATATTGCATTTCCCCTAAGTGGTGTGTGACGAGCGCCAACCTAATCAATCTCTATTAAATACTATTTGCGCTAAGACAAAACTTCAGATTTTGCCAAAACTGATACATGTGGAAGGTAGAGAGTAATGTACAGTACGCGCATGTTTTCTTGAGCGCTGGACTTTACGGTGTGGTGTGGGCAGAGAGGAAGAAGCGAGAGCTAATGCTCTTTTGTTTCTGCAGTGTGGTCAACCTTGAAAAACACAGTTCAGCAAAATAGCGTGTAAGATAAGCCAACATATCACAAGTAATGTTGCATCCTCTGAAAACATTCCTTAGTTTTGCCCATGCCAGCTCAATTGCATTCAGATAACAGTTATACGGAGGTATACGAATAATAATGTGTCCCTTTCGAGAGCCATAACACCCACAAATGTTCACACAAATATAAATCATTTTCAAGTAAATGCTGATGTACATTACCACCACACTCGTAACAAGGATAAACTGGCAATTCGAGTGCACCAAACGAGCCTTTATGATGGAAGTTTTAACTACAAAGGGATAATGTTATACAATAAACTTCCAAATTAATTTAAACAAGCCGCATCATTAAAACACTTTAAGAATAAGGTTCAGCAATTTTTGCATGCACACTGATTTTATACAGTTAATGAATTTTTAGAACTATAACCATGTAAATGAGCACTGGGAGCATAGTACATTCACAAACCTGTAATATTCATATTATGACATTTATTGTAGTAAATTACTCTATAAAAATACTATATGAAACCATAGAAAAGCTGCTTACTTTGTATATTGTATGTAATCAATTTGACTTTATGTATATACTGTATTTATACATTTTTACGTGTCTCATAACATGTATATGTTGCCAAGGACGAACTAAAATTCTAATTCTAACATACGATTGTTGCTGTTTTCAAATGCTAGGCTTTGGCAATGAAGCCATTAGCGCTCTTGCTCTCCAATATTTCTGTGTATTGGGTCCAGCAGGTAGGGCTTCACAGGTTAGAAGATGTTCTTCAGTCATTTCCTCTTCTTTGTTGCACAGAGGACAATTTGGACTTGTATAAATTCCTATTCTGTGTAGGTGTTTGGCCAAATAATCATGTTCCGTAAGTAATCTAAAATTTGCTACTGCAGCTTTACGTGGGATTTCTGGAATAATTTCTGGATTTTTAATTAAAATGTTCCATCTTTTTCCTTTGGCTTTGTTAGATATTGATTGGTTTTTTTTTGTTTTTATACTTGTTTTTAATTAATCTTTTTATGGATGTAAAGGGTAAGTTTTTACTTTTGTTCGGAATTAAATTTGCACCTTTTTTGGCAAGAAAATCAGCTGATTCATTTCCAGCAATTCCACAATATGCAGGTATCCACTGTAATATAATTTTTTTCTGTAGTTTATGAAGTTGTTGGATCATTTTGTGACATTCTTTAATTTGGATTTACCTCATTTTATATGAACTTATTGCACATAATGCTGCTTTAGAATCAGAAAGTATGACAGCATTTTTGAATTTATCTATTCTGTATAGAAGGTGTTGGAGTGAAATATGAATAGCCGTTACTTCTGCATCAAAATTTGTTGTGTGGTATCCTGCTGGTTGATAGAATGAGAACAGTGCACACTTAATTCCTGCTCCTGAGTTGTTGTCCAAGTTAGATCCATGTGTGTAGATATGTAACCATTCTTCAGGTGGGTATCTATTGTTCACAGTTTCTAATGCTAATGCTTTAAGTACAGATTTGGAAGTTTCAGATTTTGTAACTATTTGTTCCAAATCTAACTGAAAATATCAAAATCGTCATATATGTTTACAGAGTTAAACAAAACTTAACGAATGAGGACTTGGAACCCGACCGCTCTTCTTATCGTGCGCATATAGTATCTAACATAACCGTGAAAACTCCATATTTTTAGCCCAAATAGTTTTCCTAATACAAATTAATAAAGCACTACTATATTATAACAATGCATCGCAACGTAAGCACTGTAGTGAATAGCATTATTGGTTGGCATGTATGCGTGCATGTATATTTGGAATTACTCAAATTGAAACGTAAAGGTTTCACATGATGTGATAAAAGAATTACTTTGAATAAGCCAAGGTATTTGCTAAATTTGAGCGAGAGGTAACAGTATACACTTCCTCCTGGCCTGGAAGAACGTGGTAAGAGCGACTGGCCGGAAACCAGGAGATCCATGGTTCAAATCCCGGCCATGGCATTAAATTTTTCATGTTGACTCTATCTATATTTTCAATGAATTTAACATCATCCTGGAACCAGTAAAGAAATTCAATATCAGAAACCTCATCAAAAAAACTAAAAGCAGACAAAATAACTCTGGTAAAGAAATCTGGCATTTATAGAATTAGCTGCTCCGACTGCAATAAGATGTACATTGGAAAGATGAAACATAACATTGGAAACAAGATTAAAAGAACACTTGAGGAACATCAAGCAAAAAGAAATAGATAAATCTGCAGTAGCAGCACATTTCTGGGATCATTATGTGACTTCTTTGGGTTCGTACAACACTGTTTTCAACACTTCCATGAAAGGAATTATTAAAAGTCATGTTTGCAGAAAATTTAAAACTCTCTTTATTGCAGTAAACAAAAGCTTTGTACAACCCCTGCAGCAGGAAAGACGTGTCATTTACAAGCAGCAGTCTTAAGGTCATATCATTGCTCAGCTGCATGTAAACAAACAAAGAATCACTGTGCCACAATTACAACACAACAACTCAAAAATGACTCACTCTCCAATTTGCCACTATATGTATCTAGAATGCAGTAGACCTCTCAATAACAATTACGATGGCAGCAGGAAATTCCAGACTTTCTTTCTCGCTCTTGGCAAGTGTCCAGCTCGCGCGCCACTATCTTTCTCTTTCTTTCCTGCCCATGCGTGCCGACACTGGCTTGTCACAGCTCCAATGCAACAATGCAATACGCGACAATAACCAAAACATAGAAAAAAAAACCAACTACTAAAACCTGTTCACATGAATCAAGAATTATACATTTATAAAGAAATGTGAAACACATTTAATGAAAAGTCAACTTGAAAAATTCAATGCCATGGGCAGGATTTGAACCACGGATCTCGTTTCTGTTCAGTCGCTCTTACCCATTAAGCTACCATGGCCAACCTGCTGTCATGACATTAAATTCTCCAATTGACTCACCACATGTTTTCCTGGTAAACCACTAGGGGCTCTCGTATCCGAGATACACCACTTGAGGCGACTTACTATTGTAAGTACTTGAGTCCCAGGCTTCATCATTTAACTTTTAATTGATGGAAATTAATCATTTCTTCACACTAGCCGTATATAGGCGAAGGTTTTTTTTGGATAGTCAACTTGAAAAATTCAAAGCCACGGTCGGGATTGGAACCACGGGAAAATATGAGCCAATTGGAGAATTTAATGTCATGACAGCAAGTTGGCCATGGTAGCTCAATGGGCAACAGAAACCAGCAGATCCGTAGTTCAAATCCCAGCCATGTCATAGAATTTTTCAAGTTGACTATCTACCCAAAAAAAAACTTTAGCCTATATATGGCTAGTATGAAGAAATGATTAATTTCCATCAATTAACTTAAACATTTAATGAATGTTGACATTACATAAGAATATGTTTTACTTAGCCTCACTGAATCGCCACCACATCTCATCTCCGAAGAACCACGATCAGCTGGAACACCAAAGTTCTAGCCAGTCGGCAATTTCTTGATAATGCCTTCAAGTGGGAAAGGTCTATGGGGTGATTAACATATTTTATTAGAGATGTTTCCAAGTTGATGTCATGTCTAGTATTCAAAAAATGAAAAGCCACTGCTGATTTTTCTGTTTCACCATTTTTAATGTTTCTTATATGTTCTTTAGTTCTGATGTTAATATTTCTTTTTGTTTTTCCTATATAAATTTTAGGGCAAGTTTCACATTTGATCTCATAGATTCCTGGTTTTTCTTTGGTAGTGATTGAATTTTTGGGAGGGCCTTTTAACAAATTTCTGATATTAAACATATTTTGAGCTGCAAGAGTTATGTTGTGTTTTGAGAAGATTTTTTGGAATTTGTTATAGGAGAAAAAGAGAAAAAACTTTTTAAAAAATTCACCTTCCACCCATCAGCCTATAACAAATTCCAAAAAATCTTCTCAAAACACAACATAACTCTTGCACCTCAAAATAGGTTTAATATCAGAAATTTGTTAAAAGGCCCTCCCAAAAATTCAATCACTACCAAAGAAAAATCAGGAATCTATGAGATCAAATGTGAAACTTGCCCTAAAATTTATATAGGAAAAACAAAAAGAAATATTAACATCAGAACTAAAGAACATCTAAGAAACATTAAAAATGGTGAAACAGAAAAATCAGCAGTGGCTTTTCATTTTTTGAATACTAGACATGACATCAACTTGGAAACATCTCTAATAAAATATGTTAATCACCCCATAGACCTTTCTGTATGGGAAAAAATCTTCATCAACAAAAATCGTCATAGAGTCATGAATTTTGAAACTCCACCACCGCACATCTTTGACAAGTACATCACGCCATCTATTGACAAAACGGAAAACAGGAAACCACTACAACTTGCACTAGTCGAGTATCAGCTGATGATAGGAGCAAGAGCTCTTGAAACATGTCCTGTGAATAAACAGTGTGAGTGAAGCAATGTGTCAATATATTCTCGATTCACTTTTGTACTAATTTGTGCTTCACTGTCCCTACACTTCTTCTAAGTTTACACTTCATAGTGTTCATTCAATTTTACCTTTTTTAAATTAGGACCAGTTTTGTTGGTATGGAATAAACAGTGGTAGCACATTTTGATTATAAATCAAGTCAAATTTATTTAAAGCATTTATTTTATACATCTTTATGCTCTACATATATCTGAATAGCCTTATGGATAAAGAGCTTTGTTTTCATCTGTAGAAAATAGTTTCCATTTAATTTTCTCTTTACGGGCCACTGGCAATGTCAATGAACATGACATGACTGTATTGTATACAAGCCTATGTGTTAATCACCAATTCATTTCATTTTGGTGTTTTGAAACAGATTCCACTGCTTCATAAAATGTACACAGATTCACATTTATTCATATTATTTACACAGAGGAACATATAGACTCTCTACAACATAATGCTGGAGAAGGTATGGTACATTTTCACATACTGAAATATCAGTTACACAAATGAATACACACATTATACATATCAAAGATCACAGGAGGAGCAACAGATATCCTGCTGTCAAAAAAGAAAAGCAAGTCCTCAATGACTACATCTTTGGTTGAACTGTTTAATAAAATTAAGATTTTATGCAAATAAACTAATGAAGCATAGTGCTGGAGACACACTATAATTGCCGTATCTTTGAAAATAATTCACCAAGATAAATATTCTTGTTTATTTTGTTGCTTTACATTTGTGTAAACAGAACACAAAAGGTATGTAGAAGTAAAATGTTTGATGAGTTGCATTTATCTAAATTTCATTGTTCGCAAAACTATTCTTGAAAAAGTTTATCCATCTAATTTTGTGAATCAAGATAAACTTTCATTGCATATTTATACATTTAATTATAGAATAAGATCAATACAGCAATTAAAGCCATAGTCAGATTTTTAAAAGGTGTGTCGCTACATTACAGCTTTAAAATCCCAGGTCTTTGTATGACTGAGTAAAAAAAAGAGAAGCATAATATATACAATTTGAATAGTTTTAAAAGGCATGACTCAATTTTAGTCTTTATACATAACCTATACAATTTTGAGTCAAACTAGTACTCAATGCTCCATATATTGCATACTCCTCAGGATAACAACAGAGATGCCCCTATTGCCTCCACCAAATCAAAATTCAATAGTTGACATCAGAAAGTTAGGAAGGTGCTATCGAAACGTGTTCTAGGCATACACTAGCAATATATGGGGCAGTAAGTACTAGTATGACTCAAAATTATATTAATTTTGTGCTTCCTTCTATCAAAGTCCTTACATTTTCTGTACAATAAGAATTGTGCTATCTCTTACAATTGACCGATTACACAATAGCCATTCAGAATGAATAATTTTCAGATTCTTTGTAAACTAATTCAAGATATATATATGCAAATACAAGGGCTGCTGAAAAGTAATGCCTCTGTGCTTCTGAATTGTTTATACCATTTGCAATATTGGTGGAAGTATCAAATGTTATGCATATTACTTGGTTGTCCTTTCCATTTTGAAGTGTAAGTGACTATGTCGTATGAGGAACAGTATGCTGTAATCAAGTTTCTAACCGCAGGAAATGTGCCTCCAATTGAAATTCATAAAAGAATGAAAGCTGTATGCAATGACAAGTACATCAACATCAGTATACGGCAGATGTCACAGTACTCGTGTGTGGTCTGGCATTGTCATGTTAAGTAAGGAGTGCTCTATGTGGCCTCAAACTCTTTGAATGTGTGCTTTCAGTTTGTGGAGCATCTCACAGTATCTTGCGGAGTTTATGGTGATGCCTTTTAGGCATGAATTCCACAAGCACCACACCTTGAGCATCCCAGAACACTGAATATGACTTTGCCTGCTGATGGCATGGTCTTGAACTGTTTTGATGGCAGTACTGCATTGATGCTCTCTAGCTTTCAAGGTCAAAGTGGTGCACACAGCTTTCATCACCTGTTAGTGTTGTTATGGAACCCATCTCCTGCACGTTCAAAACGTAAAAGAAATAGATGATCAATGTCCAGTCCACATTGTTTCATGTTATAGGAGTGAGCATTCAAGGCATCCACCATGCACACTTTTTCTGTATCAGGGCTGAAGATGATATACACATATGAGTAGTTGATATGTGTACCAGTAATGGTTCCAAATGTATAAGGTCGTCCTCAGTCTCCTTTCAGAATTAGTATGAGATTAATTAATTTAGTGTACATCTTTCTGCCACCTCAAGTTATTTGGAGTGTAATGTGCATTGGTGGTTGTTCATGCTTGTAATGACTTGTGACAGAGCTCAAAGTGCACAACTACCAACAAGACCCATCAGAAATGGGTTGATGAACTCCTCAATGATAATCACTTGATAACACACAACTTGCAGATCAATGTAGCACATCACTGGCCCTGATTGCACAACTGCGATACAGAAAAAGTGTGCATGGTGGATGCCTTGAATGCTCACTTCTATAACATGAAACAGTGTGGACTGGACATTGGTCAACTATTTCTTTTACATTTTGAACGTGAAGGCGATGGGTTCCTTAACACTAACAGGTGATGAAAGCTGTGTGCACCACTTTGACCTTGAAAGCTAGAGAGCATCAATGCAGTACTGCCACCAAAACAGTTCAAGACTATGTCATCAGCAAGCAAAGTCATACTCAGTGTTCTGGGATGCTCAAGGTGTGCCACAAGATACTGTGAGATACTCCACAAACTGAAAGCACACATTCAAAGAGTTTGAGGCCACATAGACCACTCCCTACTTTAACATGACAATGCCAGACAATACACGAATACTGTCACATCTGCCTTGGGTTCCTGTCATTGATCATCCTCCATATAGTCCCAACTTGGCCCCATCCGATTTACATCCATTTTCAAACCTTAAAGAAACCTTTGAGGTATTTACTTTGATACTGATGAGGTGTTGCAAGCAGAGGTGAGGTTGTTAGCTCCGTCAACAAAGTCAAACATTTTACAGTGACGGTATCCACAAACTGGTCTCTCATTGGGAGAATGCCAGGATAACTATATTGAGAAATAAATATGTGGACATGACAAACAAAGATGCAAAATGAAAATCAGTTCATAAGCTTTGTATTCCCAGGAAGTATTACTTTTCAGTGCACTCTCATATACTAAACATGTAAATACTGTAATCAAAATCTAGCTAAACCGTGAACAAAATACAGTTAGAGGTATGGCTTACCAAAACTGAAGCCCTCTAGCTTTGCCCCTCTACCGTCATTTAAGCTTGCCTCCCCTCCATTGCATGACTGTACTGGTCAACTGTGTCACCCGCTTTTGCATTCATTGTTAGATCCACTCTCTGCATTTCCTTCCAAATCATTGCTTCGTTCCTCAGGGATTCTGTGATTCTAAACTTTCTATTTCTTGACTACGAGATCAAAACAGCATTAAAATATATGTTTCGTGTGGTTTGCGCTCTGTTGTATGCAGGAAGAGAGGAGTGGGAGTCATGTGATGCTTGGATGGTGAGGAGGGGAGAACGCTCTGCTCGCACATGCGCACACCAACTGTAGTTTGTTCACAGTATATGTATATTCACTTTTGGGGAAATCAAACATTACAAACACTCGTCTATAATTAAATATATGTTTCGCTTCACTGTGGTATTTCATACAGTAAAATTTTGATATATTACAAAGATTTTTCCATGAAAGGGTTGTTTGTATTAGGGACAGCTAGTAGAAAATTTTGTGTTGCATCTTTGGAAGATACTGAAATATCAGCTTGTATTTAATCAGACTTTTCGTTTTGGTGTTATGCTAATGTATCTCTCTCATAAACAGTGTAACTCAATTGAGTTATGGCTTTATTGGCCTAAAACCAACAATTCTTTAGCTAACAGGACACTACTATGAACCTGAAACCTGCTCAAAATTTTTAAAATGCTCATCTCAAGGTGTTTAAGAGTACTTTCCAGCACTGTGCATTACAGCTGGGGGAAAAATTGCAAAATAAATAAATGAAACATCACAGAAAAACCAAGCTTCAAAATGTTTCTTGTTTGCAGAAAAATTTCTGCTGTCATGTTTGTTTTATATCCCTTATAGGTTCAACTCAGTCTAAGTTTACCATACAACAATGAAACAAAATCAATTTCTTTTGCTGTATTGTTTGCTGCAATTTTAAAAGCTTTAATTACTTGTGTTCATTGATCCTGGTAGAAATATAATTTTTCCATAAATAACTAAAGAATAACATTATCAATAGAATTTCAACAAAATATGCTGAATAACAAATAAAATAGTCAACAATGTATGGTAGTGAATTTACCTACTAAATCAGTGTTGGTATGGAGTATTTCACTGAATTCTGTTGCTCTGTATGGAAATAAAAGCTTCAGAGGGCACCTGGCTGCTCTGGAATGAGGGAAGCAAAGAAACTGGTGAAAAAGGTCCATGTGAGTGCAAACAGCGATGGTCTATCTGGTTCAGGATCTGGCACTGCTGCACTGCCTTCTTGTGCCTGGTGACCTTCAACTGCTGCAGCAGCTGCAATGCCTTCATTCTGAACATTATTATTGTCTGCCACAACTCTTGCTTCAAAGCCTTCATTTTGTACATTATTGTTTTCTGCAATTACTCTTGCATCAAAACCTTCATTATTATTCTCGGCACCCAACCCAGCGGCCTGTAGTTGCTGCTGAGCTCTGAAAAAACCCAACTGGTATCTGAAAAATTGAATGAATACATAATTATTTTACTTAAAATTACAATTTAATCTGTAATACCTTTTGATTTATAACATTATCTGTTCTCTTACTTGATTGCTTGCCTATATTAATTTACAGTCCTAATATGTCCAACTCCTAATTGAAAAATAGAATTAAAAAGGTACATTAAGAAAGATTTTACTTTCATAGACACTTGCAGCAGTTGAGGATAAACTAGTCCCTAAATGCTATAGAGAAAAATCTGATATATGGCATTCACATGATTTCTCTGCCACGCCGTGGCTCAGTGGTTAGACCGCTTGGCTCTCACCAAGGCGGCCCGGGTTCGATCCTAGGCGACCGCAGAGTGAGATTTGTGGTGGACAACACGGCGCTGGGGCGGGTTTTCTCCGGGACCTCCGGTTTCCCCCGCCATCTCATTCCACCGGTGCTCCATCTTCATCTCATGGATCATCAGTGTCACCGCCTGCGGTGCCGTATGTAGTAAAAGCGGGTGTTAAACACTACATACACACATGATTTCTCTACTCACTCTTCTACAGACTACTGGTGCTATCCTTAGTTTATATGGCGATTTAACAAAATCATGTGTATGTGTGCGACATTATTAGCTGTTTAGCCCTGTAACTGTCTGCGGATGTTTACATATCATTTTTAAAGACTTGAAATTTAATGCAAAATATATAAACAGCTTCAGATTATTACAAATGCAACCACCAAACAGTAATTAAATAGTATTTTATTTGGTAATTGTAAGTGTAATTTGTATGTATTAATAAGAGTGCATGCTGAGCTTGCACAGTTTAAAACAGAGGAAGTGGGAGATCAGTTGTACAAAATGGCTGCTTCCGCACGATATGTAAACATCAGAGGGAAACCGTTAAAAATTGTGAAAAACAAATTATTTGAATGTGTTTTGCAAGTTGTGTCGAAAATATTGACTTTAGCAATGGAAGACATTCTTAATTTGTCACCAGAATCAATCAGTGTTTCAACGCCAAGTATTAAAGAAAACATTCGTAGGGAAAAAGCTAGGATTGGTGCAGTAGAATTGATGAAAGCGAATGCAAGTATTTTACGATGGTGTGACTTGTGTACAGCACAAAATGGACACCACTTCCAGCAGCTAATGTTATTAGAGTACCAGCTTCTGTAATTTATATAGCACAGTAAGTTACATAGATTTTATTTCCGCCAGTTAAAGCTCTTCACTATCGGCGAGCAAGTGGCTGACTGCCGCGGCACGGCAACTGTGCAAGCATCGGGTCTTAATCTAACAGTACTGCGGTTATGTGAAGAAACTGAATATCTGAGTAATTGTTGTAAGCATTTAGTCACTTTTTAACATACAAAAGGAAAAATATATCACACAGTAGAGACACCTTTGCATTTAATCTTAACCTAAAAGTGCTACCATATAAGCTACTACAACATCCAAAACAGCAAAGCAAATCTTTGCACATTAAGTTTGACAGCGCACATGTTTGCCACATGGGAATAAAATAACGTGACTATTCCCTACAATCACAGTTGCTGGTGGAGTAATACATTTTCCCCGTTTTGTTTACATTGCTACAGTAAGCACGGTACTGTTAAAGTATTACAAAATAATCTTCTGTCTACTCTAAGTAGTTAAAATAAAATTTCATTCACTGTAGGTATAACAAGGATAACAGCTAAAGTGATAGTTACAACTTTTAAAATATAATTACCATATGAGCTTTGCATGACTGGGAGAAAAACTGAATGGCAACTTCCCACTTGACAAGAGACCAATAACAAGGAATATCTTTTCTTGACACAGAAATGTGACAAATTGTGTTATGATTGGTTGGAGAAATTTAGTAACAGGGATGTCAAAATTAACTGAAAAAACTATCTTTAGTTGGGTTTTAACACTCTGTCACTTACATTGTTTATTACTGAGGAACTAGTTTTGCAAGTTGTTGCTTCCAGTGTCTCAAATGTCTAAGTCAAGGCTGAAAATGGAAGTAACAGCTTCCGATACTAGTCCCTCAATAATAAAAAAATGTGATGGAGTGTTCAAAACTGACTAGTAAGTAAGTAGCTTGGGACCCAGTACCTACTGTAGTAAGCCCCCACGGGCGTAATAGTTTAATAATGGATACTTACAGGTACATCATGAGTCCTAGAGCCGAAACTATAACAAATCTTGTAGGCGATGAGTAGAAGTATACTATACTAAATAGCACCATTACTCTGCTCATTGTGTAGAACCAGTCTAACCAGTCTCTGTTACCTCTTACTTCATCATCATCATTTTCTGCAAAACAATTAAAATCATCTATCATCCTGCATTATACTGCCAAACATTCACTATTGTTATACAAATAAAACAATTTCTAACAAACGCCTCACTTAACTTAAGAAAATGGTGTTAATTCTTGTTTCTAATTGATATCGATTTCACGAACTCTTGTCCACATCTTCAGTCAAGGAAAACCACAGGAGAAAACAAATTCGTTGTTAAGGAAGTTACTATGTTCTTAGTTTTTTCAGTTTTACTATGTTCTTATGTTTTTTCTGTATTACCAAAATCTGAAAACGAAACAAACTTAAGAACAGAATCAACTGTGGTATTTCAAAATTCATTACGTGATGTTTATTTTTTAAAATAAATATATTTTTCCAAACTATTAAATCTATCGGGACATTTAATTGTTTTAATAATTTAACTTCAGGATTTATATTATGGTTAAATGACCAAAAATGTTCTGCTACGGCCGATTTATCAGTTTGTTTATACTTAATGTTACGAAAATGTTCTTTCGTTCTGGTTTCCAAATTACGTTTTGTCTCTCCAATATTAACTTTATCACAATCAAAACAATTAAATTGATAAATACCAGATTTTTTATTATTAGGAATTTCATCTTTTTTTAGAGAAAATAATAAAAAATCTGGTATTTAGCAATTTGATTGTTTAGATTGTGATCAAGTTTACATTGGTAAGATGAAACGTAATTTGGAAATCAGAAAGAAAGAACATTTTCGTAACATTAAGTATAAATAAACTGAGAAATCGGCTGTAGCAGATCATTTTTGGTCATTTAAACATAATATAAATCCTGAAGTTAAATTATTAAAACAATTAAATGTCCCAACAGATTTAATAGTTTGGGAAAAGATGTTTATTTAAAAAATAAACATTGCATAATGAATTTTGAAATACCGCAGCTGATTATGTTCTTAAGTTTCTTTCATTTTTAGATTTAGGTATTACTGAAAAACATAAAAACATAGTCAAACTGAAAAAACATAGTAACTTCCTTAACAACAAATTTGTTTTCTCCTGTGGTTTTCCTTGACTGAAGATGCAGACAAGAGTTCATGAAATCAGTATCAATTAGAAACAAGAATTAACACCATTTTCTTAAGTTAAGTGAGGCTTTTGTTACAAATTGTTACATTTGTATAACATTCATTGCTTCATTTTCTACATAATTCACTATTGTATTTTCTAACCTTCCTACTAGCAAAAAAAAGAGAGCACGTTTCTCACTGCCATTAATGCCTAATGTCCATTCTTCAATAAATCATAATTTATTATTATTCCTAACAATGTTTTTCTTTTATTTACTTCATGATAATCGAGATGAACATTTGTAGAAATGCTTTCATTACATATTTCCTTATAGATACAATGGGTATCTACATACACATAAAAGTCGCGCGTGTGTGTGTGTGTGTGTGTGTGTGTGTGTGTGTGTGTGTGTGTGTGTGTGTGTGTGTGTGTGTGTGTGTGTGTGTGTGTGTGTGTGTGTGTGTGTGCGTGTGTGCGTGTGTGTGTGTATACAGTTAAACCTGATTTGTATGTGTATCAAGGGGATTGCATTGGATTACGCTACAGAGGACTTATTTCCCTATGACCCAGGTGTAACATCTAATGAGAAATTTACACAAACCTGGAGGAACAGCTGCATTGTTTGGTTGATTAGCAGGCTGTTCTATAGGAGGCTGAGGACTTTCAACTGTGTGCTGAGCAGTAGGCATTGGTAATGGTGAAGGACTAGGTACATGCCAGTTCTGTGGTACTCCTCCAGTTGCAAGGCTGCAAAACAATACAGCATCATTATATATATATATTTATGTAATGTATTTTATCAAGTATAGAAATGGTAGACCTTCTGCCTATATTTTCACTAAATCACTCCATCATGAGCAGAACTGCTCCACCAGCTCACAATGCAATACATTTGAGGACATCCAATAAAACTTACGCCTAAGCACAATGTAAACATAGTAGGTTCTTTCATGTTATCTTAAACCAACAATTGACAGATAACATAAAAATTAATAGATAACACTCACACAAAACAAAATTGCATGGAGTTAAGGGACTGCAGAGGCCATGAAAGATTAAGGGTTTCATTTCAAGTAGCATGATCAATCCAGTATTGAGAAGACCATGGATAAACCAATCAAAATAAGGTAGAGCACCTGGTTAAAAAAAAAAAAAAAAAAAAAAAAAAAAACTATTATCTTTTAAGTCCTTTAGCAATTGCAGACAGTAACCACTTAGTCACCATATCAAAGTAAAATGTATCAGTAATACATCAGTCTATAGGCCTTCAATGAAGAAAGTGCCTCACCAGAGAACTCATCGGTACCTTTGGACTAAGAAGCCAGAATGCTGACCACTCAACCACAGAGACAGATTCTCCTTTTTTATTTGTAACTTCAAAACCCCTGCCTTGGTATCGTGGATGGTAGCATGTCTGCCTCACATTCAAGAGGTTCTGAGTTCGAATCTCGGTCAGGGTGAGTTACCAAGATAAGGTTTTTTCCCAGGGTTTTCCCTTATCCTAAAAGACAACTGTCAGGTAACTCTTCGCTCCATGGACCCTGGGCCTATTTGAGCATCATTTCACCCATTCCATTCATTGTCTGATATGACTTAAAAAAAAGTTACAGGACGTAAATTACACACAAAAAAACCTTCAAAACATATACCTCTAATGAAATCAATGTATTTTGAATGGAAGAAACTACATCTATTACATTTACTTGTGTAATTTAAATTCCTACTATTTTATGGCTTTTTTAAATATACATAACTTGGAACAATTTTATTCTTTGTAGTAGTAACTCTTCTCTTCTTCTTCTAATGGCCTTCCAGCTGACATCTAGTTCCTTTGGAATCTTGCCATCCAGTGCAATTTGGTCCTTTTGTTTAGGATCAAGTTTCCTGCAGTTAAGTAGGTGGTCCGCATTCATTATTATCTCTGGTTGTCGACGCAGTGTTCACTCCTCGGATGTTAAGATATTTATTTTACAGAGATGTGCTGCAAGACATGTCCTGTCTTCATTCTAAACATAGCAACTGCTTTTTTCCATAGTGTATGTTCATTGGCTGCCCATTCTTCTTGTATTGTTGCCCCTTGTTTGTCCTTAATGCTGTTTTGAGATGTGATTTTGTAATTTTGCCGAGCCTTCCTCCTAAGTAGTCATTTTATTACTTGTGCATCCAGAATTTTGTTGTTTTTAATAAGATTGTTCCTTTTTTTGCGAGTGTATCAGCTATTTCCTTGCCTTGAATTCCTACATAAGCTGTAATCCACTGCATTGCTGTGTTTGAATTTACAAATTTGAGATAAGAGTTTATTTCCTGTATTGAGCTTGATTTTAGTTTTTGTCTGGAACAAATTGCCTGTATTACTGCTTTTAAGTCCACTAGTATGACTGCCTTGTCAAAGATCTTTCTTTGTATAGAAGTTGTGTGAGTGCAAACTCTATTACTTGGCTCTCTCCTTCGAATACTGTCTTATTTTTCCCTGTAGCAATATACACGGTACTGCCATAAGTTCTGTCAGTACTTTCAATACATATAACTATTAAATAAAACAATGCATACTCATTGATACACATATATTCTGAAGGAACACAAAAAATTATACAAATTGATTCAACTCTTATTCAAAATGATCACGTGCGGCAACACAGCAACAAAGACATTCAGACCACTCGTAAATAGCTGCACGAATCGTGTCCAATGGAATTTTTTTCACAGTCAACCTGGTTGATTTTTTTTAACATCTCCATATTGCAGTGCCATTTTTGACATGCTATCACCTTAAGCTTCTGCCATAGAGAATAATCCAATGGATTGAGAATGCACCTCTGAAGTTCACCGCCCACGATACCATGACAGAAGCGGGGTGATGTCCTCGCTACACACATAGAACTGTGACTCTTGCTTTCTTGGAGGTCCATGCATACACACAATCGTTTTGCTTGCTAAACGACTCTTCCACGGTGAACATTGTTTCATCCGTGAAAAGGATGTCATGAAACTGATTCTCCCCATACATCGTCAACAAAGCCTGGGATCGAACCCAGCATATCTCCTTTAATTTTTTTGTTAGTAAATGCTGTCTGTACATTTTATGTGCATGAAAATGTAAATCATCCTTCAAAATGTATGACATCGTTCGTAGAGAAATATTCATATCACGAGACAAAATTGTTTAATTAAATTTAAAGGGAGTCGATTAATGACACTAAACAACACTTACACTAAAGTAAGTGTTGTTTAGTGTCATTAATCGACTCCCTTTAAATTTAATTTAGCACAACAACACTGTTTTCAACACTTCCAAGAAAGGAATTACAAAATTGTTTGTTTACGCAAAGGCTTGTGTCGAATCCTTGCACGAACAGCATTCACAACTTCTTTTGTCCGTACACTCCTAGGACAGCCCAATCTGAAACGATCAACAGTTTGACCCGTTTGTTTAAACCGTGCTATTTTCCCAAATACAAATCATTCATTGATACCGAGCGGTTTCAGCGTCAAAAAAGTTTCCTTAGCTCGCTTTCCACAACAAAATAATGCCAATACAGCGATACAGTTCTTGTACACTCCTCAATTCATCTTTTTCTCATGTCTCTTTCTGGTACACTGTCAGCTGGTTAATCACGCTGCAGTGAAGGTCACATTGTAGACAACATACAGCATTGCCATGCTTCTTCACTCACAATTATGGTTCTAGAGCGAATCTGGATTTTACTGACAGAATTTTTGGCAGTACTGTGTAATGACTAAAGAGTTCACAACAGACTCCTGTTCCAACCTCTCTTCCTTCTGTTATAAGCAAACCATCAGTGTAGACCATTCTTTAGCGTTATACCTCTCGTTGATAGTTTCCATTGCTATCCTTTTTAGTGTTTCAGGTGTAGCCAATGTTTTGTTGGCTGATTGTAAGAGATCATGGATTTCATGACAAACATAAATTTATTGGATTTTCTTGTAATGGTGACTGTTTAACCTCGGCTGGGATTCCTAATTTTCCATGTAGTTGGTTATTATAGATATTGTGATTTTCTGAGTTTTAAGCTCATCTGCTGTCTTAAGAGTTCATCCATGTCAGATCTTTCAGGGATGTCTCATCTTTGGGGGGTAAAGTTGCTCGCATAAGTAGATTAAACTACACATGCCCTCTGGATAACACTAAATGAACAACACTAGAAGGCCTGCTACCAGTACAATGAACCCCAAAACAGGCAAAATAAAAAGAGTTCTTCTAAGAACTTAAAAATCATATTTGTATTAACCTGGAGTATCAACATGCATCCACCAACAAAAAAAAGTTGAGCTACCCACAATGTATAAATGAATTCTTTCTTCACAAAATTCAATTTCTTTAAACATCATGGAAAAGAGTTTCAAGGAGACAGGAATGTCAAATGGCCTTAAAGGATCAGAAGACAATACCTGTTTTGCTGTCCCATTCAACAACTCAGCTAACCCTGCAAATTATGTTGGTTGGTTGGTTGGTTGCTAATGCTCATGGAGTTGGAGAATTTTATTTTCATGTTGCAATGAAGTTTTGTGCCTACATAACATACACAACAACAATCATCTTGCATATTTTCTGTCAAGTAGATAGTATTTATAGTTTAATACAATGCATATTGTCGCGAACCCATTTTTGCAACTGACAGCCAGCACACACAAAGCAACAGATAGTGCAGCGCAGAGATAAGAAAGATAATGCAGCGTGGAGATAAAAGGCTGCCGAAACAGATAAAGTTAATCTCTGTTTCATATAACCTTGCCCGGCTGAAATGTATCACTCTGCGTTCAACAACCCTCCCCCTCGCCCTAATTGGCTAATGCTTTCGCGTCATAGGCCATAGGCGGTGCCTTCCCGTCACATTTCGTAATAATTGCCGGGAAGATAAATAAAATCATACAAAAATCATACAAATAAGGATATGAAGGCATGCAAAAATACAAGTTTATAATGAACTGAGCAAATTGAAACAGAATGGCTGAGCAATGAAACTGAAAGAGTTTATAATGAAAGGCCTTCGGCCTTTTCCACTGGAATTTTTTAAACCAGCACACATACCTTTCAAAAATGCTTGTCTTTCAGTCTTAAAAGTCGTGTCACACCATACTTTACTTTTCGTGTGTTCTTCGTGTATATTTAGCGATTTGTATCTCGGTGCAGTGTGGTTGTCAAATAGCGTCTTCGCCACACAGCAATATCGCCTCTGTCTTTTAGCACATTTTTCTTGCCTCTTTTTTCATTCACAAATCCCAGCTGTATAAGCAATCTGCTGAAATTTGGTAAATCTGTATCCTCATTTACAGCAGACGAAATGTTACTTATGTTAGGGAGTTTGTTTCTAAACAAAAACTACACACATGACGATGCACAACACTTTTCACGTATTTTCTCCGAGCACGCACTTTTGTTTATTCCTGCTTTTGCCTGGAGTGGTAAGTTTTCCTGTTACCTCAATTTCATGTCGCGATGTTCCTACGGATCTAACACTCACACCTGTAACTTCAGAGCCCAGCTGTTCGACTTCTCTCACGACAAAGACGGATTCTTCTCTGTGAGTGCATTAAACACATGCAACACAATTCTTTTTTCGCCTGTTTGTAAATAATTATCCTTGCGATACTTAAGCGAAAAACTGGTGGTAGACTCTGCCATTATACATATAATACATGCGGAATAAACGATCAATAAAATAATTTAGCTCCCGCACTTTCGAATGGCGATGCATGACTAATCCAGTTCAAAACAAGGTCAGTGATAAAAGTCTTATAAACAAATGTCACCACTACCGCTAAATCACATGCTATCGTGCCATGTGCTTGAGAGCAAAGGAACCTCCTCTTTAATTTGTTTAAGAATTAACATGCATTTCAGATAAATCAACTCTGTTGCATAATATATTTAATTAAAACAGTTACGAAAATATAAATTTGACAATTCTCTTCCAACATATAATGATATATCACCATGTTAAATAACGAACTAATTTTTACCGCACGACAGTCATTACCACAACAGCAACCAATGAGAGGTGATTAGGTCACGTGACCGTTAAGAGATACTGGGCAAGCTTACGTGAAACAAGGTATAGATGACTGGAAAGTTTGTGTTTCATCTGGTGCCGTCTTACAGAACATTCCACAAATGTCTAGAAATATGAGTAGAGGTATATAAGAAAGTTGGACTCGCCATGGGAGGGTTGAAATGGAACTTGATCATGTGCATACAGCTGTGTTTTGAAAGTGAACTATTTTGTTTGTGATCGACGACCTTGCAGATTGTATTCGTGTATGTTACATAATTCTGCTACTGTAAGGGTTGACCAAACTGTGATTCTACGGAAATAGCATTTTGAAATTTCTGTAAACTGGACTTTTAATTCTACGAATCCACAAAGTCACAATATCCTCTGGATTAATCAAGTTTGTAAAATAGTTTTTACATGAGTGTGGACATGATTATATTATCTTACAGATAAACAGGTGTACTTATGGAAAGCATGATCACACTTGTTTTATTTAATGCAGTAATACAATGTATTTATTGGTGTTATACTGGTCGCCAATCTAAAAAGTGAATGACATTTACTTAACTTGTGGACGAATGCTTTAAATTAATGGGAGGGGATGGCTATGATTAGAAGGACCAATTAGAGTAAAGATGTTTCCATGACGTTAGATGCTAAACCCTTGTTTTTGGGTATTCTAACACATGTTTAGCAGATGTGCAAGAGAGCGAGTAGCATATGCATGTCTTATCTTCTGTTAACACTGCTATAAACAATAACTTGCTGCTTTCTGCTCCATTGCCAACCTGCAATAAATAATGTCTTCACATTTGTTGCTGCTCTTGTTAGAACAGTTGATGATTGTGTATTGGCAAGTTCCTTGCTTCCTATTTGTGGCAATTTGCCTTGGATTATATGATTTAGAGTCTGTATATCTCTACGTGTTGTGAGCATTTACAATTGTGTTTTAATGGATGTTTAATTATGTCTAAAAATAGTGACAAAGATAGCGCAGACAAACGAAAACCTGAATATTCAAGGTTCTCTTGGGTTTCAAGGCAGGTGTAGATATGGTGAGGTACCGACGTTTCAGCAACAATGTATGCTCCCAAAACATTGGTACCTCACCACATCTACACCTGGGCTGAAGCCCGAGAGAAACCTGAATATTTACACTGCCAGGAAAGCTATAGCTCCGAAAATCTGAATGTTCTCAGGAACCAAATAAAACTAAATTTGGTAAAGGTATTCGGCTTTCATTGTTGTTAGAGCCTCTTCCATAAGCTTTATTATTGACAACATAGTGAAATCTTTCGTTAAGCCAACATAACTATTTACTTCAGCCCAAATCAACTTAATTGGGTTAAAGAGGCAATGATAAGGGGCAAGACAATGTTGTTGACTACAGCTTGGAAACCGTGGCTTATTCGCCCTCACAAGTTCCAGAAAGGCTCCCCTTTCAATTTCTCCTCTTCAAAGTATTCTCTAACAGTTATAATGATTCAAGTGATTCGGAATAAGCGACACTTCCCCAGTACAGTAAGCATAAAAATTTCACAGGTATGCCCCTTTTGTTATGATGATCTTTACCTTGATGTATTCTTACATGTTCTAACCTTTGCATGTAGATCCATGACTACTATTGCCTTCGTGTGTATATTATAAATAATAATACCAACTGCAACCGAATCACCTTCGTACACACAATCCTAATCCACTCTCCACATGGCAGCAGTAAGCGGCAACATTGCCTCTCTCTCCATACTGTCACCCTGGTGGTAGGCTCGCGAAGCCGATGAAAAATGATGGCCGATCATTACCGGAAGTGAGAGACAGTTGAGGGTAGAGTGAGAGAAAATAAACAGTTTAAGGTTAGCTAGCAAACTGTAATGGTGACGAATGTATTTGCTAGGAAAATAAAGTGTAGTTTTTGTGTTTCGTAACCTCGTTTTATTATTTCACGAACCCACAAAGTCACAATGGTGTCAGGAAGCGGGATAACAACATCACGGAACATTATGGCCATGGAATCGGCATTGGAAATGCTTTTGCAGAAGATGAACGAATTAACAGCGAAGTCAGAAGCAGCAAATAACAACTTGGCCGTGAAGATGAACGAGTTAACAACAAAATCAGAAGCGGCAAATAACAACCTGGCCGCAGAGTTGAAAGAAATAAAGACCGAATTGACCACAGAAATGAAGGCAGCGAACAACAGTCTGTCCAACCTAATGAAGGAGGCATTACAAAGGTTTGGGGTGAACAAGACCCGCACGACGCCTCTACATCCCCAGTTGGATGGCATGGTCGAAAGATACATCAAGACCTTAGAGGAACACCTGAGGAAGGTCGTGGCCAGCCATCAGCGAGACTGGGACGTCAAGGTGCCACTGTTCTTGCTGGCCTACCGCTCGTCTACACACGACACAACTGGGATGACGCCAGCCAGCTTAATGTTCGGTCGAGAGTTACGCCTCCCTTGTGACCTGGCTTTTGGAAGCCCTCCGGAGGCGAAGCAGCCGGTGACCGAGTATGTGGAGAACCTGGTGGACCACCTCCACGACATGCACGAGATCGCTCGCCAGAACATCCAGAAGGCGAGCGACCGCATGAAAACCCGATACGACAGGCAAGCCAACAGCCAAGGATTCCAGCAAGGTGACCTGGTCTGGTTGTACCGCCCGACCCGGACCAAGAGACGCTGCCCGCAGCTTCAGCAGCCATGGCAAGGACCGTACCATGTGATGAGGAGGATTAACGACGTGGTCTACCGCATCCAGAAGGTGCCCCAGGGAAAGATGTTGGTGGTACACCTGGATCGCCTGGCCCGCTACGAAGGCGCTGTTCGGAACGACCAGCCTTGAGGAGGGAGCAGTGTCACCCTGGTGGTAGGCTCGCGAAGCCGATGAAAAATGATGGCCGATCGTTACCGGAAGTGAGAGACAGTTGAGGGTAGAGTGAGAGAAAATAAACAGTTTAAGGTTAGCTAGCAAACTGTAATGGTGACGAATGTATTTGCTAGGAAAATAAAGTGTAGTTTTTGTTAAATTATAGATGAGTCGTATTTTTTACACATCTGCTTCACTTTCGTACCTATTCGCACAAGAGCCGTAGATGCAAGCAATGATTTGCGAAACATGTCCTCAAAATAGGTACGAAAGTGAAGCAGATGTGTAAAAAATACGACTCATCTATAATTTCATAATTTTTCGCTTCACTGTGGTGTTCCAATACAGTTAAATCTCGATGTAGTTTTTGTGCTTCGTAACCTCGTTTTATTATTTCACGAACCCACAAAGTCACACTACTAAATGTCAATCACTTTCTGGATTGGCAACCAGTATAACTAGAAAATGTTCCAAAAAAATAGGACCAATAACTTTTGAAGCAGGGTATAAAACTATAAGAGCGAGTTGAATAAACAATGGAGCACTAACTCAGGCTGACTTGAGTGAATCATAGGGTCATAGCTAAAATTAAATAGTTCTACATATGCAGCAAGCAAGAACCTTGATAGCAGAACTGCAATCTAAGGATGTAGCAATTATAATGCTTCAGAGTGAACATAAATATAAGCAGAGGGACACTAAGAATGCATTACCATATTTTTTTGTTCATGGAGTCATTTCATTTAACATTGTGGAAAGGAGTTTACAGAACACAGAACTTTCAAATGCTCTAGAAAATGCAGATGAAAGTGGAAGATGATGTCTGTTTTGCCAACCGACTTGCTGATTAAGAAATTAACACACATCCCGTCAGCATTAATTCTCACGTAGTGAAAACTGAACTGCAATTCTTATTTCTAACAGAATTTACACATCCATTTTTTAGAATCTAAAATTTTGTTCAAAAAGTGTGAAAATTACAAAATTAAATACAGTGTACATGTTCAGCAGTTAAGCACAAGAAAACATTAGTTGAATCTCATGTAGTAAATGTTACAGCATGTAAATGTCCCATTCCTCACATAATTTATGCATCTTGTTATAGAACAAAACATTTTGTTCAAACATTGTATAAATTACGCAAGTAAATACACTATATATTAAGAAGAAAATACACTAGAATAACTGTCTATGATGATTAAATAACACAATAGCAGATTAAGTGAAGTGACTGTAAATTATTTTATGAAAGCAAAAACTTTTAACTCCAGGAAGCTTTTCCATAAAATTCACTTTCCCGACTAGGTGTTTGAGTCTTCGTAGCTCATCTATGAAAATGCTTTTATGGTTAACTATGTAGTCATGTCTTCAAAAGAAAAGTGTTTAATTCTATAAAACCGAAAGAAACAAATTGATATTTTGTAATCAACACTTTTCACCTAAAAAATATGCTGACAAAATTTAACTTACTACTGCATGTACTGTGACATGTAATTAGCATAGGCCTGTTGCATCCATGCGAGTTGAACTGACATGGTATTTGCATCATAGCCTGGAATGGAAGCATATTGCTGTGCCATTGCAGCAGCCCACATCGTCCTTGGATCTACGCCACTACTGGTACTAGAGCTTGGATAGACCATTTGTGCCATGTTTTGAGAACCACTTGATGTTCCTGCAGCCACTGATGAACCAGCAGACAGTCGATTCCGCAATCCATCCGAGGACGCTTCTGGTACTGAACCTTGTGCCATATCTAAAACGAAGTTATTGAATTAAATAAATTCAATTCGTACCCTTCTCAATATAACACAAAGCAAGGTATATCTACAGAGCCTTCATTAGGCATGGCTGGCCTGACAGAAATTTTCTTAGCACAAGGAAGCACACTGTTTACTAGTAGAGTCAGTATTAGATTTAAGCACATGGATTTCTCAGCCAAATTATAACTACAGTAAGCCATAGATGATTTTGTGGTAACATTAAAAGGTTTATCTTCTAATTACTTTATAACAAATGCTAACTTAGGGAAGTAAAATGCATATAATAGTGGCTTTAATAGAAGTGAATTTTTAAATTTCTAACCCACGTACCTGCCAATTTTACGACACTTTCTTAAATAGTGAAAATCACAATATCAACAAAGTACATCATTTTATTAGTAGATACTTAAAAAGTAGGGAGGAAACTGCCAACTAAACCATTATACTGTAATCCACAATAGCTAAGTTTCAATGGTTTTCAATCCTTTTAGCCTCTTATCCCTGATCAACAACATTCTTGCCAGCCTCAGTAGTGTAGATGGTAGTGTGACTGCCTCACATTGAAGAGATCCCAAATCTCAGTCAGGGTGAGTTACCTGGATAACGTTTTTTCCAGGGTTTTCCCTTATCCTGATAGACAAATTTTGGGTAACTGTAAGCTCTATGGACCCTGGGCTCATTTGAACATAATTTCATCCATTCCATTCATCATCCGATATGACAATGTTGGAGGACATAAAATTGGAAGGAAAAAAAAACATTCTTTCTACAACTTCCCTTTGGGATATCAGTAAAAGCTGTCAATATTTGGAAATTTACACTGTAGGGGGGAAAAAATACACACACAACACACACACACACTTACTCTCTGTCCTGGTAGCACCGAAGGCCTACCATAAAGGGATTAAGTATGTCACCCCATTCCATTATGTTTGCTTTTTGCTGTTGAGTGGAGCTAAAAAAAATGGAACATTCAAGGACAGCCACTACCTGATGAGACTCAAAGCTAGAAGTGCAAGTATTTTTGTTGTGCCACGCCAATGTTTTAAAGACTGTTTGACTGATTTGACTTTGACTATGTTCCATTCCTTCAATTCAAGAAAACTGGTTTCCAGAACATTTCTTCAATGACTAGCAGGGTACAAAAGGGGCTGGAAAACAAAAAAACAGGAGTTGCTAGTTGAGCAGCAGGTATTGGAGCTGTTGAAAGTTGTCAGAGTTGTCCAACAGAACAGTGCAAAAGTGAATAGTGGTCTGTGAGCTGTGAACATCACGAAGTATTGAGCAGCACTAGTTGGTGCATGCAAAAGAGACATAAAGGAACATGGTTACTGCATATTTGTAGAAAGTGAAAGTGTTAGAATTGGACTAATGATTCTGGTGACAAAATGGGTGAGTTATAAAAAACAAAACATGTAACATCCTTCTATTTCTAATATTTTTTAAAATTAAAAATTAAGAAAAAATGAATGGAAAACTATTGTCAAAACCAGATATGAGTAACGTACATTTTACCCAAGAAACATTTATCAGAGTAAAACCTAAGCTTGCTTATTACACAGCTTGACAAATTTTGGCACTAGTCAACATATTGCTACTTCCATTCCCTTTTCTACACACAGTCTTGATCTGATTTGGTTTTTATGACAGCCGTTGTTGAAAACATGCTCATAACAGAGAAACAGGTTGCAAACAGAAGTCATCTTCAGGACTCTCTTGCTCAAGTCAGGAAACTCCTGTCCTATAGAACACCAAATTTGAAAGCATAAAATACAAAAAACAAATACAGGACAAATAGAGTCAACCTGAAAAAGTCAATGCCATGGTCGGGATTTGAACCACAGACCTCCCAGTTTCTGTCCGGTCGTTCTTAACCTTTGAGCTACCATGGCCAACATGCCATCATGACAGCGTGTTCAGCCACTGCTGATTTGTCAGTCTCTCCCAGTCAGTGGCTGAATACACTATGCAGGTAGGACTCGACATTAAGTTTAATGAAACTGAGGTTCTGGACAACACAGCCCAGTTCTATTTCCAAGGATTTTGAGGCCTTAGAGATATTTAAACACAGAGACAATTTCAACAAAAAAGAGGAAGCAGCACGGATAAATAAGATTTGGTTTTCCTTGTTGGACAACCTTAAGATCAAGCCCCAGAAAATGGCTGGACCAATCATGGGAGAGCAGCCCTAGCCACAACGTGATTGGCAGAGGATCCAAGTAGACGGTTCTTCACCCAACTATATATATGAGGACATTTGGTGCAATGCCACTCCACTAACCCTGCTTGAGTCAACTTCTGAAGATGCCCGGCGGAGAGATGGGTGAAACGTCAAGTACTATTTCAGCCAATTGACCACAGCCAAAAAGCCCAGATAACACATTTTATTGGATTAATGTCAGCCATGAAAGCCTAAGCATGGCAATGGAGAATGTTTGCCAGTGATAAACTCTAAAGCGATGCAATTTAAATCCATGAATTAAGACATTCAGGAGATGTAAACTCTAACAAACGTAAGACCCCACATATGCTGCTCATTTGAGAATCAATAATATTCATTGGAGTTTAGTTTCACAATTCCTATAGCTATGCCCTGTCATCACACTAAAGTTGTCCTTACTTCATTCTTCTTATGAACAATATGCCTGGCTATACTTTGTGGCTTAGGGCCCTTAATCTTTTGGCTATATTTAAAAAACAGTAATAATAAAAAAAAACCTAGCCATCATTTCAATCCCTGTGCTTTAGTTGACAGTTATGCACGTGCACTGTCACTACAAAATGACAAGGATAGCTGATATTTCAATATGATTTTTGTATGAAAAAAATTGTCACTATAAGGAAACTTTGGTGTGCTACCAACTTCTAAGTGCTTAAATTCTCCAAAACATAAAAGTATTGTAATCTCTTGTATATTATATAGTTATTTTTGTGCTATAAGATATTGACAATTGTCAAAAACAGGCTTCATTTTAACTATACCATATTTTAAGCATAAAATGCTGTATGGCATTAAGTACAGTAAAACCTGGCTTCAACGGACACCTGGTTAAGCAGAAGTCTGTCTTAAAACAGAAATATTTCATGGTCCTATTTGATTCCACTGAAGAAAGGTTGTACTGTATAAGGATAAACTTGGCATCCACATCTAGTGATACTCACCTCTTCTTGTGTTTTCTGGAATATTTTCACTCATTCTCGTAGAAGGTTTCGGTGAGACTGAAGCAGCACATCTCAGTGCCTCATGTGAAGGAGTGCATACCAAATGGACTGTATGAGTTTCTTGTCCCTCATACCATCTTAATATGTCTTTTAATATTACACTGTCATGAAGGAGCTGTCCAGAGTAAATTAATTTTTGATCCTCTGTGCGCTGAAATAAAAATTACATAACTATTAAAATTCAACAAAAAAATGTTTTATTTCAGTTCTATGTATACAAGAAGAAATCACAGCACTGGTCATGGAAATTCAACCTGGAAATCAGTTTTTCTCTAATATTTTTACCTTTTATTTTATAAAAAAAGCCTATTGTGATAAGCGTTAAAAAGTAAATCACAGTACAATATTAAACAATTAAATTCTTAAATTAAATTTAAAGGGAGTTGATTAATGACACTAAACAACACTTACTTTTAAATTGTTTTTTTACTAATTACTGTTTACAAGCAATGATTCATTAGAATATTAACAGCTTTAGTTAGTTTTTAGGATGTAATAATCTAAGCTCCCATAACATGATTCTCATTTATTACAAAGTTGTAGAGAGCCGTAACCTAAATAATGAGACAAAATTAACAATATATTTTATTCCCCCTTTTAATGTTCTTAAACATATTGTCACCCAAACGTCGGGACTTCCTGTGGAGCCGGCAGGAGGCGTTCGGCCACCCACGCCCACCCATTTGTCTTATAGCGGTAACGAGGGGTGACTGGAAAAACATCACTGTGCCGTCTCTTTCCCCTCTCCCTGAGTTCTCGAACATACAGGATATTTCATCTAATCCGGAACCTTCTAGATTGGCCAGTTGGTCCTATATAAGCAACGCGTCGGGCTGGAGGAAAGTTCAGTTCTTGTCGAGCAGCCGTGAGGAGCGCCCCGTGAGGGAATGGACTGTGTACGTGCATCGGAGGAGTGTATGTAACTGCGTGCAGTGGGCCTGTGACAGACAAACTGGTGAAATGTAATTGTGTGCATTACGTAATTCTGTGTTATCGGCAAGTGTTCCGATTGTAATTCGGTGGAAATAAAGAACATTTTTGAGTGGTGCAATTGGACTTTTAATTTCACGAACCCACAAAGTCACAATATTCTCATAAAATTTATGTTTAAAATCCACAGGGGAGAGAATATCTCAGAAAAAATGGATTAACAAAATCTGTGATTAATGTATAATTTACACACTGTATAACTCCTGTATGGGAATAAGGAGTACAATGGACTTCCATTTTAGGAAGTTTTGGTTATTTTGCTTTAGGTTTAATAGGTTAATGTTATTAATTGAGGATGACATAATTCTACCATGCTCAGAATATTAAAGTTCTTTGAACCTGAACCTGGATGGCTGTTGCGCTTTGAGATAGATAAGATGCTTTATTACACATACACTTACAAATAGTGAGCAAAAACTCTGTAAACAGGTGACACGTCAAGTGTACAAAATTTAAGTTAATAATTACACAAAATAACAATAATAATAATAATAATAGTAATAATATAGATATAATGTGATACAATGCGATATTGTGATACAGTATATACAAGTATTGTTACAATTGTGACAATGCCCTTGGAACAGTAACAGAATGACAAAATTTTATTATAATTCAGTTTTATCATCCATGTATTCATAATACACTTTGTCCATTAGTAGGTTTTTATTGCTTTATTAAAGCATTTGAACTTTTTCATTTCACAGATTCTTACACGTAATTTATTATAAATTTTTATTCCTGCATATTGTGGGCTTTTTTCATACAGTGCTAATCTATGCATGAGTGGTTTCAGATTATTTTTATTTCTTGTTCCATGATTATTATGCATTTGTGAGTTTTAAATTGTATTAAAATTTGAATGGAAGTATTTATTTATTTCATAAAGGTATTGGGATGGTAAAGTTAATTATCTTCAGTTTTTGAACAGGTTTCTGCATGAATCTTTTGGTCTTAATTGAGTCATTATGAGTTTTTTTTTTAAACTTTTTAAGATCGTTTCCCATCCAGTAGAGTTCCCCCATAGTATAGTCGAAAGCCCATTGTTGATCGAGGTTGAGGCATTCAAAGAGATGGGCAGTCAGTGTGTAGATGAAAGCTCACCGAAACGGCAGGGGGGAAAGAGACGGATTTCTCGAGAGTTCTAGTTCTATGTTCTAGCCGCATCGATTGTTTGAGAAATTTCTGGAATGTGAGTTATCTATAAAAAAGGGAGCCTGCCTGCCAAAAGGAGTCAGTCATTAATTGTACTCCCATGCGTGAACAGCTGGTGAGCTGTGTTGATGACCTTGCAAGTTGTATTGTGTATGTGACGTAATTCTGGACTGCTGTGTACAAAGCGTATTTCTACGGAAATAAAGTGCAACTTTGGTGTTTGTAACCTGGACTTTTGATTTCACGAAACCACAAAGTCACAGTATTATTCCATATGTCATCAAAGAGTGGAAGTAACTGAAGTGTACTATTTTCCTTGTTTCGAGGTTTGTTATTTTAGTTATGTAGCTCATATTGAAGGATGCACTGTTTAATCTTTTGGACAAATAATGGATGTGATCGTCCCATTTTAATTGTTGATTTTAAAAAATACCCAAAATTTTTTAGTTTCCTGTATAATTTATAGCATCAGTTGTGATAAACCTCTCGCAATTCTTATCTTGAATGCTGAGCTGCATAATGGATGTTTGGAGGTGTTAAGTTTGAGGCCATTACTTGTGAACCATTTCTGTGAGTTATAGTTGCGCTTAAATTAGATTTTAACTTCTCTAGGTTGTGCCCATTGACTAAAATGGAAGTATCATCAGCATACATAATTGTTTTCCCTTTTATGGAGTTAGGTAAATCATTTGTGTAGGTTATATACAGTAGGGGTCCCAAGACACTTCCTTGTGGAACTCCTGTTTTTATTTGTTCCCAATTTGATTCTACAGTTCCCTTTACATTATTAATGATTGTTTTTTTGTTCACGACAATTAAGATAATTTTGAAATCAGCCTAAAGCAGTGCCCCTTACGCTATAGAATTCTAATTTTTTTAGTAATATATCATGACAGGCACAATCAAAAGCTTTAAAATTATCACATATCAAAACTACTGTCTGTTGTTTCTTATCTATCATTTTAGAAGCATGACACTGATATGAGATGAAGATGGAGCACCGGTGGAATGAGATGACAGGAAATCAGAGATCCCAGAGAAAACCCGCTCCAGTGCCATGTTGTGCACCACACATCTCACTTTACGGTCACTTGTGATTGAACCCGGGCCGCCTTGGTGAGAGCCAAGCGGTCTAACCACTCAGCCATGGCATGGTCTGCAAACCTCCCATGCATAAGCCCACGCTTCCATGACATTGTCTTTCTAATTCAGTAAAAACTACAGTTAACAGAGTAACTGTTGCAATTTTTTTAGGTATATCACTAGTGATTGTTCAGGAGCATTGTCTGTGCTGGATAGAAACAATATAACTTATAATATTACTTAACATTAAACAAATAAACACTGATAGCTGTTAACACTAAATGCTTCTAATTGTACTACCTCCAAATACATATTAATCTTGCAAAACATTCCAAACATACATTAAATTACATTAAAACTACAGTACTGAAAAACTGTACATCTACATAAAAATATTTTAAGCAAAAGGACAAAATTATACATAGAAATGTAACAAAGAAATTCAGAAAATTGCTACAATGTTTACATCATACTTACCCATGGTGTAAAAAGTTCATGCAGACAAAAATAAAGACAATATAAATTTCTAGGGTTAAGTTTAAGGGTTACAAACAGCTCCCTCCCAATTTGGACATATGCAAACATCTAACGTAAAGCAAGTATTTGTAGAAATTAGTTTTTTTTTTTTTTTTTTGTTATTTTCATATTGTACTGATCCCCAACAATGAAGTATGTACTTGAAGCTATTTTGTATTAGTATGTAATCTTTATTTCCATTTCAATTAAAAATTATTATACATTTGCATACTTATTACTACACTGAGTTGCTGGTTACCGCTGGGCCCAATAGACTCAAACTGTGAGATTGTCGAGCTAATGAGTCCCTATTGGCAATTTATCTAAAATAGGAATGAATTAAATCCTTTTATGGAAGTGTTGAAAACAGTGTTGTTGTATAAATTAAGTTAATTAGGAGTCGATTAATAACACAAAACAACACTCACTTTTAAATTTTCCCGGAACCGGTTTCTGAGGTCTTCCCTCTATCTTCAGCCGGACATCGACTAGTTCTCATTGGTGTAGCTGGCAATATTTTGTCTTCGGTCTCCTCTGGTGGCGGTTCGAGGAACTTGCTGAACAAATCTTTCTGGGGGATGTCGAAATTGAATACTTTGTTCCTATTTTTTGAAATAAAGATTTGTTCCCATGTGGACAGTTCTTCTTTTCCTGTTGTATGTTTTAGTAATTTTGGTTCTGGATTTATGTTGTGGTTTTTTTCCCAAAAATGCGTGGCAACTGCTGATTTTTCTAATTGTTTGTATTTTATGTTCCTAAAGTGTTCCTTTGCTCTTGTTTCTAAATTTCTTTTCGTTTTTCCAATATAAATTTGACTACAGTCACATCATTCAATTTGATATATACCAGATTTTTTGTTAGATGGAATGGCATCTTTGATGTTTGAGCAAATTAGGTTTTTTAAGGAGTAATGGTTCACTGGAGCTAGTTGAATGTTTTGTTTTTTGAAGACTTTTTTGAATTTATCAAAGGCCCATGGATGGTAAGTGAATTTTTTGAAGATCATTTTAGTTTCTGTAGCTGAGAGGGTTGTGGTTTCCTTTAGTAGTTTCTTCTTTTTTGCTAAGTTCACCTTTTTGTCTACTAGTGATTTGGGAAAGTCATTTTTCTGTGCTATTTCAATAATTTTGTTGTATTCTATTTTGTATTCTTCTGCTGTGAGAGGGATGTTGACCAGTCTGTGTGCTAAACTATTAAAGATTGCCTGTTTGTGGGATCTTGGATTGTAGCCATTAGCTTTTATGTAGTTGTCTGTCTGTGTTGGTTTTCTGTAAATGCCAAAGTTTATTCTATTTTTATTTCTGATTATTTTTAGATCTAAAAATGGTAAATACTCGTCTTTTTCAACTTCTACAGTGAACTTGATGCTTTCTTCTTGAATATTTAAAAGTTTTAGTGCATCACTGATGTGTTTTTTTGGCACTATGGCAAATATGTCATCTACATATCTTTGCCAGAGTTTGAACATCCATGGGAAACCTTTAGTGATCCTTATTTCTAGTGCACTCATGTACAGATCGGCCAGGAAGGGTGATAAGGGGTTTCCCATTGCTAAACCAGAAGTTTGATGGAAATATTTTGTTTGAAACTGGAAGAAATTCTGTTCTATGCATAATTTGGTAAGTTCGATGTAATCTGAAATTTCAAGTGATGACATTCCAAGTGATTTGAGCCATTTTTCTATCAATGTTGGGAGTTGTTTAACTGGTATGCTGGGAAACAGTGATTTAACGTCAAATGAGACTAGTGTGTCTTCTTCATTTAGTTCAGTATCCTTAATGTGTTCTATAAGTTCATAGGTGTTTTTGATGCTTAGGCTATCGAATTTTGGAAATGAGTTGAATTTGTTTGTTAGCCATTTTGCAAGTTTGTATGTTGGTGAATTTATACTGCTAACTATAGGTCTCATTGTTATGGATGGTTTGTGTATTTTGGGTAAGCCATAAAGTCTAGGTAAGGTTGGGTTATCTGGTTTAACTGCATATTTGTTTGATATTATACTTGATTTTGCTATTGTTTTTTCAAATGATTTTATGCAAGCTGTTAATGGATTTTTGTTAATGGTTTCATATTCACTGTTAGTTAGCATTTCTTCCATTTTTTCAAGGTAATCAGATTTTTCCATTATGACTATTTTGTTACCTTTGTCTGCCTTGGTGTATATGACGTTTTTTTGTTTCAATGAACGGATAATATTTTGTTTGCTCTTGTGAACGGATCTGGTTTTTATTTCTTCCAAAATATTTTCACATTGGCTTTTAAGTGGGTTTTGTTTTGATACTGGTAGACACTGTGCAGATATAAACATTTCGGCACAGTGTCTACCAGTATCAAAACAAAACCCACTTAAAAGCCAATGTGAAAATATTTTGGAAGAAATAAAAACCAGATCCGTTCACAAGAGCAAACAAAATATTATCCGTTCATTGAAACAAAAAAACGTCATATACACCAAGGCAGACAAAGGTAACAAAATAGTCATAATGGAAAAATCTGATTACCTTGAAAAAATGGAAGAAATGCTAACTAACAGTGAATATGAAACCATTAACAAAAATCCATTAACAGCTTGCATAAAATCATTTGAAAAAACAATAGCAAAATCAAGTATAATATCAAACAAATATGCAGTTAAACCAGATAACCCAACCTTACCTAGACTTTATGGCTTACCCAAAATACACAAACCATCCATAACAATGAGACCTATAGTTAGCAGTATAAATTCACCAACATACAAACTTGCAAAATGGCTAACAAACAAATTCAACTCATTTCCAAAATTCGATAGCCTAAGCATCAAAAACACCTATGAACTTATAGAACACATTAAGGATACTGAACTAAATGAAGAAGACACACTAGTCTCATTTGACGTTAAATCACTGTTTCCCAGCATACCAGTTAAACAACTCCCAACATTGATAGAAAAATGGCTCAAATCACTTGGAATGTCATCACTTGAAATTTCAGATTACATCGAACTTACCAAATTATGCATAGAACAGAATTTCTTCCAGTTTCAAACAAAATATTTCCATCAAACTTCTGGTTTAGCAATGGGAAACCCCTTATCACCCTTCCTGGCCGATCTGTACATGAGTGCACTAGAAATAAGGATCACTAAAGGTTTCCCATGGATGTTCAAACTCTGGCAAAGATATGTAGATGACATATTTGCCATAGTGCCAAAAAAACACATCAGTGATGCACTAAAACTTTTAAATATTCAAGAAGAAAGCATCAAGTTCACTGTAGAAGTTGAAAAAGACGAGTATTTACCATTTTTAGATCTAAAAATAATCAGAAATAAAAATAGAATAAACTTTGGCATTTACAGAAAACCAACACAGACAGACAACTACATAAAAGCTAATGGCTACAATCCAAGATCCCACAAACAGGCAATCTTTAATAGTTTAGCACACAGACTGGTCAACATCCCTCTCACAGCAGAAGAATACAAAATAGAATACAACAAAATTATTGAAATAGCACAGAAAAATGACTTTCCCAAATCACTAGTAGACAAAAAGGTGAACTTAGCAAAAAAGAAGAAACTACTAAAGGAAACCACAACCCTCTCAGCTACAGAAACTAAAATGATCTTCAAAAAATTCACTTACCATCCATGGGCCTTTGATAAATTCAAAAAAGTCTTCAAAAAACAAAACATTCAACTAGCTCCAGTGAACCATTACTCCTTAAAAAACCTAATTTGCTCAAACATCAAAGATGCCATTCCATCTAACAAAAAATCTGGTATATATCAAATTGAATGCTGTGACTGTAGTCAAATTTATATTGGAAAAACGAAAAGAAATTTAGAAACAAGAGCAAAGGAACACTTTAGGAACATAAAATACAAACAATTAGAAAAATCAGCAGTTGCCACGCATTTTTGGGAAAAAAACCACAACATAAATCCAGAACCAAAATTACTAAAACATACAACAGGAAAAGAAGAACTGTCCACATGGGAACAAATCTTTATTTCAAAAAATAGGAACAAAGTATTCAATTTCGACATCCCCCAGAAAGATTTGTTCAGCAAGTTCCTCGAACCGCCACCAGAGGAGACCGAAGACAAAATATTGCCAGCTACACCAATGAGAACTAGTCGATGTCCGGCTGAAGATAGAGGGAAGACCTCAGAAACCGGTTCCGGGAAAATTTAAAAGTGAGTGTTGTTTTGTGTTATTAATCGACTCCTAATTAACTTAATAGGAATGAATTGTTATTTCACACTAGCCGTGTGTAGGATGCACTATGAAAGAGTAGAGCCAGACTGAAAAATTCAATGCCATAGCCGGATTTGAACCATGGATATTCTGGTATCCGTCCAGCCGTTCTAAACCATTGAGCTACTATGGCCAACGTGCCAACATGACATTAAATTCTCCATCTGACTCGTGTTTTTCCCGGTAAATCACTAGGAGTTCTCATAAACACATGAGACAACTATCTTAATGACGACTTACTATGCTGTAAGTACTTTAAGGCCCGGGCTTTATAGTTCGGACCACTATTAGGTACAATTATCTAAAATAATTTCATCTTCATTTTCGTCATATTTACTTAATTTTCTCAACCATTTGGCTCTTACTTTGCCCAAAAAGTTCTCAATTTCAATTAAATTTTTCCTAGTTCTTCCACACATTAACTTCATTGATTATTTTGTATTATAAATATATGAATTTATTTCCATACCATTTCAGTAGTTTTTTTTTTTTTTTTTTCCTTAAACAAAAAGCAAACTACATGAACTGCAGGCAAATGTAATTTTGTCATCATCCATGTCATTACATTGGTTATTTTGTGTGTCCTCCCTACCAATGGATTGCAGTTCCTAAACCTCTCTTGCAAATTTCAAGCTAATATGTTATAAACTGTAGTCCAAAAAGCATTTTGGAAATTGAGAAAAAAGCAACTGAAAAAAATGGAATTTATAAAGTTCAATGTAGAGTTTCACGTAAATGGTACAGAAATGATGAGAAAACATGTAGTATTAAAAAGCCATTAATGTAGCAAGAAAATACTGAGCTAAATGACCACCTTACATTAAAATTTCTCCTTACAGAAATTAAGTAACTTTTAACTCTCAAGCATTGAGCTATGAGTTACACATTCTTTAATTGATCAACTATTTGTAGTCGGTTTTTCGCACGGTCACATTTTGATTTTTTGAGGGACTGCTTCAGGAGCTTTACTTTCATTTTCAATAGAAGGAACAACTACTGAGGTTGAAAATGGAAGCAAGAGCTTCCAAAATTAGTCCCTCATAAAATCAAAATGTACGGGACATAGTATGAAAAACCGATTAAAATAGTTTTATCAATTAATTTGGATGTCACCGTTACTAAATTACTCAGACATTCTGCCGGGGAGGTGCACGAGTCAAACGGAGTTTACTGTCAGGGCGGCACGTTGACCATGGTAGCTCAATGGGTTGGAGTGGCTGGACGGGGGCCACGAGGTCCGTGGTTCAAATCCCAGCCATGGCATTGAATTTTTCATGTTGACTCTATCTAACAGACATTCTTTACTCCTGCAGAGCAAAAGTGTTAAGTATCTAAAAGGCATTAATACCCGCCTCAGTAGCGTAGATGGAAGCATGTCTGCCTCACGTTCAAGAAGTCCCAAGCTCGAATCTCAGTCAGGGTGAGTTTCCAGGATAAGGTTTTTTCTGGGGTTTTCACTTATCCTTAAAGACAAATGTTGGATAACACTAAGCTCTGTGGACCCTGGGCTCATTTGAGCATCATTTCACCCATTCCATTCGTCCGATATGACTTAACGTTGGAGGACGTAAATTACAAACAAAACAAAAAATCTATAAGGTATTAAATATATATACCATATGCTAGTAAAAGCTAAGCCTATTTACAAGACATATACACATGTTGACTGATATATAGGGTATCAGAGGTATGAGTATGCAGATTTCACAATTGGGAGATCCAAATATGACGAATGATAAAATCCCATAACAATTTTATCTTGGAAAATATAGCAGATAACTGAACATTACTGAGTACATTATCTGCACAGTCTGGCAAAGGAGCAGGATTTCAGAGCTTAAAGTCTAAACTAGACCAGTGCTTGAAAGCTGCTTCACAACGTGCCTGTGTGTTTATCACTACTGCTAGTAATGAGGGGTGAGTTGGTTTTCTTTTAAGTTATTCAATCGTAATCACAAAACCCAAATATAAGAGGCTACACATAAGACCAGTGATCAGCAGCTGCGTGCACCCTCGTGCTGTCGTCTCTTACCCACATGCACGCTCATGCACTCGGAACTGTTGACGGGTAAGCAGTGATGTAGTGGCAGCTTTTGCGCAGTGTCATACAAATCCTTAGTCACGTTCAGAGACAATCGAAGCATACAATGTTCACATGTATTTAAATAATTAGGATACCAGTTATTCAGCAGTTTCTCTTAGGAAATTAACAGGCTAACACCAATAAATAATATACTCTAAGAAGTCTTATTAATGCTGTGTTGTATAGAACTAAATAATAATAATAATAATAATAATAATAATAATAATAATAATAATAATAATAATAATAATAATGATAATAATGATAATAATGATAATAATGATAATAATGATAATAATGATAATGATAATGATAATGATAATAATAATAATAATAATAATAATAATAATAATAATAATAATAATAATAATAATAATAATAATAATAATAATAATAATAATAATTAATAATAATAATTAATAATAATTAATAATAATAATAATACTAATAATACTAATAATACTAATAATACTAATAATACTAATAATACTAATAATACTAATAATAATAATAATAATAATTAATAATAATTAATAATAATAATCATCATCATCATAAGACAAAACAATAACAATCGTACTGTAACTGTCTGCTGGTGTTCCGTAACTGCTCCAGCATTGTGATTCGTTCATCACCTAATTTGTTGTAATAACTAGCACGGCAAGTGTCACATAGTGGCGCTGGAGATTATATTTTCGTATCACATTTAGGACTTTATTACATATTAAACATCACGCAGCATTATCAAATGGTGTAAAAAAAAATAGGCCTGCTCCCATGAAGGGTTAAATAACGTAGAGGTAGAAGACCTTTGTGAACATGTAGCCATTTTGTAAACAACGTCCATACACAGGTAACTACCGAGCCTATACTGAGCGTCCCACAAGCTAACAGGTTGCCCCTCTCTCCCCTTCCACACTATAGCATTTGCTGGTGCACTGCTTACCCAATACCCATTTAGTGTTGTGAAGACCACTGCATAAGACGATCAAGGATAACAATTCAAATATTAATCATGGAAATAATTCATTCAGGTGTATAGTGTAAAATTAATCAAAGCCACATTCATTGCTAAATGCAAAATTTATTAATGATCAATAACTGCAACATCAAGTTATTTACATTAGATGCTCAAAATGTGCTTGTTAGATTCTATGCTATGACCGTTAGATCTGTAATTCTCCCATTGGGAAACTGATCTCAACATGAGAGTTGCCTTTGGCTTTGCCATAAGCAAGAAGCATATTCTTGATTTGTTAAGGCTACCATAGTTCTAAATGCATTAGACATATCAGAAGCGCTAACAGAACCTGCTGTTGTACTGTGTTTACTGTTTACATTCCTGACCGTCCATTCTAAATGCACGCCAATGTTGTCGGGTTGCCACTTGCAAACCCACGCCTTATTCCAATAGACGCACAGGCATCCAGTCATTTCATTTCATTTTGTGGCTTAACTAATAATTTTAGCAACATATGGTAAAGACACAAAACTCATCTTTTGTAGTTCTACCTCATTATCCTAACTGCAAACGTAAATGATTAAAGTGTGATGAATTCACAATCAAAACTTTGATCAACTTCACTTTTTATTTATGCAACCATGCATTTTAGAGGAAAATGGTACAAGAACTTATGTTTCAGCTTAACATCAGGAAGTTGCCACTGAAGTCTGCACTCATACCTCTACTACCTTGTATAAAGAAAGTCATTACTTAAGCACTCAACATTGCTTTTTAAAATAATATAGTAATTCAATATACATATTTGAAGCTAGCAATTATTTATATATAATATTTACAAAAGTATAGCTTAGTACATTGTCTCAATTAGTATATCTACTACAAAACATGCTACTTGAAAGCAAGTATGCAGATTACTGAATCAAACAGTTTTGAAAAAAACTCACAATAAACATCCTGTTATGTCTGCTTGGTAAGTTGCTGCCACCAGTGATTTGTTTATGTCCTTAAAGAGTCTAAACCCAAAACTCTGATAAATGCAATACCAGATATCCAACAAGTGTAATTTAAGTTAATTGGTGGAAATTAATCATTTCTTCACACTAGCCATATATAAGCTAAGGTTTTGAATAGAGTCAACCTGAAAAATTCAGTGCCATGGCCAATGAAGAAATTATTAATATCCATCAATTAACTTAAATAATAAGAGTTTAATGGTGAAGCCTGGGATTTAAGTACTTACGATAGTAAGTTACCACAAACATGTATCTCAGATACGAGAACCTCTAGTGGTTTACTGGGAAAATATATGAGTCAATTGGAGAATTTAATGTCAGGACGGCACGTTAGCCATGATAGCTCAATGGGTAAGAGTGACTGGATGGAAACCAGGAGATACGTGGTTCAAATCCTGGCCATGGTATTGAATTTTTCAGGTTGATTATCTATTCAATACAAGTGTACTTAGACGTATTTTATCTCCCAGTTTTGCACTGCTCCCTAGATTATATCAAAACTTATACTCAAATTTGTAGATCCTTGCATTTCTAACACTGATTCACTTTAAAAAGCATTTGTGTGATATCAACTTATTTCCTACAGCTAGATCAGAGGTAGTAAACCCATGTCATGTGCGTTACTTTTCAATGGCACAATTATATTATCATTATTATAACGGCTCTTGCTTTAAGCCATGGTAATACAGCTGCAACATTTGAGAATTTTTGTTGTTGCTGGTGGAATTGCAGTGCTGCAAGTAGCCAGTTACCAGTGGAATTAAACCCCCAGACGTAGAGGTGAAGACTATGTGCCTAATGATGGAAACAACAAAAAGAAGGAAATACAAAGCAAGATTCATAGTCATAAAAAAGTTAAAAGTTTTCACAAGTTTGTTATTCATATGAGGCCAAAATACAACTTCCCATTATCTCATATTGGAAATATTGATGAAACACTAATGAACTTGATAAACAACAGAACTCCAAAATGTTTAGTTGGTTACCCAACACTCCCCACATGGCAACCGTGGCCTTTGGGGTAACCTCACCCCACCATGTGATGACCGAAAACATTTCTCAGGTGGAGGCTCCCAGAGGACGGTGTCCATTACCTCCGATGACAGGGTGATAGTGAAGTTGATGGTGAGGCGAGAGGACCTACAGGTTATACCGTGGTCTCCGAACCCCGTTGGGCATAGGGGACACTTCACATGTACTAGACAGAGGTGAAGGCGTGGATTATTTTCCACCTTATATCTATACTTGGCCTTGTCTGCCTCAGTAGCACAGATGGTAGCATGTCTGCCTCACGTTCAAGAGGTCTCGAGTTGGAATCTCGGTTAGGGTGAGTTACCTGGATAAGGTTTTTTCCAGGTTTTCCCTTATCCTAAAAGACATGTCAGGTAACTCTAAGCTCCATGGACCCTGGGCCCATTTGAGCATCATTTCACCCATACCATTCATCGTCCGATATGACTTAAAAAAGAAGTTAAAGGACGTAAACTACAATATATATATTTGGCTTGGATCAAAACCTAAGCACAGCTTAGACAATGTTTCTTTCTTCAGTGTATCATGTCAAGTAGTGACGTGATTGTAATGTTAGGGCCTCAATCCACAACCTGTCATAATCACATTGCAATATAAATGGGAAAAAATTTGAGAAATGTATGATACTTATCAAAATCTTGAGTTACATGCTTGGTGATAGATTTATAAGAGCATGTCATGCACCTTAGATGGTAATACTGTAAAATGAATTAGTGTTTATCTTTTTAAAATGTGTTTGCAAATAGTATCATATTATGCATTCACTGCTCCTAAGGAATGCTTTTATTGGGATCCGAAGAATAAAAACAAATGATGAAAAATTAATAAATCAATATAAGAAAAAAAGCTGACACATAATATATAAAGCTGGAATGTAGGAAATACAATTTACGTAGAACAAATTACATACATGGAAATTAATCATTCCTTCATACTATCCAAATTACATACATGTTATCATGGAACAAAAATATAAGATCAAGATGAGACTTCAGAAGAGTTAGCACTAAAACATGATTAGAGTGAGAATCTGAATACATGTACATCACTGCTATTTATTAACTAGATTACAAAAATATCTACTTGCTCTTTTGTTTTACATGTGTCTTCCCTAACTTCCACGAAACATAGGCACTTAAGGGTCTTATATTTTATGTCAATAATTTATTAATTAAATTCTTTAACAGTGTAAGATCAGAAGTTTAATATCTCTTGCATTCTCATTCATTTTGTATAAGAAAGCTGACTGAATGTTTCTCTGTATTGCTGTAACTCTTCCCTTTTTCCCCTTCCCATGCTTAAACTCCTTGTTAGAAGATTATGAAGGTCAAATTTGATACCATCATTATAGTCTAGAGGAAAATGCTGACATGCATAGTTAGCACAATGCACGATTATGTACAAATATCTAATCTGAGAGCCCATCAACCCATAGCATCACCATTAGTTGTCATAACTGCATCACTATAAACTCATATTCATGCAGTTATTATTCATGCCATCATTATTGTTGTAGTGCAAGAAGCAAATAAGCTAAAAATAGTGTTTTCTATGAACGTGAAAAAAACTTAGAAAATGCACTAAAAACGCAATTTGTTATACCACATAAACGATTTCCAGAACATTATACAATGCTAATTGTACTTCTTGCAAACAGGGTTGGAAAGCAGCACACCTTAAACTTTCACGTTAACGATAACTGTAACTTACCGGTTTACTAGGATACACTTCTGCAAGGTAGCCTTTAAGCTTCCTTATTGTCCAATTTAATTCACAATGAATTGTTTGGTCTTCAACTTGTTGGTTAGGTGCTTTAACTATAAGAGTTACTGGCATATTTAACACATCCATTATGTTTCACCAATGTAATTTCCACGGCAATCTGCTTAAAGCAAGCGCTGATACCTAAAATCTCACCTCAGCATAATTATTTCAAAACACCTGTATATCCAATCTATTTGACTAATCACTTGCTATGGATTCTTATACTCTGGAGTAAGGAATTCTAGCTCTAATAATTACAACCTTTCTTACAAGCATAACTTCACATGATACGCATTTTGAAAACTATATTTCGCATTTAGGGATCGACACTTAAGCTAAAATTTTTACAAGCAGTAATTCTGACTGTCTAAATGTTCAATGTTTACCTTTAATCGACGCAAATATACAAATTTAGCTAGCCATAAGAGAGATACGAGATACAGACCTACACCAGATATTTGGCGCTTTTCTATTGGTTGCTAATATTGTACATCTTCTTCTATTGGACAACGTCATGTAACAGCTGATGAGCTGGGCTGTAGATAATTTGTTGGGTTTGGCTTGAAAATACGTCGTGGTTTCACTTAACACAATAACACAGTTTGGTGTTATGTGATAACAGATGTCTCACTGCTAAGAGAGAACCAGAAGTCCATAGAACGGACGTAATAGTTGATAACGCTGATAAGCGTATAGGGCACAAAGTATATTGCACAGATGTATATGGTAATGGTAATAAGCTTTATCTGAAAACGTGATGCAACAATTTCGGAACTGAGACAAGAATTTTGGTTCTTTCGACTTCTTAAATAGGATAAATATCGATAATGGCAAAACACTGGAGAGAAGCTGCCACTGTCATAATTGCAAGTAAATCTGTATTCCTTAAAGAAAGCCCAATAGGTAAAATACAAAAGTTGACAGATACAAGTGCTTTAAGAACCAAAGGTTTAAGAGAAAAGGATTTAAAGGAGTCAACAGAGTTTAAAATTCTGACACTGAAAAGAAGTGCAGGAAGTTCATTTATGCCAAGCACATATGTATTTCCTGGGGGAGTCATAAGCCCCGCAGATTGTAGTTCTGATTGGATAAAAATATTTGAGCATAGTGGAGTTTTGAAAGAAATTGAGGAGTTTTGTAGAAGCGAGCAAACTAAAACTGATTTGATATTTCAAAATAATTCCTCTGGAGAAATTCCGAAAATATTATCACTACGTATTGCTGGAATACGCGAGACATTTGAGGAATGTGGTGTGCTCTTGTGCAAACACAAAACGGCACACCCACCTAATCCTTCAAAATGGGCATCTTACCTATCGGGACACGATTTAAAAGAATGGCAAGATAAAATGCAGACCAATCCTTCCGCATTCCATGCTCTTTGTAGACACTTTAATTGTTATCCTGACGTATGGTCCATGAACTACTGGAGCAATTGGCTAACACCAAGTAGTATGCCCAAACGATTTAATACAGCATTTTTCTTGGCTCTTGTTGACCACATGCCACCTGTCACCATAGATAATGGAGAAATTAATGATGTTAAGGTAATAGAAAATGTTCTTTTTTTCATCCTTATGCCACATTTGCTAATATTTTTTCAACATTGCAATACAAACTGAAAATGATTACATCAGTTGTGTCTCTTAAATTATATTTTTCACTATTATTAATTTTACCAGACAAGTTAAAATGGAAATATGTAACTACTTGTTTGGGTTGAGGTAAGCTTCCCAGAATACTTTGTTTTCAATTTTCTTTGCACAGTTTAAATGTAGCTACCCATCAAATTAAAGAAAAGTATGGAGTGTGAGTAAAATAAAATAATATAGTTAGCCTTCCTTCTCTAATCTACACCTTTTCCCTCAAATACCTCTTTTTAAGCCTGCTTTTCAAACCTTGCTCTAACTTTGCTAAATACTGAGACGCTCATTTGTCTTGTTTGTGGTAGCATGAGCTTGTAAAAAAAATACTGGGAAAATACTTAATAATCTCAATGAATAGAATTACATTATTATTATTATTATTATTATTATTATTATTATTATTATTATTATTATTATTATTATTATTATTATCCCCCCCTTCCAAAATGTAACCACTTTGCCAATCATAATCATAATTTCACAAAACACCCTCAAGAAAGAAGCTACAAACAGCTACACTGATAATTACTGGAGACTCTTGAACTGAACTTTAGATTTCTAGAATTTGCTCCAATAGTGTTTCAACTGAAATAAAACTTGAAAATTTTCTCATGTGAAATGAAAGATTTTTCAGTCTTCTTTGTTTTGAATATGAGCAAAGCAAATCTCCTATTTTACTCATCCCAATTTAAGTAATTGCTTCAGGCTTTGTCTTTGTGCATGTATCTGTTTAAAACTGCTATAAACTGTCTCCAATGAATCACCTTAGCTCCTTTTCTTTATAAAAGAATTGCTTTCCATGCAACATTTTCATTGGAGGTTTCACTGGAAATATATGTTTTGTGGTCTCCTGGATCCAAAGAAAGCAATTTTTAGAAAAAGATGTACTCATGTGTGTCTGTGAACTGCAGAACTTAAAACTGAAAAGTTGGTCCAATATCAAACTTGTTAGTTTTAGTTCAGTATCCCCCAAGAATATGAAAGTTTTTCAAGGAAATACCTTCATTCCAAAGGTATCCAGAATTTTTCATTTTATAAAAAATGATTCTTGAGCTTTTTATTCTAATGTCATAGTTTAAGATACATGTATGTTAAAGAAAATGAATATCTGTAATTTCCTGCAAATTGCCTGTGAGTTGCCTTTGTTTTGTTCATTTGGTCCTGTAACTGAGCAGCATTTTAAGACATTAAACACATCATACAGGCAACCGTAACAAATTAACAGAAAGCATTTTAACCCATTAATGCCCACCGATCTATTTATAGACAGCTACATATATTATTTATTTTATTTTACATGAATTCTCAAGAGTATTTTCACCATGTATGTCATTACTGAAGTTATCAGATTATGTGAACACATCTTTTAAAAATGTGCTTATTGTGTAGTTTATTAATTGACAACAGTAAGGTGCTAATGACCACAGTGTGTCAAAGTTCACTATTGCATTTTCCTTGTTATGTTTCCCTCCCAGATTTCTGTAATACCATAAACTGTTGATAAAGGTTTGTATTATTGCATCCAGAGTTGTAAGCAATTCTAATGCTGAGATTCTGAATGATCTATATAACTGTTAACTGTAAGAGAAACATTTCTGGAATACTCCTTAGTACCTCTCTGAATTTTTAAGTATTTGAACTTTTTTCAAGTGATAAGTCACTATTATATATATATATATATTTTGTCATACAAAGCTGTCACATAGCGACTGCTTTAAAGGAATCTGTTACTTTAAACTATTATATGCTTCTTCACAAAGCGTATAACAAAATGTTTAATGAAAATTTGTGTTGATTGACAAGAAGGAGATAGCAAAATAAGCTTTTATAAGAACAGTTGACACAAGAGGCAACAGACAAGTCATTTGCATGTAACATGTCAGTACCTTGTGTGTTACATATTGCTGACTTAATACAGGATTGTAATCCTGAGCCAACAATATATTTCCACTAGCCAGTTATGTATTTGTTTTGTATTTATTTCTGAACAAGCTGCACAAAAATTTTACAGTATTTTCTTGCACATTACTTGAGTTGCTAGTTTATCCCTTAGCCTGCCATACATATTAACACTATGGTTATTTATGCATGGTGGACCTTAACTTAATTCATATTATTTTTCTATACCAATAAATACGTAAAATATGAAGCTATTAAGCTATCAGTTTAATTGTTTTGATTCTGATAAAGTTTATATTGGAAAGACAAAACGTAATTTAGAAATCAGTTCGAAAGAACATTTTCATAACATTAAGTATAAACAAACTGATAAATCGGCCCTAGCAGATCATCTTTGGTCATTTAACCATGAAATAAATCCGTAAGTTAAATTATTAAAACAATTAAATGGTCCGATAGATTTAATGGTTTGGGAAAAGATATTTTTTTTAAAAAACAAACATCGCGTAATGAATTTTGAAATACCGGCAGTTGATTCTGTTTCTAAATTTGTTTTATTTTCAGATTTTGGTAGTACTAACAAGAACATATCAACATCTAATGTTTAGTAACTATGGCGACAGCTTTGTTTTTCCAGCTGAAGATGTGTATGAATATACATGAAATCGCGATCTTGAAGAATTTATGAGAATTATCATTTCTTATAAGTCTAAGTTTTAAGTTACAAATTATTTGTATATATTTTCTATACCATTTTCCTTTGCTCTTCCCATAAATTCCTCTTAAGATTGTACATCCTCTTCCTTTTGTAGCTTTATTATTCTAATTTTTAGAATTTCTGTATTCATATTCTCCCATTTTTTGGTAAAAATTGCCTTCACATTTTTTTTTTCTTTTTTTTTTTTTTTTTTCTTTTTTCCATTTATACCCTGCCTTTAACTGCAATGGCCATATCAGCGGCTGTTCTCCTTTGGAACATATTGAAGGTGTTAACTCGTATGCATTAGGTTTCAATCATTAGATTATGCACACATTCACGCTCTCTTGCTTCCAGACTCTGGGAAAGATAGGAAATCATCTTGATCAGAGAAAAATCCCCATCCGCAGCCGGAAATCAAACCTGGGACCCCTTGCACAGCAGGCAGGCGATCTACTGACTGAGCTACTGGGCCAACCATTTCCATAGTTTTGTTTCTCAAATTCTACTATATAATGTAGCCTATGCATCTTCCCCATAATCAGATTTAAGATATATACAAATATCTCCTCTTCCTCCCCCTCTCTTCTTTACTTAAATTCTTTCCCACTCTAATGACTTGATCATCTTACATCCTGTACTTTACCAAACCTTCAGTGGAAAATGACAACTAGTATAAACTCCCTGAAGTACCTCAAAATCAACATTTGATGAATAAAACACATAGTCCACTACACTCTGTCCATTGCTATATTTACAAATGTAAATTCCCCCATCCTATTATTCCCCTTAATTCTATTACATAGATTTAAATTTGTTTTCTTCAAAAATTGTAATCATTTTCTACCTTTTTTAGTAAATATTTTATCACTATTTTGTAGCTTCTCTGTTTCTTGCATTATACAGTTATGTTCCTCAACCCTTTTTTGAGGTTGCTCAGACCCTGCCCGGCCATTTAAGTCCCCAACTAAAATTATTTTTATATCAGGATGCTTATTATACAGTATCTCCAAGTCCTGATTTAATTACAAAATAATTTGGGATCATAAAATTCTGACGAGCTTGGTGAGTTATATACAATGCCTAAAGCCATCTTATCAGCTTTCCCTAACACACCTGTAGCTAATATGCACAGTACCTTAGCATCACATAACTCCTCCACTACCTTATAGTTTTGTATTTCAGCTCTTGATTCTTTCAGATGAAGTCCTGTTTGAATATTTCAGTAAGACAGTTGAGTTAAAGATAAACACAGTAAACAACTGAAGAGAAAGAACATGTCATCAATTTTGATAATCAAGGTCATAGGTTCAAACCCAAGCCAGACCAATGGTTTGTAAGTGGGCTTAAAAGTGATATGCTCACATATTCTTTACTGACATGTAAAGAATTCTTGGATACCATTGGTTTTGATATGATCCTGGGACTGCACTGGACTGTGCTTAGGAGGGGATTTGGCACGGAGGTCCAAATTTGGTCTATTGTTAGATTAAATTTAAAGGGAGTCGATTAATGACACTAAACAACATTTACTTTTAAATTTTCCTGGAACATGTTTCAGAGACCGGGAAAATTTAAAAGTAAGTGTTGTTTAGAGTCATTAATCGGCTCCCTTTAAACTTAATTTATTACAACACTGTTTTCAACACTTCCACGAAAAGTACTCGTCTATTGTACCTATGACTCCAAGTGGGGCACCCCTGGGAGGAGGGATGAGGCCAGAGAGAGAGAGAGAGGGCGGCCTTCTCAAGGAGCCACAACAATGAAGAGGGCAGGGTCCCAATAACGACTAGTTGGAAATTTCCTGGCAGGCCAGTACAACCAACATCCCAACCACTGTGTTCTTGAAACGGCCTGTCATGCCAGCCCGGAGACTGACCCATTGGAGGAGGAAGTGTATACCAGGAGCATATCATCCTGCCATGCAACGCTAAGACTTCTGCTGACACCTTTACCCAGAAAGAGACCATCAGGTGAGAGATGATGTGAAATGATAATGGAGATGAACTGGAAGGACAGAAAATTTGGAGGATGTAATTAACCTACCCAGCATTTGCCTAGCAACCTGGGAAAAACCTCTAAAAAAACCTATGGGCAAGGTAGGCTTGTCACGGAAATCGAACCCAAACCTTCCAAATCAGAACCACATAAGAAGCCACATGAGTCATCCCACTCAGTTCATCCTAGGAACCGACAAAATAAAAAAATAATAAAAAAATGAAACAATTAATTTTCTTAATAGCAAGGTAAAGTACATCATTTTCAAAAATACAAGGGGCATCCAGAAGGTAAGTTCTGTTTCAATTTATCTCCGCTGCGATCGCAGTTCCGCACATGCACGGTAGACGCTCTGTATCAAGGAGAAGAAACATGCGCCATTGTGAGATCGCTGTCAGCCACGTACGCTTTGTTGTGCTTGTTTACAATGTCTGTGTTGACTGAAAATCCCACCGCTTGTGAAATCAGATCTGTGATTTGTTTTCTGAATGCTAGGAAAGTGAAACCAATTGAAATTTATCGGCAAATTTGCGATGTCAAAAGGTGTTGTGTTTCTTCACGACAATGCACGACCACACACTGAAAATGCGACGGAAAACATCCTACAGAGGTTTGGCTGGGACGTGTTTGACCACCCCCTGTACAGCCCTGACCTCACTCCTAGCGACTTTCATCTGTTTTTGCATCTCAAATCTTTCCTTGGCGGTCAACACTTCAACAATGACGAAGAGCTGAAAGAAAATGTTTCCAACTGGTTGAAGACACGGCGACAAACTTCTATGAAGAAGGTATACAAAAACTTGTGCCTCGCTATGACAAATGCCTGCAAAATTTCGGCAATTATGTGGAAAAGTAGTTTAGAGTTGTAGAATTTTGTGCAATAAATAATTTTTCTGTATCTGTACACAATTTAATTTTATTATCAAACAGAACTTACTTTCTGGATGTACCTCGTAGTATCTTGCCTTGATTGAAATAATACCTTGGTTTTCATTGCAGTGGTGTTCTCCATCTGAATTACTGGAATTATGCAAAAGTAAGAAGATCACACTTCCCCCACCACAGTTCTATGAATTATCAAGACTTAATGGTTTTAAGGATATTGATGAATTAGCCAGCTATGCAGCTTCTGAAACAAATAAACCTAAAGAACTTTGGATGCCGCTTCTCATTAGTGCAACAGATGGTGAACTCACTGTTCTACCAGGTTTGTTTCTGCATGATAATAGAAGCTAGGATTACGTATTGATGACAGTAACAGCACGGTGGAAAATTGATTTTGTATATTGGAACGTCACTGTAACTAACAAATTATATTTTTTCTTTCTCTGCTACATAGGTAGCAGGTATTGAATTCCACCCAAAAATTTGATATCAAGATTTCACCTTTGAGGCTTAACCCATAACTGGTGAGGTAAGCTTTTTGGAACGTAACTGGTGAGGTGGGATTTGACAAACCCCAGAACCTAAACAAGGCTGACAAGGAAATGGTTATAAATATCAATGCAATACTGAAATGGTATATGAAGGAAAGTATAATGAACATAAATACAGAACTTATATGGTTCGCATTTAGACAATGTAAATTAGAATGAAAAGATGCAACACTTTAGTTCTTTGAGCTTTTCAGAGAGAAAACATTTCTAAAACTGATAACTTCTTATATAATACCATCTAGCATGATGAATATAACCAATAATTAACATTTTGTTTTACTGAAAGTACCTTAAAACACTTATGAACAGAGTTTACATGGCACAATTTTCACACATGCTCACTGCACATTTTGAGCAGATCGGAGTTTCACAATCTGGACAAGTAATTCGTGTCTTTCTGTTTTTATTTCTAGGGCACACTTGTTTCTGTAACTGTTGTCTGCCTTCTGTGGGATGAGTTTTGTTGAGGATACACCCTATATTTTGATTTAAATCTCGTGGAAGTTGTCTGTTTAGAAATCTTGTGTTCAGTTGCGGCCCAATCATTTGTCGCGCTAAAGACTTCACAAAATCAAGTCTGTTTTATTCAGGATTTCCTGGAAACGATTTAAAAATAATGTAAGCATTGACTAGGCTAACATTTAAAAGTGTGAACAACACAGCCAATGGCCACCGGTTGGAACGTGGGCTTGTTGAATAATTTGCACACTTTTCATCCAAAGCATCAACGCCTCCTTTAGTTTCATTACAGAACTGTACAATTTCTGGTTTTTTAGTTACATTGTCAGTACACATTGTATGGTGCATAGATGAGATAACCATAATGGTCCTGTTTTTCTTTGGTACAAAAGATATCAATGTACAATCATTTGTGAATACATACATAACTGAATTTTCTTGTTTATTTCACCACTGAAGTCACTTTCCAAGTCTTTGAGAATATCAATCACTAAAATCAGGATCATTACCCCTAATGGTATTCCTTGAATTCACCATAATGATGTCTAACAGTTAATTTCAACACCCAATAAAAAGTTACGTATCTGGTGAGGTGGGGTGTATGCTACTCCAGTTAGTAAGAAACATGGAATCACTCTTGAAACTTTTGCACTGGTTAGCCAAACTACTTGTGTCTCAGCTGCTAGAGAAGTGACTGAAAGGTACACCACATTCCAGGCTTGTCAGCCGTCCAGCTTGAGAGTACAGTCACTTCAAACATTTTGTGGGGTAACTCAAACCCTACCTCACCAGTTACGGGTTAATAGAAGAATTTTTAGAAAAAGGTTTCAACAGTGGAACTCCAAAAAGAATAGTTGGTTAAATACCAAACACTGGAGCAGGTTTTCTCTGGGTCCTCTGGTTTCTCCCGTTAGCACTCCATGAATTGCTCCATCATCTTCCCTATCATTTCATCTCGCCCTCATTTTGTCATCCACTTCTCTGACTCTCATACCAGACATCGGGCTGATCACCCATCCTGGATTCTCTGTCTCACTGATCCAGATATTCCATGCCTCAACCCACATAAGGGTTAAAAGGAACAAAAATACCCTGACACCACATACTGGTATAAGAAGGCATTTAAAGAAAGAGACTGAAGTTCTTTTCATTCCAAATTTCATTCCAAGTACAGAAATAAACTACAGAATTTATATCACATTTGTTTGCTAAGTTAACATTTGAGTTATTCCTTATTATTGGTTTGAATTTTCAATTATCGTGGAAAATTAATTTTCATTTCTTCTTCCTGGTCATACACACAGAATAGAATTTCAAAGACATTACACAGTGACCAGAACTTAAAAGATTTGACTATTGTTTAAGCATACTACATTTCTCTATTCCTATTGTATCTACAAGGAAGTACAGTAAAACCTCGTTAATGCGGAAGAGTTTTGAAAAAAAATTAAATTGTTTAGCGTACTAAATGATAAATTGTTATTATCAGTAGGTATATTACTCAAATTCTCTTGCCAGCAGCAAATTCATTGCACTCACCCTACCTGTTTGGGACAGGTTGAAAGAGAAACTTTGTTAAAGTTGTTGCCTAGTGTGTGTGAATTGCCAGAAAGTAAGATTAAAGAAGAAGAAAACATAAGTGTGGCAGAAGATTATTAGACATTTTTAAAAATGGCTGTTCTGATGTTGAAGAAGAAGACATTGACAACTGGTGATTACAGAGGAAGGCATTATTGCATCATGTGGCATTATTGCATCATGTAGCATTACTGAAAATAAAAATGAAGAGTATTCAGATTCAGTGTTGATGAACCAACTGTGGCTATGATCCACACACGAGCATTAGCAAATGTAGAGAAATTGATGCTTTATTTTGAGAGTCAAGCCAAAACATTACCAAATGAACTTCTAATGTTAAAGCTGATGAGAGATCATGCTACTCATAAGCGATACACTAAACTGAGACAGCAGAAACTCACTGCCTTTTTTACTACGACTAGTTTGTAGTACAGTACAAATATATAGGCTATTACACTACATACAGTGTATGTGTTTTTAAGTAAAATTGTGTCGATAGTAATCTCTAAAGTCCATTAAAAATACTTCAGTGATGTACATGCTTTATCATTTTTCTGCCATTCTGTGGATAACCTGGATTTTGGTTAACTTGGATCAGACCTGATCCCAGTTGATCCGGGTAAACGAGGTTCTACTGTACATAACAAAAGCGTTTCTACAAATGTTTATCTTAACATATAGTAGACATATGAATAAACCTTTTTTTTAAATGATCTGTCTTTAAAGATAGTATCCAATTCCTGATTATTACCATGTTAACTACATGCCTATGAACTTATCATCAGTACCTCGAGAATTGATCCAGAAATTTGACTTTCGTGTGCACAAGCATTCTCATGCATAACTAGCATTTACTTGGGTCTCTTCCTTGTGGATCTTCATTTGCATTTTATTACTGTTTAGGGGAGATTAACAACCCTAACCCGTGAACATTAATCTAATACATTTATAACCCATTGTCTCAGAAAGTATTTAAGATATCAGTCTGAGATATTTATGGAACGTAGTTCACTGATCTACTTGTCTCTCATGGTCTAGTGATAACATGCTAGCCTTAGGTTCCTGAGGTAGTGGTATCAAACCCAATGGTGGGCGATGGAATTTTTAGAATGAAGATCCTTTGAAAGGGAAGTAAAGCCAGTTGTTCTGTGTCATAGATTTATGGCACACAAAAGAACCTCAAGCCTAATAAAGAGGCCAGTACAGATGTATGTTTTGTGGTTGAGTCCACTTGTTATTTAGAAGAAAAGGGGGTGTTAGATTAGTCATCTGCCATCTAACCCACTAGCTTTATCAGCAATCTGCTGGTAAAAGCAGAGATCTTACCCCTACCATTGATTCGCATGACGTCACTCACGTACATCCGAGCAAGGTCATGCACCATGTCTAAAAAATACATCTGTACTGGGATATGTAGTGTAATTTCTTCCCCATCTCGGAAGAAAATTGCTGATGTATGGATCACAAGCTTCCTGGATTTTCAACTTCCAAATGTGTTAGGGTAAAGCTGACAGCATCGTCATACCTTGAGGTGGTCCAGTGGATCCGCCTGGTCCACTGCTGCAGGCCCCTGATCACAATTAAGTGGTCCTTAATGGCCAGTATACAGTGGGATGTTAAACAGTGTCCCTAAATAAAAACTCAATTACAAGTTCTACTGAATTACTTATTATCCAGTAAATTGTAATCTTAAAATTTGATTCAGCCATCTTTAATTGTTTCTGAGAAAACAAGTCATTCATACCATAAAATGTAATTCACAGAAAATGCTGTTGAAAGAAAACACAGAAAAAATAAGTCACTTATATTTGCAAAGAAACTACATGGTTTGAACACACAGAAGCTGCCATAACAGTAGCACAGTTTACAAAGCAAAACTTCCTCTAAAAGATGGGCTAAAGTTTACAACAACCTACCCTTTTTGGACCTCAAGATAACTAGAAATCGTCATGGTGTAGATTTTGGAATATACAGGAAGCCCACACACATAGATAATTACATAAAGAAAAATGAATACAACCCAGTTTCACATCAACTAGCTGCCTTTAGAAGTCTAATTCACCGGCTATACAACATCCCACTGAGTAAGGAGGAATTTTTGAAAGAACAACAACACATAAAAGACATAGCGGTATTAAATGGATTCAACCCAGCCATCATAAGGAACATGATGAAGAGAAAAGAAAAAATACCACTCTCACACCACTTAAAAACACAAATTGGCAATATAGAAAATTCCCCTACCATCCATGGGCTTTTAGAAAATTTGAACGAATCTTCAAAAGACTAAACTTAAAACTAGCACCCCAAAACAAATTCAGTCTGAGGAACCTGCTAAATAAACCACTGAAAAATACAATCCCCAACAATTTGAAATCAGGAATTTATCAGATTAATTGTGAAACCTGTGAAAAAAGCTACATAGGAAAAACTAAGAGAAACTTATCGAGATTCAACTGTATTGGAACACCACAGTGAAGCGAAAAATTATTAAATTTTAGATGAGTCGCATTTTTTACACATCTGCTTCACTTTCGTACCTATTTTGAGGACATGTTTCGCAAATCTTCGTTTGCATCTACGGCTCTTGTGCGACTGACGCTAGATCCAGCGGTGTGGGTAATTCTGGGGTTGTTGCTGCCATCTGTTGATTTAGTGATGAACTGAAATGTGGGATTCTCTTCTAGCGGGATTTCAAAGTTCATTAGTTGGTTTTTATGTTTTTCTATGTATATCCTCTCCCATATGACGAGTTCACTATGTTTTTGTACGTATTTTAGTAATTCTGTGCTATCTTCAATTTCATGATTTTCAGACCAGAAATGAGCTGCTATTGCGGACTTATCAATATTTTTGTATCTTAAGTGCCTGAAGTGTTCTTTCTTTCTAGTGCCTATGTTCCTTTTTGTCCTTCCTATGTAAATTTTTCCACAGTCTTTACACTTAATTTTGTAAATGCTTGACTTTTCCTCTGGTTTTATCTTATCAGTATTATTACTGTGAAGTAGGTTTTTAATGTTGTAATTGTTTTTTGGTGCCAATGTTATATTGTATTTCTTGAATATTTTTTGGAACTTTTTTGTGGCCCAGGGGTGGTAAGTAAATTTAGCAAATCTAGTTTCTTGTTTTATTGGTGTGAGAGCTGTGATCTGTTTTAATTTCTTTTGAAGTTTGAATAATTTTAGTTTTTTATCTACAAGGTTTTTTCCATATCCATTTTTAATTGCAGTTTTTAAGATTTGATGGTATTCGTTTTGATATTCTTGCTGGCTGAGAGGTAGATTTACTAATCTGTGTGTCAGACTGTTGATGGTTGCATGTTTGTGTGGAATTGGGTTGAAACTATTTGCTTTGATGTAATTATCTGTGTGTGTTGCTTTTCTATGAATGCCAAATTCTAGTTTTTCATTGCCTTTTTTGATTTTAAGGTCTAAAAAAGGTAGAGTACAGTCCTCTTCAGTTTCTACTGTGAATTGTATGCTGGGTTCTTGCAGGTTGAGTAGTTTCAAAGCATCACCTATTAGTTTGTAGGGCACTATTGCAAAGATGTCGTCTACGTATCTGTACCATGTTTTAAACATATGAGGGAAGGCTTTAGTAATATGTGTTTCGAAAAAGCTCATGTATAGATTGGCCAAAAATGGTGATAGCGGGCTTCCCATAGCTAGTCCTGAAATTTGTTTGTAATATTTTCCATCGAATACAAAATAATTTTGATGTATACATAATTCAGTCATTGCCACATATTCTTCTATTGCATTGGCATCCAGGTTTATAGAATTTAGCCATTTTTTCAGTTGAATCAAAAGTTTGTCTAATGGAATGCTAGGGAAGAGGGAGCGGACATCAAAGGATACTAAACATGTCCTCAAAATAGGTACGAAAGTGAAGCAGATGTGTAAAAAATGCGACTCATCTAAAATTTAATAAGAGAAACTTGTTAACCAGGCAAAAAGAACACCAGAGGAACATTAAGTTGAAACAAACAGAAAAATCTGCAGTTTCACACCATTTTTGGACAGAAAACCACAACATTAAACTGTTAAAATCTTACACCCATAGAAATGGATATTTGGGAAAAAATATTCATAACCAAAAACCGTGATAAAGTTATAAATTTTAAAATCCCAGCATTAAATGAAGTATTAAAACTTAGTGCCCCTAACACCAGATGGCAGAGTGATCGGAGCTCCGTAGTAGTGGAAGAAGAGGAATGTTCATTTAGTCACCAAACAGCTGAGGATGAGATCGAATGATCTTGAAAACGTTTCAATTATACAACAAGTAAGTGAAGTTTGAGTGTAAACATAGTGACTTATAAATCAAACTCAAATATAAAGTTTACTTCTTTATTGCACAGTGTGTATGAATTACGACTTTCTGTTAAGTGGTGCAATAATGGTACAAAATGACAGGTTCAGTGCCATTTTAAAAGACATATACCTAGATATATGATAGAGTCAACATGAAAAATTCAATGCCATGGCCGGGATTTGAACCACGGATCTCCTGGTTTCCGTCCAGTCGCTCTTAACCTTTGAGCTACCATGGCCAACATGCCGTCCTGACATTAAATTTTCCAGTTGACTCGTGTATTTCCCCGGTAGACCACTAGGGGCTCTCATATCCGAGATGCACCGTTTGTGGCGACTTACTATCGTAAGTACTTAAGTCCTAAATTTTCCAGTTGACTCGTGTATTTCCCCAGAAGACCACTAGGGGCTCTCGCATCCGAGATGCACCATTTGTGGCGACTTACTATCGTAAGTACTTAAGTCCCAGGCTTCATCATTTAACTCTTATTATTTTAGTTAATTGATGGAAATTAACCATTTCTCCACACTAGCCATATATAGGCTAAGGTGTTTGATAGAGTCAACATGAAAAATTCAATGCCATGGCCGGGATTTGAACCACGGATCTCCTGGTTTCCGTCCAGTCGCTCTTAACCTTTGAGTTACCATGGCCAACATGCCGTCCTGACATTAAATTTTCCAGTTGACTCGTGTATTTCCCCGGTAGACCACTAGGGGCTCTCGCATCCGAGATGCACCGTTTGTGGCGACTTACTATCGTAAGTACTTAAGTCCTAAATTTTCCAGTTGACTCGTGTATTTCCCCAGAAGACCACTAGGGGCTCTCGCATCCGAGATGCACCGTTTGTGGCGACTTACTATCGTAAGTACTTAAGTCCCAGGCTTCATCATTTAACTCTTATTATTTTAGTTAATTGATGGAAATTAATCATTTCTCCACACTAGCCATATATAGGCTAAGGTGTTTGATAGAGTCAACATGAAAAATTCAATGCCATGGCCGGGATTTGAACCACGGATCTCCTGGTTTCCGTCCAGTCGCTCTTAATCTTTGAGCTACCAATGGCCAACGTGCCGTCCTAACATTAAATTTTCCAGTTGACTCGTATATTTCCCCGGTAGACCACTAGGGGCTCTTGCAACCGAGATACACCGTTTGTGGCGACTTACTGTCGTAAGTACTTAAGTCCCAGGCTTCATCATTTAACTCTTATTATTTTAGTTAATTGATGGAAATTAATCATTTCTCCACACTAGCCGATATAGGCTAAGGTGTTTGATAATTTGAACTGGAAAATTTAATGTCAGGTCGGCACGTTGGCCATGGTAGCTCAAAGGTTAAGAGCGACTGGACGGAAACCAGGAGATCCATGGTTCAAATCCCAGCCATGGCATTGAATTTTTCATGTTGACTCTATCTATCAAACACCTTAGCCTATATACGTCTAGTGTGGAGAAATGATTAATTTCCATCAATTAACTAAAATAATAAGACATATACCTAGTCTTGTCATAAATTCTCTCATCAATATTTTTGCTTATCCCTCTTGACTGTCTTAACTGTGCAGCAGTTTGGGCAATTTGATCTCGTGTCATCCTTCCTTGAAATGTTTACCCATTCAGCTTTCAGAATTGCTCTTTATCTCTTAATGGAATGGTCAGCAAAGGAGAAACATATAGCTGTCATAGCATTACGCCCTTGCAAGAAGGATCCAAGGGCAATTTTCAATTTGTTGAAACCTCTTGAAATGTTACTCAGATTTGTTTGCTTTGAGGTTGAAAATAGAAGTAACAGCTTCCAAAACTAGTCCCTCAAAAAATAAAAATGTAAGTGGCGCAGTGATAATAACCAACTACAAATAGTTTTTTCAATTAATTTGGATGTTACTGTTACTAAATTCCTCCAAAACTAAATTTCACTTTCCCACTTGTGCACCAATTGTTTTTTGTATGAGTTTGCTCTGTAATTGGCTTATCATCTCTCACTTGAAAAGGGCAATTCCTACTTTGAGTAATATGCTCATTGGGGACTGTATAGATGAATGAATGAATAAATAAATAACAGCAATGGTGTTAACTGTGTATGCCATAAATCTGGAGAATATAAAAAATGAATAACAGCTTAAATTGATATTTCATTATGCTAGATGCTGTTGCTTTTCTTAATTAAAAATAGAATTCAATATGGAGGCAAAATTACAAAACAATCTGAATGGTTAGTGTCTCAACAAACACACAAATATGCTACAGTTGACTTCAGAGCTTGTTCCTACTTTCTTTTTTAAATTTTGTGCTCTTTTGTCAGTCATGATAATTGAAAATACAATTTATTAATGCTTGGGAAGAGTTCTTTGTTTTGTCTAAACATGTCCTTATTTCTATCCTCTATAACAGAACTTAAATACAAGATGTCAATAAAAATAAAATAGTAATATGCTGCTTTGGATAACCATACTGCAATGAAATTGATGACATTTCAAAGAAAAATTCAGATACTTTTAAAATATTTTTTTAGTTTTTAATATTTTTACTATACCTCATAGAGATTGAGAGATGCTGTAGACATCAAGGTGATATTCTTGTTCATGTCAACATATCTGATAAAATGGACTGGATGGCAGCAGTGATACAACGTTATACTTCTTGCAGGATTTTAGACATTAGGGGTACATAAACACAATCCTTTATGTAATCCCATAAAAGTTGCAGACCATCAAGACAGGCAACCTCAGCAGCCACTTGTAGAAGTTCTCAGCAGCCACTTGTAGAAGTTATCAATTCCAACATGCCATATCCATGTTCCTTTAAGTCACTCATTCAGATGTTTCCAAATGTGTAAATAAATATCAATGAGGAGGTGTTCCATCTTGGAAAATAAATTTGTTGGCTTCTTCAGATTGTGGAAAGAATCATTCAGCAAGCATGTGAGAATATATAATTTTGAGTTAAACTAGTACTCAATGCTCCATTTATTGCTAGTATTTACCTAGAACGCATTTCGTTAAGACCTTCTTAACACCATCAGCTGTTGTCAGCTGTTGAGGATTTCTCATTCTATTTCTCGTTTGGAATGATAATCACGATATAGAATGAGAAATCCACTTATTAAAAGAGTCCAATGTCCAGCTGCATTGATCATGTTGGAAAAAATTTTCATAAAGAAATATGAAAGAAAATTGTTCAATTTTGACACCTTTGAAGAGAACCCAAACTTCAAGTTCATCAAGATACCGACAGAGACGCCCCTATCACCTCCATGGAGTTCACCAAACCAACATCCATTATATTTAAGTTTGATTTATGAGTCACTATCTTTACACTCAAACTTCACTTACTTGTTAACCAGGCAAAAAGAACACCAGAGGAACATTAAGTTGAAACAAACAGAAAAATCTGCAGTTTCACACCATTTTTGGACAGAAAACCACAACATTGGCCACAACATTAAACTGTTAAAATCTTTAAGTACACCCATAGAATTGGATATTTGGGAAAAAATATTCATAAACAAAAACCGTGATAAAGTTATAAATTTTGAAATCCCGGCATTAAATGAAGTATTAAAACTTAGTGCCCCTAACACCAGATGACAGAGTGATCGGAGCTCCGTAGTAGTGGAAGAAGAGGAAGGTTCATCTAGTCACCAAACAGCTGAGGATGAGATCGAATGATCTTGAAAACATTTCAATTATACAACAAGTAAGTGAAGTTTGAGTGTAAACATAGTGACTCATAAATCAAACTTAAATATGAAGAATACTTCACTGTTAATAATGCTTCTGCTTTTAATATTTACAACATCCATTAGTCGACAACAGCTGATGATGTTACGGGAAGGTCCTAACAAAATGTGTTCTAGATAAATATTAGTAAAAAATGGAGCATTGATTACTCAAAATTATATTTTTTTTCTTTTTTTGGTAATTTATGTCCTTTAACATTAAGTCATATTGGACGATGAATGGAATACGTGAAATGATGCTCAAATGGGTCCAGGGTCCATGGAGCTTAGAGTTACCCGACATTCATCTGAAAAAAACCTTATCCAGGTAACTCACCCTGACTGAGATTCGAACTTGGTACCTCTAGAATGTAAGGCAGACATGCTACCATCTACACTACCGAGGTGGGCATATGTGTGTTTGGAGGAATTTAGTAACAGTGGTATCAAAATTAATCGTAAAAACTATTTGTAGTCGGTTTATTGACACTCGTCACTTACTTTTTTATATACTTACTTTTTTTATAATCCTTCAATAATATAAAAAAATGTGACAAGTGTCAATAAACCGACTACAAATAGTTTTTATGACTCAAAATTATATTAATTTTGTGCTTCATTGTATCATAGTCCTTATTCATTGGAATGTGAGAATAACTTGTCCATTGACAGTGGCCTCTCAAAAGACAAATGGACCATAGACTTAACATTTTCATATGCCACAAAAGACATTCACTTTAGGGAAGTCTAAACCTTCAAAATGCTATGTGGATTCTGGAACTCCATTTCTAACATTATGCCTATTGAAATTTCCACTAATGCGACATGTTGTCTCATCAATGGAAATTACATTTGCTGACAGATTTTTGATATCCTTCTGTAGTACCAATAAATGTTCACAGAACTCTATTCATTTTGCATGGAAATCAGTTTTCAACTTATACAATAATTGCAGTTCGTAGGGGTGAAGTTTCAGTTGCAGGATTTTACCTATAGATTGGGTAGATTTAGGGATTTTTTTTTTTTAGTTTGATTTATGATAATATAGAAAATTCACCTAACATTCATGGGCTTTTAGAAAATTTGAACCAATCTTTAAAGACTAAACTCAAAACTAGCACCCCAAAACAAATTCAGTCTGAAGAACCTGCTTTAAAAACCACTAAAAAATTCAATCCCCAACACTTTGAAATTGGGAATTTATCAGATAAACTGTGAAACCTATGATAAAAGCTACATAGGAAAAACTAAGAGAAACTTGTTAACCAGGCAAAAAAAAAAAAAACACCAGAGGAACATTAAGTTGAAACAAATAGAAAAATCTACAGTGTCACACCATTTTTGGACAGAAAATCACAACATTGGCCATAACATTAAACTGTTAAAATCTTTAAGTACACCCATAGAATTGGATATTTGGAAAAAAATATTCATAACCAAAAACCGGGAAAAAGTTATAAATTTTGAAATCCCGGCATTAAATGAAGTATTAAAACTTAGTGCCCCTAACACCAGATGGCAGAGGGATCGGAGCACCGTAGTAGTGGAGGAAGAAGGATGTTCATTTAGTCACTAAACAGCTGAGGATGAGATCAAATGATCTTGAAAACGTTTCAATTATACAACAACTTAGGAAGTGAAGTTGAGTGTAAACATAGTGACTCATAAATCAAACTCAAAAATGAAGAATACTTCACTGTTAATAATGCTTCTGCTTTTAATATTTATGATTTAGGGATGTTGAACTGCTGACTAGCTCTATGGATAGACTTCTTAGTACTATATATGCAGATGCCTTGCCAGTTCTTTCACAATTCCCACAGATGTTCTCCCTGAACGGTCCTTCCTTTGATAATAAATCCACCCATTATACACAAAATCACTGTACCGCTTCAAAATGTAGCTTGATGTTGAAACTTTTGCCCAAAAGCATGCTGAACTTGCACCAGGTAGTCCAAAACACGCCAACTACATTCTTGTGGGTTTGCCATAACTCCTTAACACTTCTTTAATAGAAACATAATCTTAAAAGCAAACATTCACATGCAACCTGCTTGCTAAACATCCAACAAAGAACTCATATCGACAATCACAAAAGTTAGTGCATTTAGTTTAGTTTCAATGTTTGTTTCCCATGATTCCTGTTATCCCATCTATTGTTGACATGCACAAAAATATAACATATTTGTATTTTTCTTTCAAATGTCACCAATTTCATTTATATACAATTATCCAATGCAATGTAATACAAGCTAAAGGTATAACATTTTTATGTATATACTGTACCATGCAATCAAGAATCTGCACTCTCATAGTTACTGCATGGTAGAAAAAAAATTCTGCAATTGAAAAGTATGCTTTTTGTTTTAACAGCAGATGACAGCTATCCTTCAGATACAGACATAACTGCTCCTACTGAACGAAGAAAAGTAGATAGTACTATGGAGGAATTAACAAAAGGCTGTAATAGATTACACAGAATTGAATGTAACCCACATGGTATTCCAATTAAGGTATTAAAAACATAATAGCATTATTTCCATGGAATGTATACAAAGATACAAAGGAGTGGACTGGCCAATAATAGTGCAAAAATGTATATCACTGTAAATAGATGCATATAATATTTAATTAATTAAAAAATGTAAACATAATTTGTTTTAAAATAAACATTCTTAAAAAAATGATACAGCTGCATGTTAAAATAGATTGATCCTTAAATATTTAATAATATGCGGTAAAAATACACTGTCAAAATGAATCTTTGCACTTGATATTTTAGCTTGTGAATTAAATAAGCTGAAAAAATCAGTCTTTTCTAAAATAAAATCGGATATAAAATAAAGAACAAGTGTATGAATTGTCTACTGTTATGCTATACACTGTCACCCTATTATGTGCACAATTGTTCTACACTGTGTAATCTAATGACTGACAAATTGGAAGACATGTTTCACACTGCTGGAACACGACCAGTGTTGAGAACAGCCATGATTCTTCGCAGGCGAGGAGGACGTTTCCTGCGAGGCCTTGTTCTTTGTCTGTAATAACGATAGGCTAAGAATACCACAATGCACGACAATAACATCAGTGCAAGAGCTGGAAGAGAATTTAAGCCATCTTCATCATAAGAACCAATTCGGGATCCTTCTCCATGCCATCCCCAGAACTCTCCTGAGATCCCTTCAGACTGTCCACCAGCAATTCCTTTTGGTGGTTGAAACATGGGTAGCTGTGCTTCAATTGATAGGGACAGGAGCTTCTGTGACTTGTACAGATTGCTGCAATGAGTAAGCAAACCAAACTTGACAAAACAAAGTCTTGCTTCAACTAATATTTACAACAGCAAATTTTATGTTATTGTTATGGACTGAATTTAAGCACAGAAAATTATAAATGATTTAGCAAATTTTATAATGTTCTGATTCAAAACAAGATTATTATAAATATAATAAAAAAATGACCAAATATGAGAATTTAAGAGAGAATAGAGTTAAATGCAACAACTTTATATAGTTAAACATGTATTGCTTCTTTGAATTATCATTTTCACCTATTCATCATTAATTCATGCAGTCCTATAGTCTCTCCGGGTTTAAAGTGGGGACACGCATAAACATTGTGGTTTGTGCTCAATTTCTTCTCGGGCAGCAGGCCAGGTGAAAAGACGATTAGAAATCGATGTTTTGGGAGTGTGCATCTCTCCCATCATCAGGATATTTATTAAATATTATAACCACAAATGAATCACAAATATAAACAGAGACAAAACACTATCAAAATTTGCATTACTGAACAAAAGACTGTTTTCAGTCAATTAAATGCCAGGTCAGGAGATGGCATGAGTATAGAAAATTAATTGGGTCAAAGAAACGTAACTAGCTGTATTGATCTTTGCTTCTTAATTCAAGGGATTCCCATTTTTAAGGCCGGTTTCCAAGAGGAGCTGAACTGAAATCCAGCATCACGGTTGAGCATGCTCCTTTCAGAGGAAATGGCCAAAACCTCCTTAATTCCCCGCTCCCAGTAACTGTTGCAATTTATCAAGATGGTCGTCTCCCGAAAACTGGCTCTATGGTCGTTATCAAAACAATGCTCTGCCAGCCCAGACTTCTCAGGTTGCATTAAACGAATGCTCCGTTCATGTTCGCTTATTCTGGTAGCGATGGTCCTTCCGGTTTGTCTATGTACATCATACTATCGCCAACAAACTTGTGTTAAGTCAGCTGTTTACGTCTGACTTATCGTAACCATCATATCTTTCACTGCAGCGATGTAGGGTCAGAAAAGCACTCAGCTCATATTTACTAATAAACTAAATCAACTAATTAAAGAAACTGCTAAAGAAAAGTTATGCAATATAATTTTGTGAGTAAAAACTTACTAAAGCAGGTACCTTGTTTATAATACGAAGCTTGCTGTTGAAAAAGAAACTCTGCACTTTAAAGCAAATAGCACTTTTAACAAGATCATCCACTTGCCCTAAAACACATAATGGCCGTTCCCTTTTCTTTTTAGGGGTTTTTACAGTTCCTGTTTGTTTAATTTCGGTTCTCACATTTGAAAGAGTGTTCACAGATACACCAATTGCTTGATATATCAGTTCCATTAAGTCTTTCACAACCAGGCTGTAATAACATTGAAAGAAAGGGCTAAAAACATTTAATACAATAGCCTTTTCACCATTTTTTAGAGGCTTTCCACTCTTTTATGTTTCTATGCACTACACAGAGCAGCTGAGCACCTTGTCATACTGACTTGCACACGCACAATGCTAATAGGATGAGTGGCAGAGCGTGGCTTCAATACAGTAAGAAACACAATCAGGGAAGTACCAAGCACCACATCACAATAAATTGAAGTAAAATCTATAAGCTCCTGTTTAATGTTTTGGAAGTTGAATTACTGTATTTATTCACCTCTTTCATTATTTGAATGTATTAAGTGATAATATATGCAATATACCAACAAACTATTTCCACTCAGGCTCCACTGTTTCATTCACTTTAAAAGTTGTGCTAAGGCATAATGTTAATATCTGTACAGATTTTAAGGACGGAGAGAGTATAGCTTTGGTTTACATTATAACTTATCTAAATAATACTCATTAAAAACTTTCAATCCTCAACAAATCTATCCTTTAATGAAATTTTTAATCTTAAATAACTGGAGCAGCAAGTAGTTACCAATACTTAACAGTAGTTACTTTTGGAGCAGCTCATATCAGCCATGAAGAATTCTGAATGCACATGTAATTAGGATCCATATGAATTATTTTGATGAAAATTTCACTCAGAATCCAAAATAATATCAGGAAGCAAAAATAATAACTCTTAAATATAATTAAATTACAATTTACTCTGAAAAGAGATCACATGAAACAATAACGCATCATTATTGGCTGATGTCACCATCTATGTTTGTCCTTCCAAGTTTTGTTAATTTACAGTGTAAGTGAAGGATATGAGGGTGGTCTGAAAAGTTTCCAACCTAATAAAGACACAAGACATTTTTTCAGATTTTTTTTTTTTTTTTTTTTTTTTTTTATTTATTTATTTATCAACATAGTCTCCTTGTAACTCTACACACTTCTCCCAGTGATGCTCACATCTTTGTAACCTGTCCAAATAGTACTTGGCGTTTTACTCTGCAAGATGACTGCATCTTCATTTGACAAAAATCTGTCCTCCAAGTGCAATTTTCACATGAGGGAACGAAAAGAAGTCACTTGGGGCTAGATTTGATGAGTACGGCAGCTGGTCAAGCAGTTTAAACTGTAATTCATGGATTTTTGCCATTTGGCAACCACTGAGTGTGAGACGGTGCGTTGTCTTGCTGAAACAGGATTTTCTTTTTCTGCAAATGTGGCCGTTCTTCCACAAGTTCTGTCTTCAGCTTGTCAAGTAATGAAGCGTAGTATACTCCTGTAATGATTTTTCCTTATAAGATAATCAATTAAAACAACTCCATGACTATCCCAGAAAACAGTCACCATCACTTTCCCAGCCGAAAAAAAACGTTTTTGCTTTTTATGGAGCTGGTTGTCCCTTTGCAGTCCACTGTTTGGACTGTATTTTTGTTTTGGGCATATAATGGTGCATTCAAGTTTCATCTACAGTAATTAATTGGCGCCAAAACTCAGATTTATTGCACCTAAACTGCACCAACAGAGCGTTGAAAATGTTCATTCGAACACGTTTTTGGTCTAACATGAGAAAACGCTGCACCTAACATGCGGACAGCTATCTCATGTATAAATGTTGATTTAACATGTGACAAACTCGTTCTTTTGTCATGTTCATAGCCTCTGCTATCTCTCTCACTTTAATTCGGCGGTCATCTAGCGCTACTTGGTGAACTTTGGCGATGTTTTCGTCGGTAGTTGCAGTTTTTGGACGTCCCGAACGTTCGTCTCCCAAGTTCTTACTTCCACGTTTAAATTCAGCTGCCCAAAATTTCACTGTGGCAAATGATGATGCAGAGTCCCCATACACAGAATCCAACTCATCTTTGATTTGCGTAGGCGTATTGCCTTTCAAAAACAAATATTTAATGACAGCTCGATACTCGATTTGTCCATTTTCATAAAAACACTCACATCAACTCACTCAAACCACTGTTACATAACAACTGAGTCCAAAATGGCTGAAACTTTGGTGAGTAACTGTCAACAGATGAACAACAAAATTCATTAGCTTTTATTTACGAGTGCTGCCATCTTCATGTTGAAGTTGGAAACTTTTCAGACCACCCTCATACATGTCCCAAAAATTGATCACATTATATTTATGTATCAGAAGCTATACTATGTGTATTTCACTTTTACTTTAGTTTAAGGTTATGTAAGGTTAGCTGAGCACAGTTTTTGTGAGCATAAGTAGCCGAAAGTCAACATAAATTCCAACCAGATGCTGAAGCAGAAAGGCTATAAATTGTGTACAGTTCCTCTGTACATCAATACATCACCTACCTCTAATAAATAATTATTTATTATAATATCTCACATACATCTACAATGTATTGTTATAAATATGTTGATATAATTTAAAGGTATTGTATTATGTTTCTCTTTTACACTTAATTGTTTCTACTAACTTTGATACTTATTTAATAAAAGGAGTGGGCCAATACAATATTATCCAAACATAACATAATAAAATTGAATCGAGAAGATACTGACACATTACTTCACTTACACTGTTTTTCACAGGACATGTTTCAAGAGCTGTTGCTCCCATCTACTGCTGAGTCTCGACTACTGCAAATTGTGGTGGTTTTCTCTTTCCCATATCGTTAACAGATAGCATGATATATTTGTCAAAGATGTCCGGTGGTGGAGTTTTGAAATTGATGATTCTATGATGACTTTTATTAATGAAAATGTTTTCCTATACGAAAAGATCTATGGGATGATTAACAAGTTTTATTAAAGCTGTCTCCAAGTTAATGTCATTTCTGGTATTCAAAAAATGAAAAGCAACTGTGCACTAGTCGAGACTCAGCTGAAGATGGGAGCAACAACTCTTGAAACATGTCCTGTGAAAAATAGTATGAGTGAAGCTATGTGTCAATACCTTCTTGATTCACTTTTATTTTCACTTGTGCTTCACTGTCTCTATGCTTCTTTCAATATTTGTACTTTGAATAATAACTTATCTTTTTTTGTACCAGATTGAATGCCATCGGGTAATAATCAAAACATCCAATAATTCTATGCTTTCTCCCCCACTATTTATCTGTTTACTTTTACAAAAAAATGATTCCTCATAAAGTTGAGTAGAACATTGCAAGGATTGTATTCTTTTAATTATTATATTGTACCATTTAATTATGTATTATTGACATAGTGTATTACTGACTTATTGTATTCTTTCTTAATTACTGTATCCTTTTGTTCTTTCTATTGATGTATCTCATGCCATGTACAGTGATCAGAGGATGAATAAAAAACATAAAAAACAAGCAAAAAATGCCATTAGCATTATGATCATCTTTGTGTAACACATTAAACCTTACCAATTTATTTGCCCATTTATAGCGTCATCCTGACACTGCAATTGGAAGTACCTTGGAGCATTTTAAACAATACATTTGTGTTATATTAGTTAATTGATAGAAATTAATCATTTCTTCACACTAGCCGTATATCGGTTAACGTCTTTGATAGAGTCAACATTACGAGTAGAGTCTACACAGGCAGCCATCGCTGACCTCCCTCTTGTACCAGGGAGTTGCCGAGCTGTCCCCGAAAGGTGCCTGGCGCCTCCGTGGGGCTTTCCAGTAGGGCAAGACCTAAAGATTAACAAGCCCCCCATTTGGTCCGAAAACACAAGACGGGTGGAAGTGGATACGCCACTTACGCATGCCAACCCCAAAAGGGGAAGGCTACCAAACAACCTCGGTGGGGGCGCCTGGTGATCTAGCATACCTTCTACTAGCTATGCAGACTAGTACGTGGGAATATATGGCTTCCCTCAACCCCATCCGAAGACGTACCCGATCTTCCACGGGTATCGGGAACCACTGCCTCCTCCAGTCCAACCCAATCCGAACAACTCCCATTCAGGGAGGGGCTCGAATGTTCGGCCCAAGGTTCCTCTAGTAACGTCAGAGGTACCACAAGTGCTAGGGGTCTGCAGCGCCCGCACCATGGCAGCTGAAGGGGACGGATCCTCCCCCCCCCCCCCCTAAAGTGTTGTTTAGTGTCATTAATCGACTCCCTTTAAATTTAATTTATTATAACAACACTGTTTTCAACACTTCCAAGAAAGGAATTGAGATACAGTCAACATGAAAAATTCAATGCCATGGCCGGGATTTGAAACACAGATCTCCTGGTTTCCGTCCAGTCGCTCTAACCCATTGAGCTACCATGGCTAACTTGTCGTCACGACATTAAATTCTCCATTTCCTTCACCAGAAGCTAAGGATACTTATCAAGACACAGGCTGTGGAAGCCTACACATCAATTTGATATGCCTATAATACTTTGTTGCAAATAAGTAATTAAGTTACTATGCTTTGCTGCTATCTTCTGAAAACTAATCAATAATATTAACTAATAATCTTACTTTTTCAGCATAAGCATTGTTGGAACTTAGTTAACTTGAATAAACAGGCATACAGTAGATGAGTATGCCACTTAATAAGCTGCTCTTGATCCAAAAATTTCAGCAGCCACAAAACAGTCATTATTTCTAAAAATTTCTATACACTGCAGATTATCTGATTATACTTTTTAAAACTTTTGTACATCATTTTGACAAAAAATAAAGCTTGAACAAACAATTTACCTCCACCATGAAACATTAGCATATAGCAAGATTTCAATTTGTACTAGACAAGCATTTTATTTCACTGTGTTTGTAATAATACTAAATAAAGCATTTGTAACTGAAAAGGAAGCTATTAATATTTACAGTAAGTGGTTGAAAGTATTGTACAATTAAGATCATAACAGAATCCTCTGAAGTTAAATAAATACTATCATTGATGTAACTACTTTTACAATACATATTGTTAATGAAACTAGATTACTGTATTCTTGGAAATACTAGAACAATGTTTCTTGAATATTTCCATTTATAGCATATTAAAGCAAATGCTCTATCTCGACCTTCAGATTTTAAACATAGCTGACATCTTCGTAAAAGTGACCTATGTACTCGAAGTACAATTGCTGGGTTTGAACTCTCACTTCTTACCATACAGCATGAAGTCTGGCTACCAGTTCCACTTCTGTTTGTATGGATGTTGCATACACTGAAGTTTTCAAAAGTTCCGATAAGTAGAAGTCAACTGGTGAAAGATCTAGGAATCGAGGTGGCCAAGGGATGGCACCCCCACGACCGATCCATTTGTTTGGCAATACAGAATTCAAATATACCCGAACCTCCAGGGAAAAATGCAGAGCCATGCAGATACATAATGCTTTGCCTTATTCCTAAAGGAACGAATTCCAACATTTCTAGCAAACAGTTCTGCAGAAAGGTGAGATACTTCGGACAATCTAGGTTTCCAGAATAGATATGGTTCAATATGAGAATCTGAAACTATACCTCCCTAGATGTTTATTGATGTCCTCTTTCAATGAAATGCTGCAGATTTTCTTCGGCTCACTAATGCTGATTGTACACTGTGGTTAGCCCATCGCTGGTCAGTTGCACCTTTGTCCGTGAATAAAACTGACTTGTAAAATTTGGATTGGCATTGCATTTCTGCAGTAACCATTGGCAAAATTCCTGTCTTCTCGGGCAATTAGCTGGTTGAAGAGCTTGAATTTTGTATGAACGATAGGGATGCTGTTTCCAGTCATGTGCTACTCTCCAAATAGCAAGATCTACCTTCATTTCGACCGCTAATTGTTGAGTACTAATTTCAGGTGCTTCCTCAACTCTGTTAAGCACTTGCTCCTCAAATTGCATAGTCCTTACAGACCTATTGGTCCCGTATCATACAGCCATGGTTTGAAGCTAACAGATTCCTTTAAGCGCTGCCCTATTGCCATAAATGTGACATGATGAGGGACACATCGATTAGAAAATCATTCTTGATACACCGACGTGCGTTCGCTGAACACCCTTCAGCTCTTCCATACACCAAAATCATATCCGTCATTTTGGCGTTCATATAGCGCTTCATATTGCTTGGATTTACTGTGTAAGTATGTGCAAAATCCTCCCTGTTAGGATAGAATGCGCAGTTTTACAATGAAGAGCAACCTTGAAAGTCTCCGAGTAACTGCACCAGTAACTGCCATTTACCCCATTATCTGAAAGCTAGAGGGTCACTGATAACGAGCAAGGAGTAATGCTTTTGTTTTTGTGGCTGGTGCATACCAAAAACAACTTTTCAAGTATGCACACTGTGGTTCCTACATCGTCTAATCACAAAATAAGGTAATATTTAATGCTACATAAAATTAAATCTAACAGAATTCTGAAGCAGCGACACCAAAATTTGGACTAGTTAAATTATAAATTATGAAATGACTATACTCGTTTGGTATCATTTCATAACAACCTGTATATTGTGACTTTGTGGGTTCGCGAAATTAAAAGTCCAATTGCACAAACTCAAAATGTTCTTTATTTCCACCGACTTACAGTTGAACACTTGCCAATTACACAGAATTACGTAATGCACACAATTACGATTCATCAGTTCGTCCGTTACAGTTCCACTGCACGCTCACAGTTACGTACTCTTCCGATGCACGTACACAGTCTTCTCGTCCGTTCACTAGCGTGGCGCTGCTATGCTGCTCGTCAAGCACTGACTTTCCTCCAGCCCGATACGTTGCTTATATAGGACCAACTGGCCAATCTAGAAGGTTCCGGATTAGATGAAATATCCGGTAAGTTCGAGAACTCAGGGGGAGCAGAAAGAGATGGCACAGTGATGTTTTTCCAGCCACCCCTCGTTACTGCTATAAGACAAATGAGGGGGCGTGTCCGAACACCTCCATCTCCTGCTGCTGCTGCCGGCCGGTTCTATACGGAGTTCCGATATTCGGGTGACAACATTCATTCATCCATTGTTTAACATTTTAACAAAACTTTCTTGCATTTATTTTGTTTATTAACACATACTTCCTGGAGTTGATTGTAAACTTCTACAGTTTTCAACATCCAAGCATTCAAAAATCCAATTATCTTTCACCTTGGAGCAGGTGGAACTTTGCATCACACAATTTATTTCGAACAATCATTGAAAGCACAATTTGGTTTCATCTAGGATGCATTTTTCACTGAGAAAGATGTCTAGAAAATCATTTGACCTTGTATAGAACCCAAATGGTAATGTGAAAACAGTCATTATTTCTTGGATTATGTTTATTATTCTTTTGGTTAGGTACCTCTGAATGAGAGTTTCTCATGTATCAAAGAGTGCTTCACCGCATTATACTCTAGCTTCTTGAATACTGAAATAGGCCGGAACATATATAAGACTTGTATAATCATCCTATATTTGAAGAACTGCATGAAACATGTGCAAAAGTTACTTTTATTTGTCTGCTGTTGTGCTAAAAGATTAAAATGCTATTTTAACACTTCATTCATTGGTGTACACAGAATCACCTCATACATGATTATAATTTGTCTCAACCTAGTTTAATCCTGCTGTAAACACCTGGGCGGGAAGAGAGACAGAGACAGAGATATTGGGACATAAAACGGTTGAGCTGTTGATTGATTTAGCGAAGTTAATGGGCATTTTATTTTATTTGCATGCATATGATAAACCCCTCCTTTAAGCACAGTACTGTAAGCAGTTTTCTCAGAGCTGATTTTGGAGATAGAAAAGTATGCAAATGTTTTGATTCTTATAAACATAATAGCCCCACATTTTATCCTTCTGCTTCACATACCACATAGATGTGTTCTGTATACTGTATACAGATTACACAGAAGAGAGGTGAAATTATACACACTATTAACTTATGTTAAATTAAGCTGCATTTTATTTAACAATTACTAAAGGACACAGCCATTATATAATATTTTTGCGTTCCTATACCAGGCAGCCCTCTCACAACGAGGTTGGTATCGAGTTGAATGCTGATTAAGATGTTATTGTTTATAGTGTGGAGTTGCTTCTGATATTTAACACTGTATTTCCTGTACATCTCGTGTATCTCACAAGCCCAAGAACACTTATGTATATTCAATTTAAAACCAGTAAGCTTTTCATCATGGAGCAGGCCGGTGAATCAGCCAAAATGAAACGCAATAGAGGCAAACCTTTACAAAGTGGCGAGAGGTGAATGATCGTGCTTGTTTCGCGGTGCTTAAACAAATCCGGAATCTTCTATAAAAAACATTGAGAAAGAAACTGGTACTCTCCTTGGTGTTTTCGCAAGTACTATATGCGCAAGATTTCTTGAGTGTTCGGTTCCCAAGTCCTCATTTGGTAGGTTTCGCTTATTTCCGTAAACACAGATGACAACTTTGAAACAGGAAATGTGCTACACACTGTGACATCTAGGGGCTAATATGCTAAGTTTTCACACGTATGCCATTTCATTTTGAGCAATTTTGAGGTTAATTATTAGCTAACCAGTTTACAACAAATCTAAAAGCAAGACTATGTTGTCAGTGTTATGGCTCTCGAAACGAGACACAATATTTTTTGTCTACCTCCGTAACTGTGATCTGAATGCAACTGAGCTGGCGTGGGCAAAAATAAAGAATGTTTACAATGTTAACGTGAGCCACAAATCTGCGAAAACTTGCTATAGAAGCGACGGATCAGGAAGGAATATGCTAAGGAGGTCCAAGAGCTGGAAATGCAATATTGGAGAAACGATGGTGTAATAGAAAATGCAATTAATGAAATTATTAACACATTAGAGGATACAAGCAATGAAAGTGACACAGTAGACTAGGAAATGAAAGAATCACAAAGCGAGTGAGTGTTCATAGCTGTCATAATATTTGTTTAACACTTCTATGTGTTTTATAACAGTAAATATATAAGCATACAGCACATCGGATGGAGTTCAATTGTTTGTTGCCACATCTCATACCTTCGGCGCATATCTTTGCTTATCTTACCGCAATTTGGCTGAATTGTGTTTTTCTAGTTTGACCACACTGCAGAAACAAAAGCATATTAGGTCTCTTTTCCTCCCCTCCGCCCGCACCACTCCGTAAATCCAGCGCTCAAGAAATCTTGCGCATATAGTAGTGTACATAGTGTTAGAATGGAACAGCAAGCATCCGAAACTCTAAGAACACCAGGAAAATCACGTAAGTGCAAACAGCACATGGAGAAGTACAACGATTTTACGAAAAGTGCTATATGCAGTAAAATTCATGATTATTTTTTCAGAAAAGAACCAACTCATATATTTAATAAGTTAATGTGTCATCCAACTTTATTTATTGTCTACAAGTTAGCGCTGCTATATATACTGCCAGTGTTGCGAAACTTATGTGCATACATGTAGCGTCTAGCACGTGGCGAGTTGAGTCAACTCCATCTTGTTGTTTAAAGCAGGATTAAACTAGCGTGAGATAGAGCATAGTAGGTATATCCTTTCCACCTGGTATACAAATTAAATTCAGTATACAGATAGATTCTTTTATACTATGTATAATAAACATACAAAGAGACTTACGTACGTTGGTGCAGACTTGTTAAGAGGATTAGGCTGAGCCCACACAAGATGAGGACAAGGTGGTAGGGCTCTGGTTTGTGGACTGCCCATGTGGTTTTCAAGCACTTTGGAATATCTAGAAAAAATAGATTTATTTCAATAAGACAAATCCCTTCTTAAATATATGTATACTAAATTTACTCTAAATTAAGTTAATTAGGAGTTGATTAATAACACAAAACAACACTCACTCACCGGGAAAATTTAAAAGTGAGTGTTGTTTTGTGTTATTAATCGACTCCTAATTAACTTAATTTATACAACAACACTGTTTTCAACACTTCCATAAAAGGATTTAAATTTACTCTGTTTGCTGATGATACCAGTGTTCTCATTTCTGGGAAAAACAAACAAGAACTCAAAGCAAACGTTGATGGGGTAACAGACTATGTTTCAAATTGGTTTAAAGACAATAAACTTATTATTAATAAGAGCAAAAGCATCGCTGTAGGTTTCCATCATAAAGTCAACAAAAATGTAAGTTTCCCTAATATATGCTTAGAGAATGAATCAGTAACTACTACAGATAAAATTAAATTTCTTGGAGTTTGGGTAGATAGTAATCTAGATTGGGGAACTCATACTGATGCTTTATCCAAAAAACTATGTCAAACTTGTTTTGCACTATATACTTTAAGATCATCAGTCAATCTTGATGTGCTTAAAATAGCCTATTTTGCCTACTTTCACTCGCAGTTATCCTATGGCATAATATTCTGGGGAAAGACGAGCTATACGAAAAGAATGTTTATAATACAAAAAAGGGCCATACGTTTAATGATGAATCTTTCCAGTACCACAAGTTGTAGACCTTATTTCAGATCATTGAATATTCTGTCAGTTCCATCTATATATCTCTATGAGGTGCTGGTGATCGCTCATAAACAGTTAAATATTTTTGTCACAAACGCTGAAATACATAGTCACAACACTAGAGGTAAATCACATCTTCATGTTACAGGGCATAAGAGAACCCTATATGAAAAAAGTATACACTATAACTGTATTAAATTGTACAACAAACTTCCTCAATATTTCAAAGAATTACCAAATTTAACAATATTTAAAAGGAAATTAAAGAAGTATCTAATACAAAGATGTTTTTATTCAGTAAATGAATACCTTGATGAACAGTGAATCAATTTTGTTAGACATATGTATTATATATATTGCAATTGTAAATACTATCACCTTATTTGTTTATCCGATCATGTGTTTACTGTTAATCTGTAATGTAAAATTGTATTGACGAAGCCGATATTTCTGTAATTGGAAATCTTATGGTGAATAAATTTGATTTGATTGATTTGATTTGAGAACATAATTAATTCATGTGAATGAATATTCACGAAATCACCATCCTCATCAATAAATAAGAAAATTTTCATCATTTTCTTTTAAGATAAGTGAATTTTTATGTTACAAATTATTATATTTATATAGTATGACAACATAAGTTTCAGTTCGGAGGAAGAATACATAGTTTTATGAACTTTTCAAGAAACATTAATCCTTCATAATGGAATCAAAGGTATATAACAGAAATGATTTGTTCCCTGAAAATTTAGTCGTTTTATAGCAAAATTTAGAAATTACAAAAAGCAAGCTCTTACAGCACACAATCGAGGGGTCCTGAGCTCAAGTCTTGGTTTGAATGAGTTACCTCAGTTATCTGAGGTTTTCTCTTATGCTGATAAGATAAATGTTGGCTAACTAGTTTTAAGGACCCTGTAATCATGAGCACCATTCACCTACATCTTCATCCATCATCCAAAATCACCTACCACGTTCTTAGATATTGAAGATTCGTTAAAATCAGATTTTAGGATGTTAATTGGGTATTTTATACTTTAGCCTGATCAATTCAAATTACGTTGTATATATTTTAACACTACTAAATTACAATGACTTGGAGCCACTGCTTCCATTTTTGGTCTCAGATGTGGTTGTTGTTTCTTTTTTTAATTTATGTCCTCCAACGTTATGTCATATCGGACCAAGAATGAAATGGGCAAAATGTTGCTTAAATGAGCCCAGGGTCCATAGAGCTTGGAGTTATCTGACATTCATTTTTCAGAATAAGTGAAAGCACTGGAAAAACCCTTATCCAGATAATTCCATGAGCAAGATTCGAACTCGGGACCTCTTAAATGTGAGGTAGATACTATTGAGGCGGGCTTTGGTTGTAGTTGACGCAGTCTTCTACCTGTTAGTGGTACAATTAACTTTACAAGTTGTCAACGAGAGTGATTTCAAAATTTATTATTTCTGACGTGAGTTTGCTATGATCTGTCATGCTCTTTAGTAATTCTGAATTCGGATCTAACTTATGGTTTTTATCCCAAAAGTGAAATACTACTGTTGATAGAGTCAACATGAAAAATTCAATGCCATGGCCGGGATTTGAACCACAGATCTCCTGGTTTCCGACCAGCCGCTCTTACCCTTTGAGCTACCATGGCCAACTTGCCATCATGACATTAAATTCTCCAATTGACTCATATATTTTCCCGGTAAACCACTAGGGGCTCTCGCATCCGAGATACACCGTCTGTGGCAACTTACTATTGTAAATACTTGAGTCCCAGGCTTCATCATCCAGCTCTTATTATTTTAGTTAATTTAATTTTTTTCTTTCCTTTTTTTTTTTTTTTTTTTTTTGTAATTTACGTCCTCCAACGTTTAGTCATATCGGACAATGAATGAGATGGGTGAAATGATGCGCAAATGAGTCCGGGGTCCATGGAGCTTAGAGTTACCCGACATTCGTCTTTCAGAATAAGGAAAACCCGGAAAAAACCTTATCCAAGTAACTCACCCTGACCGAGATTCGAACTCAGGACCTCTTGAACATGAGGCAGACACGCTACCATCTACGCTACTGAGGCGGGCAAGTTAATTGATGAAAATTAATCATTTCTTCACACTAGCCATATATAAGCTAAGGTTTTTGATAGATTGAGTCAACATGAAAAATTCAATGCCATGGCTGGGATTTGAACCATGGATTTCCTGGTTTCCGTCCAGTCGCTCTTACCCTTTGAGCTACCATGGCCAACTTGCCGTCATGACATTAAATTCTCCAATTGACTCATATATTTCCCCGGTAAACCACTAGGGGTTCTCGCATCCGAGATACACCATTTGTGGCGACTTACTATTGTAAGTACTTGAGTCCCAGGCTTCATCATTTAACTCTATTTTAGTTAATTGATGGAAAATAATCATTTCTTCACACTAGCTGTTTATAGGCTAAGGCTTTTGATAGATTGGGTCAACATGAAAAATTCAATGCCATGGCCGGGATTTGAACCATGGATCTCCTGGTTTCCGTCCAGTCGCTCTTACCCTTTGAGCTACCATGGCCAACTTGCAGTCATGACTGTTGACTTGTCTTCTTGTTTTAATTTAACATTCTGAAGTGTTCTTTAGTTCTGGTATTCAGACTTCTTTTGGTTTGTCCTATGTAGAACTTTTCACAATCTGTATAGTTGATTTGGTATACTCCAGGTCCATTATCTAGTGAAATTTCATTTTTTATTTTTTAACTTACTATGTTTGAGTATCTGTTTATGGTATCCAAAATGAAATTTTGTTCTCCAAAGATCTTTTTGAATCCTTTTGGGAGGTAAGTGAACCCCCTGGATGTTTTGTTACTATATTTTTCTGTGGTGAGGGTGCTTGTTTCCATTATGACTTTATTGAACCACGGGAAACATACGAGTCAGTTGGAGAATTTCATGTCATGTTGGCATGTTGGCCACAGTAGCTCAGTGGTTTAAAGCAACCACACGGAGACCAGGAAATCTGTGGTTCAAATCCCAGCCATGGCATTGAATTTTTCAGTTTGGCTCTACTCATTCAAACCTTAGCCTACACACGGCTAGTGTGGAAGAAATTATTATTTCCATCAAATAAAAGGAGTTTAGAATGTCATAAACAGAATTGGAAGAATGAATAATTATTTTGGTACAATCTAAGATAACCTGATGAAAATGTTGACATTTCTGAAAAATTACATATATTAATCAAAACATTAAATACAAGAGGAAAAACTATACTATTACTATCATTATCATGGCCCACCTTTGTAACATAAATGGTAGTGTTTAAGTATAAATTTATTTCACCATTAAGCTCTGTATCTCAAATTTTAGTACGTCCAAAATCTTTCAAAGTAGTAACATCAAAAATTAACAAATCTTGTGACATGCTATATAGAATGCAGTATATGAGAAAATAGGTCCATGCTACTTCAAATATTAAAAGCATTTGCTGTGTTAATTGCAGAACACATGTTAAACAATTTCAGTAATATTATTTAGGAGGTTAGGGAGTGGTGGCTTCTAATCACATATTTTATTTGCATCAGAAAGATCTAGTGTTAAGCATACCTGTAAAGGTGATTGCCTTCCATCCTTTGTGGTAAATCAACAACTTTGGTTGCAATTTTTGTTTGATGCTCTTTGAATACTGATGGCATATGGGCAGATGATGTATATTCCAGAAGTGCATCTAACAGCCAAAAGCAATCTAAAAACAAAGAGATCATGAACACAATCAAGTAAAATTTTGAAAGGAATAAGTTAAATATAGTATAATCAGTTAAAATAAAACAAGATATCCTGTAAAGCTACTACGAAGTCAAAGGATGTTGATTTATAAAAGATGTATATTAATTATAATCAACATGGAACATTTTTTCACTATCCACGAGGGTCACTCTCAAAGTTTTGAGAATGAGCAGCAACAGCTTGTCATACGCCAATGCAGGTTTTCCAAGCCTTAGATTGAAGCCTAAGCTCACTCCAATTATGTGCAATGTCAGTAAATCTTTTATGTATTGTGACTTTGTGGGTTCGTAAAATTAAAAGTCAAGTTTGCAGAAATTCAAAATGTTCTTTATTTCCGTGGGAAGACACTGTTTGTACACCCCTTTTGCAGCAAGATGATGTATCATAAACTAACACAATGTCTCATGACTTCTGCACACGTAAATAAACAAAAGAGTTCACTTTCAAATCACAGCTGCATGCACACTATGTTGTTTTCAAATGCTATACTTTGGCAATGAAGCCATTAGCTCTCTTGCTCTCCAATATTTCTGTGTAGTGGGCCTGGCAGGTAGGGCTTCACAGGTTAGAAGATGTTCTTCAGTCATTTCCTCTTCTTTGTTGTCAAATGCTAGACTTTGGCAATGAAGCCATTAGCTCTCTTGCTCTCCAATATTCCTGTGTAGTGGGTCCGGCAGGTAGGGCTTCACAGGTTAGAAGATGTTCTTCAGTCATTTCCTCTTCTTTGTTGCACAGAGGACAATTTGGACTTGTATAAATTCCTATTCTGTGTAAATGTTTGGCCAAATAATCATGTTCCGTAAGTAATCTAAAATTTGCTACTGTAGCTTTACGTGGGATTTCTGGGATTTTTAATTAAAATGTTCCATTTTTTATCTTTGGCTTTGTTAGATATTGATTGGTTTTGTTTGTTTTTATATTTGCTTTTGATTAATCTTTTTATGGATGTAAAGGGTAAGTTTCTACTTTTGTTCTGAATTAAATTTTCACCTTTTTTTGGCAAGAAAATCAGCTGATTCATTTCCAGCAATTCCACAATGTGCAGGTATCCCCTGTAATATAATTCTTTTCTGTAGTTTTTGAAGTTGTTGGATCATTTTGTGACATTCTTTAATTTGGATTGACCTCATTTTATATGAACTTACTGCACATAATGCTGCTTTAGAATCAGAACGTATGACAGCATTTTTGAATTTATCTATTCTGTATAGAAGGCGTTGGAGTGAAATACGAATAGCCGTTACTTCTGCATCAAAATTTGTTGTGTGGTAGCCTGCTGGTTGATAGAATGAGAACAGTGCACACTTAATTCCTGCTCCTGAGTTGTTGTCCAAGTTAGATCCATCTGTGTAGATATGTAACCATTCTTCAGGTGGGTATCTATTGTTTACAGTTTCTAATGCTAGTGCATGCGCATTATTATCTGTTCTGATCACCACTGTCCCCTGGGAGTTGCGGCTTCTAGAAATTAACCGAATGTTCTGTAACAAACAAGAAAGCGAACGTTCCAGTCAGCTCTTTCTTTATCTGTTTCAACAAGCTTTTATCTCCACACTGCACTATCTGTCTCTTTGTGCATGCCGACCACACCCGACACAACAATGCAATCGGCGACAGTATTTATATATACACATGTGTTGCTATACATAGTCTAAGATGGATCTCAAGCTGGAGCATTTCTGAACTATATTTTCTATGACTTTAAGGGAGAGGGAATGCCTTGATACCTTGATTTGGAGATATTTACTCTTTGCAGTCTGCAGATTTTGGAAAACAAAAGGATTTGATACTCTATTTCATCTCAAAAATAATTTTATATTAAGTAATTTATTATAGGGATCATGTTCATGTACATATAGAATCTTATAACTCCATAATTCCCATAACTGTAATATTTATATGTACGAAATATTACGTAGTTTCTGAAAGGAAATATCACAAACTTAGGTAAAACCCTGAATCACATGGTAAGGGAAGTTATGTGATGTGGTACAGAAGCCAATGAAAAAACATTAAAACTATGATGTCATAGAAAAAATGTGTTCAACAGTGGAAAACATAACCAATTCGGAAAAAGTGCACTGAACTTAGGTGCATGGTAGATTTAGTATAAAGGCAATAAATAATTGTAGTCAGAGCCCAGTCTATCCCATTTGCCAGTCACATTAATCATTGCCAATAAGTGTTACAAAAACCCACCTCACCGTGAGGGATACATTCACGTACAAATATGATATGTGTTCCACAAAAAATGTGCATGCCCAAGTTTCATTTGCAAAGATACAGAAAGTATTGCCTTAGTAATTGAAAAAGCTATTCTCCCTCTCTCCCTCTCTCTCTCCCCCCCTCTCCCTCTCTCCCCCCCTCTCTCTCTCTCTCTCACTTACATTTTTATTTTTTGAAGGACTGGTTTGGAGAGCTCTTGATTCCATTTTCAACCTCAAAAGTCTTCAAAAAATACAAATAAGACAGAGTATGGAAAACTTACTACAAATATATCAAAATTTAACTGTATTGGAACACCACAGTGAACCGAAATAATTATTAAATTATAGAGGAGTCGTATTTATTACACATCGACTTCACTTAGTACCTATAATGAGGATATGTTTTGCGAACCATCGTTCGCATCGTTGGCTCTAATGCGACTAAAACTTGATCCAGTGGTGTGGGTAGTTCTGGAGTTGCTGCTGCCATTCATCACAAAATCAACAGATGGCAGCAGCAACTCCAGAACTACCCACACCACTGGATCAAGTTTTAGTCGCATTAGAGCTGACGATGCGAACAATGGTTCGCAAAACATGTCCTCATTATAGGTACGTAAGTGAAGCTGATGTGTAATAAATACGACTCATCTATAATTTAATAATTACTACAAATAGTTTTTTTTTCAATTAATTTGGATGTCACTGTTACTAAATTCTTACAAACATATATAATTGCCTTAGTAAGTTTATATGTGCTACTTAAAAAGAGTTTTAACCAATATACATTAATTCCACAAATTTGTAGTATAAGATTTCCAGGAAAATCTTTAACTTTGAGTTTCTTAAATGAATGCGAAACAAGAAAATACAATAGAAGTTACATTGACAATTTTGTGTCATTACTAACTCCAGTTCCTATGTTCTCAATCTGAGATCTCTGTTACTGCTTACCTACCATAAGCAAAGATTTTTAGTCTCTCCACTGAGATAATCCTAGACAAAGTAAGTAATACTATAGAATGAGAATCTATTGAGACAGCCATCTGGACCAGAAAGGTGCTGAGAACAGGCTTCAAACCAGAGAACCCAACGTGCCGAGCCAACCTACAGGTACAACCATCTACTGTCAAGGTTCTATCTCAGATTCCCTTTAAGATTAAGTTCAAACCAAATGGCTAGAAGCAACAACGAATGAAAATGTGGTGAAAGTGCATGTTATGAGAAGGTCAGTTACACATATTATCAGATTCACAAAGTACCTAAATATGGAATTAGCAGCAGTGAGAACAATTAATACCACGCCATGGTTGAGTGGTTAGACTGCTCGACTCTCACTAAGGTGGCCCGGCTTCAATTTCAGGCGACCACACTGTGAGATTTTTGGTGGACAATATGGCACTGGGGCAGGTTTTCTCCAGGATCTCCAGTTTCCTCCGCCATCATTCCACCAATTGCTCCATCATCACCTTTCCTAGCATTCACCTCGCCCTCATACTCTTCTCTCACCCTCACACCAGATATCGGGCTGATCACCCATTCTGATTCTCTATCTGATCCATAGCTTCAGTTCCTCAGACTTCACCTTAAGGGATAGACGAACAAGAATTCCCTAACACTGCGATAAGCAGTATACTAGGAATAATATATAGAAGAAGAGAACAATCCACAAAGAGACAATTCAAATCAGAAAACTCTATACTGTTGGATCCTCCATCTCATAAATAAGCACAAAAGAATGTAAGTAATAGTAAGTAAGTAATGTTTATTTCCATATCAATTACAAATTATTATATATTTACATACCTATTACTACACTGAGCTGCTAGTTACCCTTAGGCCCAATAGACTCAAACTCTGTGGTTGTCGAGCTAATGGGTCCCTATTGGCAACTTACCTAAAATAACTTCATCTTCATTTTTGTCATATTTACTTATCTTCCTCAACCATTTGGCTCTTACTTTGCCCAAAAAGTTCCCAATTTCAATTAAATTGTTTCCTAGTTTTTACACTCATTAACTTCATTGCTACAAAAGAATGTATGTACATTGGTAAAAATTGGTAAAAATTGCCAATAATAATTGAGAGAATATTGTGACTTTGTGGGTTCATAGAATTAAAAGTCCAATTTGCCGAAATTCTAAATGTTCTTTATTTCCATAGAGATACACTGTTCAATTCTCATGTAACAACATTACATCACATTTACAACACAATCTTCCAAGGTCGATGACAATAACAAACAGCGTTCAGCTCTCGTTACAACATCAGCAACACTTTTTTTTACACAACTTTACAACAACTCAGCTGTTCTCTGCTTACCTCTCGCTGTTTTACGACTCCTTCTTGGCGAGTCGTCGCCTTCTTAAATACCTCATTGATAAATTCGAGACTCTTCCAGAAGTATAAAGAAACCGAATATTCTATCACATTCCAGAAGCGTAACTTAATCTATGCCGACAAGTCCTTTATCACAGCTATCTCTGTTTGCCGGCCCCTTTGTGTACACTAGCCGCGCTATCGTTAACCGCTTATGCAAGCTCTTTATTACCGTGAAACATTATCCGCCATTTGTTGTCTATTTGTGCCAAATTTTTATGCCTATTGTCGCGACAATATTGAAATTCTGGTATAAGTGTATTAAAGGGCAGAAAGGGGAATTATTGAATCTGTGCATGAAGCAACAGAAAAGCATTGAGAACACAAATTGTTGGTGGTCGGAATTGGAAAGAATGGTATTGAAGATAGGCATGGGAGATATATGGAGAGTAGAGGAGTCAAATCATAGCGGTTTTTGGAAGGAAGTGAGAACCAGAGTACAAGATATGGATAGTAAGGAGATATGGGAAAGTATAGAAGAAAAGAAATCTTTGAAATTTTATAAGCAATTAAAGACGGAATGGGGAAGAGAAAAATATATAGATCAATGTGGCAAAACTGGAAGAGAAGGCCTAACATGGATGAGAGTAGGAATAATGTTGTCACAGCTGCGGCGTCACACACAAAAGGTTCAGCACAGAGAGATAAGGGACAAATAGTGCCAGGCGGAGATAAATAACTTGCCTAAGTAGATAAACATAGCATGGGGATAAAAGACTTGCCAGCACAGATAAAGTTTCCCATCTAGAAAGTTCGCGGTTCATCTAGTGACAGAACATTCGATTTCTTGATTGTTACAGAACAGTCTCGAATTATCAATGAGATATATAAGAGATTGTGATAAACAGAGTCGAAAATAGGAATTGTAACAAGAGTTGTAAACAGTGGAAGTTGAGTAAGCTCTTTGTTGTGGTCAACAATCTTGGTAGACTGTGATTGTGTATGTGACGAAATTCTGCTACTGTAAGTGTACTTCTACGGAAATAAAGAACATTTTGAATTTCTGTAACTTGGACTAAGAACCCACAAGGTTACATTATACCTAAAAGGATTGAGAAGTAGTGAGGTAGGGATATGAGAATTTTGTGGAGACGAGGAGAGCACTGTTCATTACCTGGTAGAATGTAAGGAGCTAACAAGTTGCAGGAGAAAAATATAGGTTAAGAAATTGGACAGTGTAAATAAAGAGATATTGGCGGAACGCATGCTAATGGGGATGGGAGAAAAGAAAAATAGATGTATAGGAGACTTTTTATATAGGATAAGAGAAAAGAGGATTTGGATATAAGAAGCGAAGGTCAAGAAGAAATGAACACCAAGCTGCTCAGGAAAACCAAAGGCTTATGGCCAGAGGACCTGAGTCAGCCAGTAAATCAGCCAGAACACCACAGTGAAGCGAAATAATTATTAAATTATAGATGAGTCGTATTTATTACACATCAACTTCACTTACGTACCTACTTGATATTCCAAAAGCTGTTTTAACAAACTTCTTTCTTCTAAGAATTGTGAACCAATATTTCAGTGCTCTTTACATAATATTTTCCTTATATATGTAATAACATTAGTAAATCTATAAACTTGCTTAGGTATTTTCAAAGTTACAAAGACACTAGGCTTCTGCAGATGATTTGTTTTGGATGTATATATCCTTACTTTAACTATGGGATCGAAATATGGGGTACAGCCGCAAAATGTCACATGGACAGGTTACTAATTCTACAGAAGAAATGTATTAGATTGATTTATAGCATAAAAAAAAAAAGGAATCATGCAGAGAAACATTTAAAACTGAAAATATGTTCACAGTCTATTCTCTGTATATATACAGAACTATATTATTCATAACCGATAGACTTACATTAGTACGAAACAACCAAATTCACGACTACAGTACAAGAAATGGTGATAACTATCACATGTATAATATTAACAGGTGTGTCACTGAAAAGGACATTAATATCAGAGGGATCAAACTGTATAATAAACTACCTAGTAAGATAAAAATTTTGACGAATAGCTCGAAACCAAAATTTAAAAGTAAATTAAAACAATATTTGTTAAATAAATGTATATACAGCCTAGATGAATTGTAAATTATATATGTAAAAATTTGGTACTAGCATACAAATGTCATATTGTTAAATAATTTGTATAGAAATGACGTGTCCAAAATCAATGTACTACTGATAAACTGGACCAATAAAATATCAATATCAATCAATATCAAAAAGGGAAAAAGATATATTAAGTACGCATACAGTAAAACCATGTAAACCCGGACCAGTTTTGAAAAACAAAATTATGTTGCTTAGTGTAGTAAACAACTGCAGTTTCACACCATTTTTGGACAGAAAACCACAACATTGGCCACAACATTAAACTGTTAAAATCTTTAAGTACACCCATACAATTGGATATTTGGGAAAAAATATTCATAAACAAAAACAGTGATAAAGTTATAAATTTTGAAATCCCGGCATTAAATGAAGTATTAAAACTTAGTGCCCCTAACACCAGATGGCAGAGTGATCGGAGCTCCGTAGTAGTGGAAGAAGAGGGAGGTTCATTTAGTCACCGAACAGCTGAGGATGAGATCGAATGATCTTGAAAATGTTTCAATTATACAACAACAAGTAAGTGAAGATTGAGTGTAAACATAGTGACTCATAAATCAAATTTAAAAATGAAGATTTGTTTTACAGACGATAAATTATCATTCTCAGTAGGTACATTACTTGAATTTTCTTGCTAGTGGACAAATTCATTGCACTTACCTCAACTGCGGACAGCTTGGAAGAGAAACTTTGATAAAGTTGTGACCTGGTGTGTGTGACACAGAAAACAAGATTGAAGAAGAAGAAATAATAAGCGTGGAAGAAAATTTTATACATATTTTTAAGAATATGGATGGTGGTTGACATTGACAATTGGTTGCAAATCGACAATGACAGAAGTTATAAACCGATTACACAGGAAGACATTATTGCATCATGCAGTGTTACTGAAAATAATAATGAAGAGTATTGTATTGTATTTATTATTGTATTGTATTTATTTCATCCTTTGGAACATAATACATATGTTATAGGACACGTCAGTTCAAGATACAAAGATAAATATAAAAAGTTACATAAGATTAAAAACTGTAACAGATACAGGATCCAACAAAAGTCTAAAGTAGAAAAAGCAAATAAATATAAACTATATCAAGAACAGAGAAATGCTATATAAAAGTAATTGTTCACAAATGTGGAGTTTACTCTACTTCATAATTTAATTCAATTTAATTTATTTTGTCCTTTTGATTCATATCAGACACATCATAGTATAAAAATTACATTAATGTCCACTGTCATTATTTACAATCACTTAAAACTAATTAACATTTAAAAACTCATTTACAGAATAAAATGAATGTTGCAGTAAAAAGGGTTTTACTCCCTTTTTAAAATGTATAAGGCTCTTCATTTGTTTAATATTTTCTGGTAGCCTGTTGTATAATCTTATACCTTTATTGATAGCACTAGACCTGAAGATTTCCATTCTACAACTTTGAATGTGAAAGTCATCTTTCTGACGTGTATTGTATTTGTGAATATCGGCATTTTTGTAATTTTGTATTTGTTTATAAAAAAATTATTTGTGGTTGGTTTATTGACACTCGTCACTTACTTTTTCATATATTTATGAGAGACTAGTTTCAAAGGCCCTGGCCTCCATTTTCAATCTCTTCCCACCTGGCAACTGTTGTTATCTGCTCTCTCTGGTGGTGGAACTATGAGAGGCCAGGGCCTTTGAAACTAGTCTCTCATAAATATATGAAAAAGTAAGTGACGAGTGTCAATAAACCAACCACAAATAATTTTTTATATTAATTTTGACGTCACTGTTACTAAATTCCTCCAAACACACATTTGTATTTGTTGTTTATTTTGTTTTACATGGATCACTAATTCCAAAATATACATACATGCTAGAGGTAATATTTGATGTTTTTTGAATAATGGCTTGCAAGATGTTCTGTTATCCACCCCACTTAGTATCCTTATCGCTCTTTTTTGAAGTTTATAGCTCTATCTGCCTTTTCCCCCCCAGAACACTGTCCCATATTGTAACTGACTATGAAAGTAACCATCATATATATTTCTGTTGATGGCAGCAGCAACTTCAGAATTACCCACTCCCACCACACCACTGGATCAAGCTTTAGTCGCAAAAGAGCAGAAGATGCAAACGATGATTTGCGAAACATGTCCTCAAAATAGGTACGAAAGTGAAGCAGATGTGTAATAAATACGACTCATCTAAAAATTAATAAATACAGACTTGATGCTTTATTTCGAGTATCAAGCCAAAACATTGCCAAATGAACTTCTAATGTTACAGTGGATGTGAGATTACGCTGCTCATAAGCAATAAACTAAACTGAGTCAGCAGAAGCTCACTGCCTGTTTTACTAACGACCAGTTTGTGGTACAGTACAAATACAGTACATAGAGTGTATGTGTTTTTAGATGAAAGTGTGAGGATAGTAATTTCTAAACTTCATGAAAATATTACATGTTGTACATGTTTTTTATCATGTTTCAGTCATTTTCTGGATAATCTGGATTTTCTTTAATTCGGATCAGCCCTAGTCCCAGTTGATCCAGGTTAACGAGGTTCTATTGTAGCATGAATTTACAGTAAGAATATGCTTGGAAACGGCTTACCTTTAATGAGATGACTGTTGTCTAAACAGTTGGAATCTCCATAAACAATAACCCTTCCGCTTTTATCAGACACTTTGCTCTGCAGGAGCCCTAAGATAGGTACATCTTCTGTTGTGTCTGTTTCTTCACCCAAAAAGATTGCCTGACCTAGAAGCATTCAACAAGATAGTAATGTTATTTGCCATTTAAACTAGAAAACAAAAGTCACTTCTTTATAACTTTACAGTCATGTTTCAACAAATCATACTGTCACTTTGAAATGCTTTTATGACACAGTATTTGCCAATTAGATAATTACATTTTAAGTATAAACTTGAAAGAAGCGTAGGGACAGTGAAGCACAAACTAGTACAAAATTGAATCGAGAATATATTGACACATTGCTTCACTCACCTGTTTATTCACAGGACATGTTTCAAGAGCTCTTGCTCTTATCCTCAGCTGATACTCGACTAGTGCAAGTTGTAGTGGCTTCTTCTTTCTCCGTATTGTCAATAGATGGCGTGATGTACTTGTCAAAGATGTCCGGTGGTGGAGTTTCAAAATTCATGACTCTATGACGATTTTTGTTAATGAAGATTTTTTCCCATACGGAAAGGTCTATGGGGTGATTAACGTATTTTATTAGAGATGTTTCCAAATTGATGTCATGTCTAGTATTCAAAAAATGAAAAGCCACTGCTGATTTTTCTGTTTCACCATTTTTAATGTTTCTCATATGTTCTTTAGTTCTGATGTTAATATTTCTTTTTGTTTTTCCTATATAAATTTTAGGGCAAGTTTCACATTTGATCTCATAGATTCCTGGTTTTTCTTTGGTAGTGATTGAATTTTTGGGAGGGCCTTTTAACAAATTTCTGATATTAAACCTATTTTGAGGTGCAAGAGTTATGTTGTGTTTTGAGAAGATTTTTTGGAATTTGTTATAGGCTGATGGGTGGAAGGTGAATTTTTTAAAAAGTTTTTTCTCTTTTTCTCCTGTAGGTTCTAGGGTGGTGGTTTCTTTTATTTTCTTAGCTTTGTTGAGTCTGTTAACAGTTTTGTCTACTAAATTTGGGTTGAAACCGTTGGATGAGATCTATGAGATCAAATGTGAAACTTGCCCTAAAATTTATATAGGAAAAACAAAAAGAAATATTAAAATCAGAACTAAAGAACATATGAGAAACATTAAAAATGGTGAAACAGAAAAATCAGCAGTGGCTTTTCATTTTTTGAATACTAGACATGACATCAATTTGGAAACATCTCTAATAAAATACGTTAATCACCCCATAGACCTTTCCGTATGGGAAAAAATCTTCATTAACAAAAATCGTCATAGAGTCATGAATTTTGAAACTCCACCACCGGACATCTTTGACAAGTACATCACGCCATCTATTGACAATACGGAGAAAGAAGAAGCCACTACAACTTGCACTAGTCGAGTATCAGCTGAGGATAAGAGCAAGAGCTCTTGAAACATGTCCTGTGAATAAACAGGTGAGTGAAGCAATGTGTCAATATATTCTCGATTCAATTTTGTACTAATTACATTTTGCAGTGAACTGTTATCTACTGGAAATTTTTTAACCTTATAATGTTGAAGTGAAAGTTTGAGATCTTTCAAAATTCATAGCATGATTTCATATAGAAATATTTTCCTCAGTCTTGGAATATCCACTTTAAAAATACTAAAGTATGATTGATTTGGAATGCTTATGTACAAAAGTGTTTTGCTGTAGTTGTTAATTAGCTTACACTTCATGCACCTAAGAAGTTCTTTCCTTTGGTTCTTAATCTTCCTTATGTTTCCTAAATAAACTTAGCAACAACAATAACTACTGACTACTAGTAACACAACTTCACTTATCTTATTTAAATCCTGGGACCGGTTTCAAAGCAAACATCTGCTTTATCCTCAGCCACTCAGCTTGACACTCACCCATTAACTGACTGACTGACTGACCTTGACCACTACCGGAGTTTGAAATATAGCTCCTATCTAACTGCCATCTACCGGGGACAACACAAACTTATTGATGATGTCTATAGGAGGGATATCAAAATTCATTATGCGATCCTTATTTTTCAAAATAAATATCTTCTCCCAAACCATTAAATCTATCGGTTCCTTCAATTGTTTCAATAATTTAAGTTCTGGATTTACTTCATGATTATATGACCAAAAATGATCAGCCACTGCCGATTTCTCCGTCTGTCTATATTTAATATTTCTAAAATGTTCTTTCGTTCTTTTGATAGATTTAACAGCTTAAGTATAAAAAACTCATTTGAGTTAGTAAACAAGATCAGCAATATAGTATTGTCAAAAATGATAGGCTTGTTTCCTTTGATGTAACTGCCCTATTTCCCAGTATTCCCAAGGAAAAACTTCTAACGTTTTTAAGAAAATGGTTGAGTTCTAATGATTTGGATAAGGAGTCAATAGAGGATTTTATGAAACTTACTAATCTGTGTTTAGATCAAAATTTCTTTACTTTCAATGGAAATGTTTTTCAACAAATTTCAGGAGTAGCTATGGGTAGTCCCCTTTCACCCTTTCTTGCTGATCTATTTATGAGTGTTTTTGAAATAGAAGTCACTAAAGCTTTTCCTTCAATTTTTAAATTATGGTATAGATACGTAGATGACATTTTTGCCATAGTTCCTGAAAGATATATAGATGAGGCTTTAAATATTCTAAATTCACAGGATAAAGCTATCAAGTTCACAATAGAAATTGAAAACAATGGCTACATCCCCTTTCTAGATCTAAAAATAATGAAAAATAACAATAAATTAAGTTTTGGCATCTATAGAAAGTCAACTCACATGGATAATTATATCAAAAATAAAAGTTTTAACCCTATGTCACACAAATTTGCTGTTTTTAATAGTTTGATTTACAGATTGATAAACATACCTCTAAATGAAGAAGAATTTAATGCGGAATATAAACATATTGTAAACACTGCTTTAATTAACGGCTTTAATAAAGATTTTATAATCAGAAGAATGGAAAAATTTAAATATCAAAAAAATGTTAATGATGTTTCCACTCTTAAAAAAGTAAAAAAGGATTATATTTTCAAAAAATTTACTTATCATCCATGGGCAAATAAAAAGTTCCAAAAAATTTTCAAAGAAGTGGGTATAATACTAGCACCTCATAATAATTACAGTATAAAGAATTTGCTACAGTTTTCTAAAAAAGACAAAATTTCAGACAACAAAAAATCTGGTATTTATCAAGTTAACTGTTTAGAATGCGATAAGATCTATATTGGCAGAACCAAGCGTAATTTAGAAACCAGAGCGAAAGAACATTATTCTTCAAACTCCGGTAGTGGTCAAGGTCAGTCAGTCAGTCAGTCAGTCAGTCAGTCAGTCAGTCAGTCAGTCAGTCAGTCAGTCAGTCAGTCAGTCAGTCAGTCAGTCAGTCAGTCAGTAAGTGGGTGAGTGTCAAGCTGAGTGGCTGAGGATAAAGCAGATGTTTGCTTTGAAACCGGTCCCAGGATTTAAATAAGATAATAAGATAATGCATTAATACTAAATTTACTCTGTTTGCTGATGATACCAGTGTTCTCATTTCTGGGAAAAACAAACAAGAACTCAAAGCAAACGTTGATGGGGTAACAGACTATGTTTCAAATTGGTTTAAAGACAATAAACTTATTATTAATAAGAGCAAAAGCATCGCTGTAGGTTTCCATCATAAAGTCAACAAAAATGTAAGTTTCCCTAATATATGCTTAGAGAATGAATCAGTAACTACTACAGATAAAATTAAATTTCTTGGAGTTTGGGTAGATAGTAATCTAGATTGGGGAACTCATATTGATGCTTTATCCAAAAAACTATGTCAAACTTGTTTTGCACTATATACTTTAAGATCATCAGTCAACCTTGATGTGCTTAAAATAGCCTATTTTGCCTACTTTCACTCGCAGTTATCCTATGGCATAATATTCTGGGGAAAGACGAGCTATACGAAAAGAATATTTATAATACAAAAAAGGGCCATACGTTTAATGATGAATCTTTCCAGTACCACAAGTTGTAGACCTTATTTCAGATCATTGAATATTCTGTCAGTTCCATCTATATATCTCTATGAGGTGCTGGTGATCGCTCATAAACAGTTAAATAATTTTGTCACAAACGCTGAAATACATAGTCACAACACTAGAGGTAAATCACATCTTCATGTTACAGGGCATAAGAGAACCCTATATGAAAAAAGTATACACTATAACTGTATTAAATTGTACAACAAACTTCCTCAATATTTCAAAGAATTACCAAATTTAACAATATTTAAAAGGAAATTAAAGAAGTATCTAATACAAAGATGTTTTTATTCAGTAAATGAATACCTTGATGAACAGTGAATCAATTTTGTTAGACATATGTATTATATATATTGCAATCTTTAATCTTTTTAGTAACTGCAAAATGTTGATATTGTTTCTTTAAATATTGAACAAATTAGTTTAAGTTTCTAAAATAAAATAGAAAGTAAAAAATGTTCTATAAGGAAACATACTTAAGTATTATTAAATTTTAGATGAGTCGCATTTTTTAACACATCTGCTTCACTTTCGTACCTATTTTGAGGACATGTTTCGCAAATCTTCGCTTGCATCTACGGCTCTTGTGCGACTGACGCTAGATCCAGCGGTGTGGGTAATTCTGGGGTTGTTGCTGCCATCTGTTGATTTAGTGATGAACTGAAAAGTGGGATTCTCTTCTAGCGGGATTTCAAAGTTCATTAGTTGGTTTTTATGTTTTTCTATGTATATCCTCTCCCATATGACGAGTTCACTATGTTTTTGTACGTATTTTAGTAATTCTGTGCTATCTTCAATTTCATGATTTTCAGACCAGAAATGAGCTGCTATTGCGGACTTATCAATATTTTTGTATCTTAAGTGCCTGAAGTGTTCTTTCTTTCTAGTGCCTATGTTCCTTTTTGTCCTTCCTATGTAAATTTTTTCACAGTCTTTACACTTAATTTTGTAAATGCCTGACTTTTCCTCTGGTTTTATCTTATCAGTATTATTACTGTGATGTGTTAAAAAATGCGACTCATCTAAAATTTAATAATTTTTCGCTTCACTGTGGTGTTCCAATACAGTTGAATCTCGATATACTTAAGTATTGTTTATCCGATCATGTGTTTACTGTTAATCTGTAATGTAAAATTGTATTGACGAAGCCGATATTTCTGTAATTGGAAATCTTATGGTGAATAAATTTGATTTGATTTGATAAGTGAAGTTGTGTTACTAGTGTTTAGTTATTATTAATAACCTAGTTTACTTCACTGTCAGCAGCTTCAGTTTTTTAAATAACTACTGAGTTTATAACAAAGGTTCTGGGTTCTGTACAGTTCATTAGGTTCTATGAGCGCAGAAAAAACATAAACAGTAATTATTTAATATAATTTTAATATAATTTTGAGTCTAATACTCAATGCTCCATTTATTGCTAGTATTTACCTAGAACGTATTTCATAAGGATCTTCCTAACATTATCAGCTGTTGTCGACTAATGGATGTTGGTTTGGTGAACTCATTGGAGGCAATTGGAGGCGTTCTTGATGAACTTGAAGTTTGGGTTTTCATCAAAGGTAGTGTCGAAATTAAACAATTTTCTTTCATATTTCTTTATGAAGATTTTTTCCCATGTGGTTAATGCAGCTGGACCTAGGACATTTTTTAATAAGTGGATTTCTCGTTCTATATTATTCTTCTTTCAAAAATGGTATGCTCCGCCGATTTATCTATTTCTTTGTTCCTGATTTTCCTAAAATGCTATTTAAGCCTAACGTTCAAGTTTCTTTTTGTTTTTCCAATGTAAAAGTTGTCACAGCCTTTGCAGTTTATCCGGTACATGCCTGATTTTTTGTCTGTGGGTATCTCCTTTATATTATGTGATTTCAAAAGGTGTTGTACACTAAATTTGTTCTGTGGGGCCAAAGTAATATTGTGCTCTTTGAAGACTTTTTGGAAAAGGTGTGTAGCTCTGGCATGATATGTAAATTTTCTGTATGAAGTTTCATTGGTGATTGGGGAAGGAGTAGTTACTTGTTTGCATCTTTGTTGTCTTTTGAATTTATCAATTTTCTTTTTGACCAATTCAGCACTGAATCCATTGTATTCTGCAATCTAATTGATATTATCTTGTTTTAAGGTACATTAACCAGCCTGTAAGTTAAACTGTTGATAACCGCATGCTTGTGTTGTCTTGGGTTATATCCATCTGATTTTATGAAGTGGAGCCAGTTGCACACAAACTCTTCTACATTTGCATCATCATCAAACTGCTCTTAGGTCTTGTTTAAGTGGTCCAAACAAATAGTAGTCACAGGGTGATAAATCTGGACTGTACAGAGTGTGTTCCAGAGGTGTCCAATGCATTTTCTCCTGTTTTTCCTGCATTAAAGCAGCAGTATGTGGCCTCGCATTGTCTAGAAGAAAAATGGCGTTTTGGACCGGTTGCCGGCATTGCTTGTTGCAATACGCAGCTTTTGCTTCATCCAAAATGTGACAGTAATAGGCTGCATTAATTGTCCTTTGTTTATGAAGAGAATCCACTAGCAAAGCACCTGCAGTGTCCCAGAAAACGGTTGCAAGCACCTTTCCAGCAGATGGGCATGTTTTGACCATAACCGGACCTGCTTCATCTCCTTGCTGCCACTCCATGCTTGCTTACTTTGACTCTGAGGTGTACTGATGCACCCATGTTTCATCCAAGTCACAATATGATGCAAGAAATCCTCTCCCTCTTCCTCGTAGCAATGCAGGTGTCTGTGCAGAACAATCTCAAATTTTTTGAAGGTTTGAAATTACTTACCGCACTAGTGCGGGAATGTCAAATTAGGATGCATTGCAACAATAATGGTAAGTATGGAATATTAGTTATATAGTGCAAAAAAGTAATTTGGAAACCAGAGTGAAGGAATATTTCAGAACAGATAGATAAGTCAGCGGTGGCAGATTTTTTATCATTTAACCATGAAATAAATACAGAAGTTAATTTATTAAAACAAATAAATAGACCAACAGATTTAATGGTTTGGGGGAAAATATTTTGAAAAATAAAAGTTGCATTACAAATTTTGAAATACTGCCAACAAATGTGGTCGATAAGTTAGTGTTGCCCCCAGCCCATGGAGCACGAAAGCGAATTATCCATTTACCAGATGTAACAGATAAGCAATTCAGTCTACCGGCTGAGAATGTGATGTATACATCATGAATCATGATGAATTCATCATAAATTTTGACAATTTTAACAGATAAGTGAAGTCAGCTACCAAGTTAATTGATGGAAATTAATCATTTCTTCACACTAGCCACATATAGGCAAAGGTTTTGGATAGATAGAGCCAACCTGAAAAATGCTATGCCAGCCATGGCATTGAATTTTTCAGGTTGACTCTATCCAGCTACCAAGTGTTGTAGTTTATTTAAAATATTTGGGTTGCTTCACTGACAATAGCTTCAATTTTTTTATAAAATAGAATTAGTTACTTTACTTGTTGCTAATTGTTTAGGAATGGCAAACTACAGGTAGAATCTAATTATATCTTACCACAACTTAAGGTTTTGTAGGATCATGTGTTTTCTATGTCTTTCTAATGATACTGTGACTTTGTGGGTTCAAAGAATTAAAAAGCCAAGTTGCACAAACTCAAAATGTTCTTTATTTCCACTGAATTACACTTGCAGCTCACAGCAGGATTGCATACCACACAGAATTATGTAACACTCACAATTACAATTCACCAGTTTGCAGGACGCAAGTCCACACTGCACTCGGCACCTTGCCGTACAACTCTCTCTAGAACTGACTAACGAAAAACTGACTGACTCGTCCAATGCATCGTTTATATAGACAAATCGCTGTATCTGGAAGTTTTCGCCTATTAATGAAACATCACAGTCCTCCAAGGCAGCAGGAGAAGGGGGTCCAGTAGTTTCTGGTTATTTCTCTCCACACCCCATCTCTACTCGGCAGGTCATTAGCACTACGCATCAGCGTAGGCGTGGCCTAGCACCATTTATCTCCCTTACTCCCACAGCAAGAGATATTCGGTCACACAAGTTAGCGTGGCCTCGATGCCATAAGTCCCCCTCTATTGGCCATCTCTTTCTGGAGCTGCTCGTATGCTCGACGATTGGGTAACAATATACACAGAAAAGGAAATTTAGAAATCCAACAAATCAATTTGTTTCCAAGGATATTCATGTCTGTACAATATACACTAAGGTGGCATAATACAAATTTTCCATGCCTTTTCCCTTTCTGCACTCACCGATTTTAAATTCTTCTTGAAATACTGAATCTCCATTACTCTCCATAGTGTCGCAAGGCATTGTAGATGTGCGCCGAGAGAGAGAGAGAGAGAGAGAGAGAGAGAGAGAGAAGGGGGGAGTGAAAGAGACAGATAGCACCCAAGCCAAGCCCAAAAAGAGAGAGCAACAGAGGGGGAAAGAGACAGAGACCGTCCCATGGTGTTCTCACTAGTTCACGAAAGATCATGCTAGTCCGTGAATCTTCGTGAGTTGCCGAGAAACTTCCCCAACCTGCGAGAAACAGCTGCTCATGTATAAATAAGAGAGAGGCGAGCTGAGTGAGTCAGTCATAGTTGGACTTGATAATCGTGTTCATGCCGCTGTGATTTGAAAGTGAACTCTTTTGTTTGTGGTTGTGTGGCAGACGACCGTGAAGGTTGTATTTCTGTATGTTACATAATTCTGCTGCTGCCAAGGGCGTACAAACTTTCTATGGAAATAAAGAGCAGTTTGAATTTCTGCAAAATCGACTTTTAATCATAAAAACTATTTGTAGTTGGTTTATTGACACTCGTCACCTACTTTTTTATATTATTGAGGGACTAGTTTCAAAGGCTGTTGCCTCCATTTTCAACATCTCTCCAACTAGTTGCAAGAGGTTGGAGAGAGGTTGAAAATGGAGGCAACAGCCTTTGAAACTAGTCCCTCAATAATATAAAAAAGTAAGTGATGAGTGTCAATAAACCAACTACAAATAGTTTTAACGATTAATTTTTACGCCATTGTTACTAAATTCCTCCAAACACACATCGACTTTTAATTTTACGAACCCACAAAGTCACAATATTATTCAAACAATTGCTGTGAATCATAGCATCAACCATCAAGGTATTGACCCAGGGTATTCTAAACAATTGCACCTTACTGAGCTATTGTATTATTTATAGCTGTTGAATTAGTAATACTATGTTAAATCATTATGGAAATCCTAGATGATAATGGGTAAGTTCATTACAAATTTTTGCTACCAATAATTCATTTAAAATAATAAAAAGGATGAATGTGCAAAAATTAGTTTTCAACACATGAACACAAAATGAATAACAAACAGTATCTTGGATATAGGAAAGACACGTTTTCTGGTCTTCTAAAGAGTTTGTCAAGTCAGTAATAATGACACAATTTTTGCTCATATTGCACTGTACCATTGAATTTGTGGCCTTAAAAAATAATAAAATAAAAATTAAAAAAAAAAATCCCTAATTAATAATTATGCTATTATATTGTTTTATAACTCCAAATACACTGCTTTTTTATTCAAGAAGAAGCAAATATAAACTATACCTTGATCCTTCAGTTTCTGAGAGACAATAACGCCTCCCTCAGGAAAGCGAGCAATGCTGGTTCCTGAAGCGTAATACATATCATGATCTCCCAGTGAAAAATCACCTTCAAAAACTCTGTCTCCCAGAGCAATTCCCCAAGAAGAAAGCAAATCATTCAGAGCAGGTACATTTGCCCCGCCTGTGTCTGGCATCCACCACTGCCTGCAATCAAAATCATCTTACTAATTAAAATTAACATGTTATTAAGAACCACTGTTTCTTCTTTACCATAAGTTTGCAGATTAAGTTGTTATGGCCTTTAATTTTGAGCCCGTTCACAATGAAACTAAAGACATAACCAAAGAATCTTGTTTCATGTTATTTTAATGCATGCGTTCACATCAGCTGATTTTACATGCAACATATAAGGGCAGTTCAATAAGTACCCTGTTTCAAAATATAAGGTATTGCTCAGGGAAGTTTCTGCTTTCATTTACTGTCATTTGTTACACATCAAAACAAAGTTGGTGCTGATTTGTAGGTTAGTTTGGATTTTACAGACATTTCAATAAGTTGTTCAATATGATTTTTGCTACAATAGAAAAAGTGCAGTATTTGAAATAAATTGTATGCTTTAATAAGATCTATGTTTCTTGAACAAGATTTTGTGTATCTCTTACAGTTATTCGAAATCATTCAGAATAAAGGACTTCAAGCTATTCACAGAAAAATTAAGATAATATACATAAAAAAAACTGAAGTTAATAACAGTGAAGCTATAGAGATATTACAATAAAATATAATTTGTTATAAATTCACTTATTTTTTTTAAAAAGATTATAAATTCTTTACAGGACTAGTTTCACAATTCATTAAATTGCATCATCGGCTGTTTTCACATGAATAAACGGTGAATGAATTGCAAAACCAGTCCTGTGAAGAATTTAAAATCTTTTAAACAGAAGAGTGAACTTTGTAACAAATCATATTTTATTGTAATATTAGATAATATATTTGTCATGAAAATATTTTAAAGATATGATATTTAGATCTAAACTGTTAATGCCTTTTTGAGAGGATAAAAAAAAAAATTTGCCAGGTAAAAGATAGTTTAGAATGAGAGGGGCATCATCTTAAAAATTATAGTGTTGCCTCCTTAGAAAATGCTGAGCTTTTCTACTTTCTCTCTATATGGTGTCCTCACTTTTTCTTATAGTGTTAAATCCCCATTTTTATTACATAACTGCTAAGATAGTGGACATTGATGATATTGTTGCAAACCCATTGTTGCAACAATGCATGGCCGGTGCGCACAAAGAGACAGATAGTGCAGCGCAGTGATAAAAAGCTTGCCGAAACAAAGATAGATAACTGGAGGGTTCATCTTTCTAGTGCCTTGATTGTTATACAGAACATTCCTCAAATTTCCAGGACAATGAGTGGAGCTATAAAATAGCTGCAGATCGCAATGATTGGTGAGTCATAATTGGAATTGTGTGCGTGCAACTGTGTTTTGAAAGTGAACTCTTTGTTTGTGGGTGTGGCAGACGACCTTGAAGGCTGTATTTGTGTATGTTATGTAATTCTGCTACTGTAAGGATTGACCAAAGTGTATTTCTATGGAAATAAAGAACATTTGACATTTCTGCAAATTGGTTTTAATTCTACGAACCCACAAAGTCACAACATATACAATAAAATTATATTTAGGGAAGTAATTTTGGGAAGGAAGAGTTACAGGCCTAAGTTTATCATACTCCCACATCATTTGCCAGTTATCAGGAAAACCTGGAATAAGCCTCAGTTAAGAGAAGTTGATCTTGACTAGAACCATGGATCTCCAAAATGTGAGCATCACACGCTTTATTCTGCAGCCATCTCACTTGGTCTAGTGCTGAACTTAATATAAAGGTTTTTTTTTTTTTAACTTTTTTTAACTTTTTGGACACTTGGGAACCCTTAAAACACATACAATGGGTGAAATCTTGGCATCAAATATTTGGGTGGAATGGTCCTTCCGGTTTGTCCTGTGAATGTGGGACACCGTATATAGGACAAACTGGAAGGACCATCGCTACTAGAATAATCGAACATGAACGGAGCATTCGTTTAATGCAACCTGAGAAGTCTGGGCTGGCAGAGCATTGATAATGTTTTGATAATGACCATAGAGCCAACTTTCGGGAGACAACCATCTTGGCAATATGCAACAGTTTCTGGGAGCGGAGAATTAAGGAGGCTTTGGCGATTTCCTCTGAAAGGAGCATGCTTAATCGTGATGCTGGATTTCAGTTCAGTTCCTCTTGGAAACCGGCCTTAAAAATGGAAATCTGTCAAATTAAGAAGCAAAGATCAATACAAATTGATAATCAAGTTAAGTAGTTACGTTTCTTTGACACAATTTTCTATACTCATGCCATCTCCTGACCTGGCACTTAATTTAGTAAAAACAGTCTTTTGTTCAGTAATGCAAATTTTGATAGTGTTTTGTCTTTGTTTAGTTGTGTTATATCCAGTATTTCATTTGCAGTTATAACATTTTATAAATATCCTGATGATGGGAGAGATGCACACTCACGAAACGTTGATACCTAATCATCTTTTCACCTGGCTTGTTGCCCGAGAAGAAAGTGAGGCCTTTTCTTCTTAACTAATGTAGTCACTAAATCATCCTCCTTACAAAACAGGCAATTAATGGTTAACAAATCCTAGGTTGTACACTATTATTTATTAATATCTTACAAAGACAGACTTATCTAGAATTTCAGTGCAAATTATGAAAATAAAAATATTCCTTAAAATCTTTACCTTGTGTTTTCATCATAAAATTTTACTTTTTTCATAACAGTCACATTGTACCAGTCAGCAAACACAATTAGGGACAACCCATTATCAACATCTCTCTTAAGTTTCGCCACTTCCTCAGGAAAATATTCTTCCTCTGCATCCACAAGTAACAGTGTTCCATACTGTGATGCATCAAAGCATGTAAATGGTGACCCAAGTACTTCCAAATAGTACCCACTATTCCGTAAATGTTGATACATATCCTGAAAAGTTTAATGTGTAATGTGAGAATTTATAAAATACAAATGCATAAAACTTTGTTTAGCATTAATTAGAAATACTGCTTTCTGGTTTACATTACCTTAAAATTGAGGGAGAATGTATATGTTTTTTGTAGATTTTGAAAAATCTTTCAATACAATAGTGAGAGAAGCACTATGGTGGAAATTACAAAAGAAAGGAGTCAGCAAGAAATTTATTATAAGGCTAGAAAAAATTTATGAGGCAATAAAGTTTGGAACTAGAGTAAATAAGAATGGGATAACGGGATTAGTGGAGCAGAAAGAATTAAGACAAGGCTGTGAACTTAGCCCTATATTGTTCAACTTGTTCATTGATGATATAATTGAGAGGGTTGAAAAAAATCAGAACATTAGGTCAAGGTCGTATAAGGGCTAGGATAAAGGTAAACAGCCAGGGAGCCAACACCACTATCAACCCGTAATATAACCAGCGGACAAATTTGTACCTAGATTAGAATTGTAAAACTTGTAATTGAGATTGTAAGATATGGAAGTACAAATAAAAACTTACTTACCTTAAAATTGGTATGTATGTGATCACCATTCCAATCCAATGGATCATTTTTCATTCGAAGGTTATCTCTTGGAAAGTATCCTGGCGGATACCTGAGATTGTGATACTGATCCCAAAGGATTCGTTTGCTGTAAAAAATTAAATGCTTTAAAGGACACACTATTATTTGCTTTACACATCAAAGACAAAGTTTATGTCACTGTCAGATGTTTCTTTTAAAACAGAAGATAAATGCAGAATGCATTTTTGACTGATGTTTCTGAACAATCAGAGAAATTATAGTAATAAACAACACTGATAATTTACTGTCCAATTTTCCACAGCAATTAACTATTTATTTATTATATAGAATAGTTATCCATTTTGAATTCAGCTTTGTGTTGATTTTTTTTATTTTTTTTTATTTTACATCCTTGAACATAAAGTTATATTGGACAGTGAATGAAGTGGGTGAAATGATGCTCAAATGTGTCCAGGGATTATGGAGCGGAAAAAACCTTATCCAGGTAACTCGCCCTGACCAAGATTCGAACTTGGGACCTCTTGAACGTGAGGCAGACACGCTACCATCTGCGCTACCGAGGCAGGCTTGTTGATTTCTGCAATTATGTGGTTTTCACAACAGAAGAGAAAGTACTTATAATACATCATCTGTTTCCAGTCATAGAGAGGACATCAAGGACTCAGTTTTTCATGTTAAAGAACATTACTAAGAGATGTACATGCTTGGGCAAGTATCCAGCTAGAATCCTCTGAAGATGCTCATCGGAGATATGAGCGGAACGTCAGGAGAATTTTCATCCTCTGGACCACGGCCCACAAGCCTGGGAAATACATTCTATTGGATTACTAAGAGATATTTAATCAGGACATGCACAGTCACAAAATGTCTCCCAGAGTTTTAGCTAAGGGCCTCTAGTGGGCAAGACAGACTCCTTTGTCAGAAACTCTGGCCATTTTGTTTAAATACTTCGGAATCACATTTTGGTCAATTCTGACATTAAATCTTCATTCAACCACATCCATGTTGAAGATGCGATTAACTGTATGAACCAAAAATCAGTATTAATAATCTTCCAGAAGGCTTTCTTTCTTCCTTTTCTCTGGCCTTCTTTATTTCCTTTTCTCTGCTCTTCTCTCTACCTTCGTCTAGCCTTCTCTGTTGGATTCAGGACCTCAAAACACATATTTTGGTGAAATCTTTGGATGGAATAAATACTTCTTTTATCTACTCTAAGATCTAGATGAAGTGAAAAAATGATAAAGAAAGAAAATGTTTAGTACATACTGTCTGGGAGGTGTTGGTATTATCTTGGCCTTTATAGCAAGCTTCACAGAAGACTGTCGAGGTTCTGTTTCACCATCTTCTGGTGGTGATTCTATTGTGAGCGCCACATGACCTTGGGCAATACCCTCCCAATTTGCAGCACTACGAGCTGCAGCAATGCTGACAGCCAGCCATCCTGACCAAGGCCATAACAGTTCCGAATATGTCAGAGCTATATCCAAGTAATGGCCATTTTGGGGAGTATATGGATGCCATTGTGGCTTGCCCACTACTCGTCCTGAAACTCCAAGACCATTCAGGATGGTAACATTTACAATTGTGGGCATTGCTCCATAATAAAGTGACTGTGTACAATAGGGCCACATGTACTGGCATTCTGTTAGGTCCACATAACTGAAACAAAACAAACACAAAAATAATATACATTATGAAACAAACCTTTTAAGCACAAGTTGTATATATAGTAGTAGTTCATTACTGTCAATACACTCATACAGAGTGTCTGACATTGTCATAGACTATTTACAATATTTACAAAGTTTATAAAAAAATCAATTATTTTATACAAAGAGTATGTAATTATCATAAAAATAATTATATTCAAAGATGACATAGCATGTATGTATAATGAGGTTAAACATAAAGAATTATTTGAAAAACTATGAAGGCCATTCCAAAAGAAATGCACACTATTTTTCTAAAAGTACAGTTTTCATTTTACATCTTAGAAATTTTTGTCTCGTTTTCATAGCACAGGAATTCTATAACAGCAAGTTGCTTCTGACGGATGTCAAATGTAGCAGCCATCTTGAAGGCATTCTGTGACAGTGCCGTTTGCAGGAACAGGTTGAAATAAATTGAATACAAGTGGAAAGGATGTATTCAAACACTGTAAAAATTTTGAAGATATAGAATGAAAATGGAATTTTTTAAGAAATAATGTGCATTACTTATGTAGTGACCCTCATCTTTGTAGTCAGCATTCTGTCACTTACATTTTTATTTTTTGAGGGACTAGTTTTAGCTGTTGCTTTCATTTTCAACTTGAAAGGTCTGACTATCATCTGTTGTATTTCCTCTGGTTGTGGAACTATGAACTACTTTATCAAATTATCAACTGGTGGGATTTCAAAGTTCAAGTAGAAGAGAAGAATACATCTCATTAAAAAACCCATGCATTGTACAAAACTTCTTCAGCTTTAATGGCAAATTCTACATGCAGAAATCAGGGTTATCTATGGGCAATCCACTTTCATCTTTTTTGCAAATTTATTTAGGGGTTCATTTGAAACACACATAAAAATGGCTTACCCATGAATCTTCAAGGTTTGATACCGATATATTTATAACATCTTTGCAATAATTCTAGACAGACATTTAGATGATGATTTAAAACTACTCAATCTGCAGGAAAACACTATCAAATTTACAATAGAAAAGAAAGTCAATGAACTACTCTCTTTTTTGGACCTAAATATCATCAAGAACGACACAAATATAAAATCTGGAATTTACAGAAAACTAATACAGTGAGAAAATTACACAAAAAATTGTAACTATAAACTGATTACACATAAATATGCAATAATAAACAATCTTATATAAACTAGTCTACATACCCATGGATAAAGCAGGATAAAAAGCCATACTTAACATAGCAGAAGAAAATAGATAAAACAAAAGTTGGTATTTAAGAAAATTAAAAAAGCTAAGTTAAAGAAAGCCATTAAGGAAGCAACCACATTCACTAAAGAAAAAGAAAGCAACAGCACATTCGTGGATTAATGTACCACTCAAAAACATTTAATAAATTCAAAAAGACCTTTAAAGAACAAAATATCATCTTGGCACCAACAAACAGACACTCAATATTAAAATTGTTAAATTCAAAAACAAAAGTATTTCCTGAGGCTTTCACGGCCAGTGTCACGAAGAACAGTAAAGTTTTCTTTTGGGCTTGTAGGTCGTGGTCCAGTATGATTTGAATACCCCGACGTTTCGCCAAGTGCAGTCCTTGGTGAAATGTCGGAATGTTCAAATCCTACTGGACCACAGCCTACAAGCCTGGAAGAAAACTTTACTGTTCCTCAAAAACAAAAGCTGAAATGCCACCAATTAACAGATCCGGAATATGCCAAAGTTGTGAGGATTGTGAGAAATGCTACACAGGGCAAACTAAAAGAAACCAAAATCCAGACTCAAGATACATCAAATTGAAACAGGTGGACAGGTCAGCAGTAGCATTTCACTTTTGGAATGAAAATCATGACCTTGAACTAAATTCAAAATTATTAAAAGGGGTGATAAACCAAAACAAACTGACAATGTGGAAGAACATCTTAATACAGAAAAATAAGAACAGAGTAATGACTTTGAAATCCCACCAATCAATAATTTGATAAAGAAGTTCATAGTTATACTACCAGATAAAAGACTGCAGACAACATATGACAGTTGAACCTTTGAGGTTGAAAATGGAATACACAGCTTCCGAAACTAGCCTTCCAAAAATATAAATATACGGGACAGAGTGTTGAAAACCGACTACAAATAGTTTTTTCAATTAATTTGGATGTCACTGCTACTGAATTCCTTCAAACATGCATAATCAGGTATGGTCACTATTAGTTGTAATGACATAAATAAGTATAAATAATTCATTTCTTGGAAGTGTTGCAACAGTATTGTTGTAATAAATTAAATTTAAAGGGAGTCGATTAATGACACTAAACAACACTTACTTTTAAATTTTCCCTGAACATGTTTCAGAGATGGATAGTCAACATGAAAAATTCAATGCCATGGCCGGGATTTGAACCACGGATCTCCTGGTTTCCATCCAGTCGTTCCTAACCTTTGAGCTACCATGGCCAACATGCCGTCCTGACATTAAATTCTCCAGTTGACTCGTATATTTCCCCGGTAGACCACTAGGGGCTCTTGCATCCGAGATATACCATTTGTGGCGACTTACTATTGTAAGTACTTAAGTCCCAGGCTTCATCATTTAACTCTTATTATTTTAGTTAATTGATGGAAATTAATCATTTCTCCACACTAGCCGTATATAGGCTAAGATATTTGAATGCATTGAATTTTTCATGTTGACTCTATCCATCAAATATCTTAGTAAGATATACAAGGTTGAATCATTTGCCTAATTTTAGTTAAAAGTAAGTGTTGTTTAGTGTCATTAATGAACTCCCTTTAAATTTAATAAAGTATAAATAACCTAATATTTGAATTTTTGAGCAAGTTTTTTAACCCTGTCCCCAATTCAACTGGTAAGGATTAGGAATTTAACAAACAACATATATAAATAAGTATGTAACAAACTTAATGAAACGAAGCAATTAGTAATAGTACAGGGAGTTAGGTTTAAACACACAACTTCACTAAAACAACATGTTTACCTTGTGTATATACTTTTGGGATGGTTACCCCATCATCTGAAAGTTCCAACTATTGCATAATCCTCTCCTGCCTGCCACTACTCTCTGGTGAAGGTTGGAAAAAGTGACTAATTAGATTTCTTACATGGTCAAAAAATCTCCTGCCAAACAGCTAACCCCTTGAATTAACCATTTGGGACAAGATTTTTATTGGAAATACAGTCATAATATAGTGAAGTTTCAAATCCTTAAGGAGAGAGACCTAAAATAGTCCCTTCTTTCAATTGTTAAGAATAATTCAGCAATAGATGACAATGCAGCAGTCAGAACTTAACTAAACATTAAATAACTACCCAAAAACATGCTTTTATAGTACCATAAGTAAACATGCACATTTTGTGAAGTTAGTATGTTTAAACCAAACTCAGTGTATTATTAATATGTTAATTTCAACTATCAAATTGTATATTTGAATTTATTTTTGAAGAATGTTCAATTTTCTGCCTAACTAATCCATACTTACCTAGGACTTAGGCTGGCTTGTGGCTTATAGCTATTAAGTATCTGATATGCTTTAAGTAGATCAAGTTTTCCATGACCCTGCTCAAACATGTTAACACCAGGAAGTCGTCGAGCAGAAGCCATGAGTGCTTGTTTCATACTGGCAGGATTGATTGCATTTCCGCGATGCAACACACCACTGTGAAAAAGAAAAAATTAGGTTCATATATTTTTCTTTCTTAAATACATATTACTTTAAATCTGAAACAGCCGTACCTGAAAACAATTTCAGTTTCCCAATATATGTAAAATGATATGCCTAAAATGTGGCCTCTTCCACTAGACTGCAAGTGCTTTTCCATTTCTAAAGTTTCCAAATTAAGGTAACCAATCTTTGACCCCAACCAGCCAGTTTCACTTCTCTACATGACTGGCCTGAGAATTCAAATACACAAAAAGGTATAAAAAATTGAAAGAAGCTTAGAGACAGTGAAGCACAAGTTATCGAGAATCAGCTGAAGATGGAAGCAACAGCTGTTGAATCATGTCCTATGAAAAACAGTGTTGATGAAGCATGTGTCAATATCTTCTCGATTCACTTTATTTTACACAAAAACGTACCAATGAACAAGGTTATAATTTGAAAAGAAGGACTGGTTCAGATACCACCATATGAAACAGTTTCACTACAATTGGTATTCACTACAACATAATTCAAATTTTCGCTCTTCTTTCTAATATGCGATGCGGCGGCTTTTTTCTAATTCCTTCATACTTTATGATGTTTTTATTTACAACCATGATTTTCAATATAATTTCTTTACTTTTAGTGCAATTTCATGTTGGAGGGAATTCTTTTAACGTTATTAATTGTTTGTGTATTTACTTATTGCATAATGTAGCCATACTGAAGAACTCAGTGCAGTCAAACTATGCTTGTTTCTCCACTGAAAGCAATGCTGCCAACAGTCTTACTTGTCCCAAAATTACACTACCCAGCGCAAGTTTCATCGTGGGCACTGCAATTAGACTGTAGAGCATTTTTGCATCCCTCCTGTTGTTGGGGCATATTGTCATCCACACCTCATTCGTTTCCACGTCGATCATTTCCAAGATCCAGTTGCCCTCTACGACATGCCCACGATGAAACTTGCGTCGTCCTATTTTGCATTCGTCAACTTGAACGACATGGCCAGGAACACCAATTTCCCCCCTTACAGTACACTTGGTGTCATTTGACATCATGCACACTTCGCGGCAGAAGCCGAACCAGTCCAATACAGTCCGTGAGCTCATACATGTATTTCCTAAGGAGCACTGCATTATCATCGTGTCGTAGGATTGTTTATGTGCAAAGCAGTGCATGAGTAATAAAATTTGACCAGGCGATAACTTAACCTGCTCAAACCATGTTCCTTTGCACATGGACTGCGTCACCTATGTCTGGGGCATTTTTGCAGAGGTTGGCTACAAGTTTTACATATCTTTCTCATGTTGACTCTAACGCGACAACCGGCTGGTCGTCTGCTTGCGCATGCGTATACATGCACCTTTGGACTTAGAAAATATTCTTAAAATTATTTGTGGACTGAGGACGCAAGCGATTTGTTTGTGAAATCGATCTCTATTAGAAAGAAGTATTAACACCAATTTCTTAAGATAAGTGAAGCCTTAGTGGCAAATATTTGTATTTGTGTAGTACATTTTTATTTCTGCAACTTTAAAAGTTTTGTCTTCCCTTCATCATTTTTTGTTACCTAAACTTTTTGATTAACTTATCCATCAATTCTTTTTCAAACATTTGTTCTTTTTCTTGAGAAAAATTTCATTTATATCATGGAACCAGAATAACTCTGTAATCATATGACATTGTTCCTTTGTGTATTCCATACGGCACTGAACTATAAATAAATAAACAAATAAAAAAATTTGCTAGGATGCAGCAAATAAAACTAATATGCAGAATAACATTAAAATTATTATACCTTAACCAATTAAATTTAAATAATCTAAGTTAAAAGTGCTTCTTTTTAATATTTATAATTAAACACCAATTACCAAAGATCTAGTACTTAGTAAGGATAAAATGATCACCTTGCTAAAAGTGTAACAGCTCCAGCAACAACAGGTGATGCAACACTAGTGCCTGAAAGAGTTCGACAACTGCCTTTGATACTTGAACCTCGTACAGCTGAACCATATGTCACTATATCTGGCTTCACCCGTCCATACCTGAAGACAGTAAAAGCATAGATTAGGTTTAAATTTCAAACAAATTGGAGTAATTCAGAAATGTTTCTAAATACCTCTTTGTGCTATTTAATTCATCTGTAATCAAACAGATATTCATTCTAATTACCATTTCATTTTTCATAAGTATGTGTTGCTGCTAAGAAATGTTTCACTGTAGGCGTAAGAAAGTAGGTTAAAGTGGTCACACTACAAATAACAGAAAGTACCCCAGTGTGTGCTTTAATAAGATCTAATTTGTTGTGTGGTAAGATTTTGTCCATCTTCATAGCTGTTTAATTATGCAAAAGTCATTGCATAATGCAATATGTTGTTACCAATACATCACACACGATTTGGAATGCAATAAAGTGAGAAATAGCAGACAATTTTGACCTCAGGACACCTTTTTATGCAAGTATGAAATCTAACAATTACTTTCACAATGACAATGATAGTGCTGAGAGGTTAATATACAGTGTGGTGACCCCTTATGACTACACAGTCCTCACAGCGCCGTGGCATGTTCTCTATAAGGTGGCTCAAGAGCTCTGCATGAGCAGTTCCCATTCCTCACGAGAACTTGTCAAAGGTCTGGAAGTGTTGTTGGTGGGGGCTAGCAGGCTGCAACTTGTCTTCCTAAATGCATCTCAGACATGCTCTGTAGGATTCATATCCAGGAACATCGCTGGCCAATTTATGCGCTGGATATCTTCCCTCTCAAGATAGTCGTCCACCAGGTGGGCTTTATGCACACGTGCATTATCATCCAGTAAGATGAAGTGTAGACCAACAGCATCTCTGAAAAGTCACACGTCTGTGTACCTCTGGGCATTCACAATACCACTGCCAAAGATGTGCAGATCCGTACGTATATTGAAAATTATGCCCGCACAAATGTGTATGCCACTGCCACAACCATCACCACCCCCACCACTGCCGCTGCTGCCACCACCATCACCGCCACCACTGCTGCTGCTGCCACTGTCGCCACCAAATGGGAGTGTTCCCACAATGTTAGTGGGATAAGACTGGGTTCCACGTTATCTCCAGTTTATTATATTCCTCCATTCATTCAAGATCCAATGTTGACTCGTGAACATAACCATATGTGTATTTGAATAAGTGGTGCACACACTGCCGGACATCTGGTATAGAGGCAACTGCCATGAGCCTCTGGTATACAGTTTGCCTCGAAACTCAAACTCCTGAGGTGGCTGCAAGCTTGGAAGACAGTTGTCTTGCAGGCATCCTCTGATGTCATGCTGTTTTGGTCAAATATTGATCCTGTTGCGAGGTTCTGAATATGGGTGAGCATATACAGGATCCAACAAACATCTTCCGTTTCTTGGAACTGTTCCCAAAGCTTGGAAATGATACTTTGTGGCACATTCAGGACCCGAGAGACTGTGTTCTGTGTCTGATGTGCCCCTAGACGTCCGATGAATCTACCCTGAAAACAGGGTCCAGTTGATGTCTTTGTGGCAAGTTGGTACTGTCTTGTAAACACTTTGCTAGGCAACTATTCTCTGCTCAAGTAGTTCTTGGGAAGCAAGCCAGGTGAAAAGATGATTAGAAATTGATGTTTTGGGAGTGTGCATCTCTCCCATCATCAGGATATTTATTAAATGTTATAACCACAAGTGAATCACTGGATATAACACAAATATAAACAGAGACAAAACACTATCAAAATTCTCATTAATGAACAAAAGACTGTCTTCAGTAAATTAAATGCCAGGTCAGGAGATGGCGTGAGTATAGAAAATTAATTGGGTCAAAGAAACACACTATTTAACTTGATTATCAAGCTGTATTGATTTGTGCTTCTTAAGTCGACAAATTTCCATTTTTAAGGCCGGTTTCTAAGAGGAGTTGAACTGAAATTCAGCATCAGATTAAGCGTGCTCAACTCCCAGTAACTGTTGCATTTTGCCAAGATGGTTGTCTCCCAAAATGTCAATTTCTAATCATCTTTTCACCTGGCTTGCTTCCCGAGAACAACTTGAGCATATTCGTCACCAGGAAAGCTTCAGGTCTTATTTCAACTACTCTCTGTTCACAATGGGAGAACTAACAAATGAGCCATGTACTAGGTCTGATACTATGGTATTGGTTTGCTGCTCTGTTTTGTTGCCCTTTGAAGCATGAACCCGCTTACCTATTAGAGACCAGCAGTAAGGGAAGGCATACACTGTGATAACGTTTAATGGTGCTCGCTCACCGTTTTCCCTTTCAGTCCTGTTTTTTTAATTATGCTTAGCTTTTGGACACTAGGTACATTTAGAATGCTATTTTCATGCAGTAATAAAAAATTACAATGTGTAACTTGTCTGGAAAATTGAATCACACTTGAAAAATTCAATATCATGGCAGAGACTAAAACCACAGATCTTTGATTTGCCACACCGAACTCCTACCACTTGAGCTACAATGATGAGACACAAGTATTTGCATTAAAAACGCTCAACTGAGTCAAGTACCTGGTAAAACTTTAAAGATATCTCAAATATTAGACATATCTTACCCCAAAGGCTACTTACAATGTTGCAAGTTCTTTAAATTTTTTGGATTTAGAGTTAACCACTATTAAGGTTAATTACACACAATAAGTATGTCACTTACAAAGAGTGTCAACAAAATCTCTCTGTACTAGCTTAGCCTTTGCTGCTGCTAAAAATAAAATCTAATTTGACAACAGAAGACAGGCAGCCCAATGTCAATGGCATAGTCTTCAACAGGTAATAGTAATATTTGAGTTTGATTTATGAGTCACTATGTTTACACTCAAACTTCACTTACTGAAACATTTTCAAGATCTTTGGTGACTACTAGTCACCAAACAGCTGAGGATGAGATCGAATAATCTTGAAAACGTTTCAATTATACTACAACAAGTAAGTGAAGTTTGAGTGTAAACATAGTGACTCATAAATCAAACTCAAATATGAAGAATACTTCACTGTTAATAATGCTTCTGCTTTTAATATTTAGGTAATAGTAAACTAAGGATTTGTTTTCAGATAATAATATTTTGTTTTATATATCGAGATTTAACTGTATTGGAACACCACAGTGAAGCGAAATAATTATTAATTTTTAGATGAGTCGTATTTATTACACATCTGCTTCACTTGTGTAATAAATACGACTCATCTAAAAATTAATAATTATTTCGCTTCACTGTGGTGTTCCAATACAGTTAAATCTCGATATATTGAAGTGACGTCAAGTCAAGAGGAACACGCGAAAGGTAGAAGATGCAAACGATGATTTGCGAAACATGTCCTCAAAATAGGTACGAAAGTGAAGTAGATGTGTAATAAATACGACTCATCTAAAAATTAATAATTATTTCGCTTCACTGTGGTGTTCCAATACAGTTAAATCTCGATATGTTGAAGTGACGTCAAGTCAAGAGGAACACGCGAAAATTAGAAGATGCAAACGATGATTTGCGAAACATGTCCTCAAAATAGGTACGAAAGTGAAGCAGATGTGTAATAAATATGACTCATCTAAAAATTAATAATAAATATTTTGTTTGTTAACAACAGTGTCAATTGCCAGGATCATAACAGCACTGCCAATGTGCCAGAATTTCAACCTAATGAAGTTCTTTTACATGCCAGTAAATATACTGTCATGGAGCTGGGCTAGAACAGGCAAGACTGCAATTTTAACACAGGGATACCGCAAAATCTGCGGTGCATAAAACTGTTTAAAATATGTTATATTATGTAATTACACTTTGGAAGAAACTTTAATGAAAGATTTTGCTACAGCAAGAACAACACTTTCAGCATTTGTTATGTTTGATTGTGGTAAGTACACAGTTTTGGTTTAATAATGAGTAGTCTTACTGCCACTATAATGCTTGTGCTAGCATCTCTCCATCATGTAATAACCACAGCGTTTATTATCTGCTTAAGTAAATGTTTAGAGATAAAAATACCCTTAAATAATTTTTATTGTATAAATGATTTATGAATTTTGTATTTCAAGAGCAATACACATAGTTAAACTATAAGCAATATAAAAAATGAAATGACAAACTCCACATGAAGCAAGCATAAATGCCAACATATTGTTCCTTACCCTTGAGGCAGTTCCCACGTAGTCATTCCTCTAGACGAAAATTTTGCAATCTGATCCTCAAAATTTATACCACCTACTCCAATTACATCCATTTGATCTGCTGGATTGTTCAAAGTTCTATAATTAAACAAGGAAAGAAAACAAAGTTAATGAACTAATTCTCTTAATGACTACTGACTACAATGATGCACAAAATTATTTAATTTTGATTTGAACTAATACTCCATTCTCCATATACCAGGTGTGGCAATTAAATAACGAGACTGTGCATCTCTTATTGTGCAGACGCAAAGTGGGAGGTTGGTAATGGAATGTAGTTGAACCTTGAACCTTCAAGACCAACCATCATTAGTTTTGTGTCTTTATCTGCTTTAGTTTGCCTCTGAGCCTTGGTTGTAGAGGACGCTGTTTTGTAGTAGAGCCATGAGCATGGTGAACTTAAAAATCAAACAGTATTCTGTTGTTTAAGGACTATGATACAATGAAGCACAAAATTAATACAATTTTGAGTCGAACTAATACTCAATGCTCCATTTATTGCTAGTATTTACCTAGAACGCGTTTCGTTAGGACTTCCTAACATCATCAGCTGTTGTCGACTAATGGATGCCGGTTCAGTGAACTCCTCGGAGGTGATAGGTGCGTCTCTGTCGGTATCTTGATGAACTTGAAATTAGGGTTGTCTTCAAAGGTAGTATCGAAATTAAACAATTTACTTTCATATTTCTTTATAAAGATTTTTTCCCACGTGGTTAGTGCAGCTGGACCTTGGATACTTTTTAGTAAGTGAATTTCTCGTTCTATGTCATGATTTTCCTTCCAAAAATGGTACGCTACTGCCGATTTATCTATTTCTTTATTCCTTATGTTCCTAAAGTGCTCTTTAAGCCTAATGTTCACGTTCCTTTTTGTTTTTCCAATGTAGAATTTGTCACAGTAACAAAGAGTACAATAACATCATTCACATTGCAGAATACAATGGATACAGTGCTGAATTGGTCAACAAGAAAATAGATAAATTCAAAAGACAACTAAGATGCAAACAAGTAACTACTCTCTCCCCAATTAGCAATGAAACCTCATACAGAAAATTTACTTATCATCCCAGAGCTACACACCTTTTCCAAAAAGTTTTCAAAGAACACAATATTACTTTGGCCCCACAGAACAAAATCACATAATACAAAGGAGATACCCACAGGCAGAAAATCAGGAGTGTACCGGATAAATTGCAAGGACTGTGACAAATTCTACATTGGAAAAACAAAAAGGAACGTGAACATTAGGCTTAAAGAGCACTTTAGGAACATAAGGAATAAAGAAATAGATAAATCGGCAGTAGCGTACCATTTTTGGAAGGAAAATCATGACATAGAACGAGAAATTCACTTACTAAAAAGTGTCCAAGGTCCAGCTGCACTAACCACGTGGGAAAAAATCTTTATAAAGAAATATGAAAGTAAATTGTTTAATTTCGATACTACCTTTGAAGACAACCCTAATTTCAAGTTCATCAAGATACCGACAGAGACGCACCTATCACCTCCGAGGAGTTCACTGAACCGGCATCCATTAGTCGACAACAGCTGATGATGTTAGGAAGTCCTAACGAAACGCGTTCTAGGTAAATACTAGCAATAAATGGAGCATTGAGTATTAGTTCGACTCAAAATTGTATTAAAAATCAAATTCATCTCTTAACCTCAAATTCATCATGAAATTACGTAGAAAATGAAGCTAGCTACAGTGAAGCTATAAATATTACACAAATACAAATATTTGTCACTAAGGCTTCACTTATCTTAAGAAATTGGTATTAATACTTCTTTTCAAATGGAGATCGATTTCACAAATTGCTTGTGTCCTCAGTCAACAGAATTTATTTGTAGACTGAGGACACAAGCGATTTGTTTGTGAAATCGATCTCCATTTGAAAAGAAGTATTAATACCAATTTCTTAAGATAAGTGAAGCCTTAGTGGCAAATATTTGTATTTGTATAATCATCATGAAATGTTTTCATATGTTAAAGAAAGTGTTTGATGATAATGCTATGTCACATGTATGAGTATTTAAATGGCGCACATAGTTTTCAGGTCAGGAAGAGTTTGGAGATGAATGTCCCAAGTCAAAAGTGAAGGCAATACTTATCATTTTTTCGATATCAGGGATGTTATCATGACTGAATGGGTGCCTGTGGGTCAATCAGAAATCCCATAAAGAAGTCCTAATCAAGCTGAGGGAAAGAGTAAGGAAGAAAAGACTGGATATGTGAAAGAATGATGCATGGTTTCTGCTGGACAATGTGCCAGCCTACAATGCCATATCTGTGACACAGTTTTTAGCAGACAAGCGCATTCCTGTGCTCGAATATCCTCCATATTCACCAGATCTGGCTCCCTGTGACCTTTCTCTGTTTCCAAAACTGAAAAGTCTATTGAAGGGAACATATTTTCAGTGTTTTGAACAGTTAAAAGCAAAAACGAAGAGTGACAACAGATGACCTACAGTACTGCTTTGAACAATGGAAGACACATATGCACTGGTGTATAGATAGGGGAGGGGAGTATGTTGAAGGGAATGAAAGTTAGTTGTAGCTTTGTTTGCAATAAATCATATTTCTGACGCCAATCTCGTTATTTAATTGCCACATACTGTATTGCTAATGTTTACCTAGAACGCACTTCATTAAGACCTTCCAAGTCGACATTAGCTGAGGATGTTAGGAAGGACCTAACAAAATGTGTTCTAGGTAAACATTAGCAATATATGGAGCTTGGAGTAATAGTTCAACTCAAAATTATTTTAATGAATTAATTTACACAATCACAGTTATTCTACATTTCTAACTAAAAATGAGAAAGAAACAATAAATTCTTTATATACAGAAGAAGCTAGAGACAGTGATGAGTTTCTTTTGATGTTTCTGCATTATTTCCAAGTATACAGATAGACCAACTCCGATGCCAACTAAAAAACTGGCTCCATTAAACCACCATTACTGAGTGCGAAAGAGAAGACCTTTCAAAATTAACCAACTTGTGTATCACACAGAACAGCTTTAGTTTCAATCAGAAAATCTACCAACAAGCCTAACAATGGGAAATTCGCTCTCACCGTTCCTTGCAGAATTATTTACGAGGTAATTAGCAATACAGATAACACTTCCTTCCCTATATTTTCAAAATTTGGTACCAATATATTGACAACATTACTGCCATATTCCCTACAAGTTTATACACAACTCTATCAAGTTACTTAACTTACAAAAGCACTCAATAAAATTGACAATAGAAGTGGAAGAAACATGTTACCCTTCTTAGATCTAAAAGTAATCAGAGAACAAGAAATTATAACCTTTGGTAATACAGGAAGCCTTCGCATTCAAATAATTAAATAAAGTATAACAGTTTCAATCCCTTAACACACAAACGTGCAGTACTAAGCAGCTTAACATACAGACTGATGTACACTCCCCTGAAAAAGCAAGAATATCATATAGAATATGAACATAAGTAAACACAGCAAAAACGATTTCAACAGAATAACAATTTACAAGAAAATTAAAAAACTTAAACAGAAACATATCAAAGAATCCACAAATTTCATCCAAGTGGAAAAACAATTGAAATTCAAGAAATTCACATGTCATCCAAAAACATTTTACAAATTTAAGATTTTCCTAGAACATAACATCAGCTTAGCCCCACAGAAAAAATTTAAATAGAGAAATTACTTTGTAATAGAGTAAAAGGCCCTATACCACAAAACAAAAAAGCTGGAATTTACAAAATCAATTGCTCTGATTATGATAAAGTATACATAGGAAAAACAAAAAGAAATCTAGAAACCAAACTAAAGAAATATATGAGATACTTAAAATACAAGCAAGTGGACAAATCTGCAGTTTCACACCATTTCTGGACAATCAACCAGAACATCAAACCAAACATTACACTAATCAAACTGACCAGTCATACAGCGGAACTGGACACGGGAAAAGATCTTCATTTTGAAACAACAATTAATGAACTCTGATTTACCAGCACCAGGTACCCTCTGGAAGTACATTTCACTGTTACACGATGCTACCATTATAAACAACCACCAGAACAGAAACAACAGCATGGGTCAGTCGGACACATTCTGAAGATGGAAACACATGTTCCCGAAAAATGTTAAGAGATTAAAAAAGGTTATAGTGTTACTCGTACCAACTCATCTTAAGTAAATAAATTATTTTAATTAATTGATGGAAATTAATAATTTCTTCACACTAGCCGTACACAGGCTAAGGTCTTTGATAGAGTCAACATGAAAAATTCAATGCCATGGCCGGGATTTGAACCACGGATCTCCTGGTTTCCGTCCAGTCGCTCTAACCCATTGAGCTACCATGGCCAACTTGTCATCATGACATTAAATTTTCCATTTGACCCGTATATTTCCCCAGTAGACCACTAGGGGCTCTCACATTCGAGATACACCATTTGTGGTGACTTACTATCGTAAGTACTTGAGTCCCAGGCTTCATTATTTAACTCTTATTATTTTAGTTAATTGATGGACTCTATCTATCAAAGACCTTAGTCTGTATATGGCTAGTGTGAAGAAAATGATTAATTTCCATTGATAGAGTCGACATGAAAAATTCAATTCCACAGACGGGATTTGAACCATGGATCTACTGGTTTCCATCCAGCCGCATTGAATTTTTCATGTCGACTCTATCAATTACTCCTGAGATTTTATAGTACTGCACTTTTCCTTTAACAGGAGCTAATAATGCTGGAATGTCCAAAGTTACCATTTCTAGCTTTAACTAGAAGCTTTTCAAAGCAATTGCTTCAAGAAGTGAACATTATCTTTGTTAGGATCTGCCATACTTATGCAGAAGTACATCCAACCACCAATAAGGATAAGGGCAACAACCAAATGAATGATGCAAGCAGTCAACTAGGAAGAGAAGATGGGAGGGATTAGTTCCTGAAACATATTTTCCTTAATAAATAACTGATGTAATGTCAAAATTGATTAACTAAATTGTTAGCACTATCACTGTCACGAAGACCAATATACATAATTTTAACTGTAAAAAGTTAGAGAAAGTTAAAATGTTACCAAGTCTTTATTCCTGCTCCCAGGATTCGGATAAGCTTGTCATTAACTGAATGCTCAATTATACGTAAATCTGAATTTTCTTGTTCTTGTTCTGGTTTCCATTCAGTTACTGTCAACCAGTTTTAATAAACAATTTTATTTAGGATGAATCATATTGAAAAATTCAATGCCGTAGCTGGGATATGAATCACAGATCTCTTGCTCCTTGATGGTCATTAATCACTGAGCTACCATGGCAACATGCCAGTGTGACATGGTATTGAATTTTTCAATCTGACTGTACCTATCAAATCTTGCCATAGATAGGCTATTGTGGAAGAACAATTAATTTCTACTCAATTTTATGCTTCAAGAGAAAGAAGTCTTTTATTTTATTTGGCTTTATTAACACAACATTTGAAGGCCACTTACCCATACAATGGACCATCATTACCAATTGCAGATACCATTATGACTTTGTTGGCCGTCAGTTCCCAAACTTTGTCAACAAATGGGTGATCCATGAAATCTGGACCACCAATGCTTAAATTTAAAACCCCAATTTTTTTCAGTATAGCATAATTAAAAGCATCCAAAAACCATGAGGTGTAAGACACCTAAAACAAAGAGAAATTATTCATTAGTGCTGAAGAAACATGAAGCTGAATTAGAAAATCAACTCCAACTTGTCTTTCTTTCTCTGAAATATGAATCTTTAACTTTTTTAATTTTTCTTACATTAGAAATACAGCACTCACTATATACTGTAAGCCTCTAACATTTAATTTTCTATTACTAAGCTGCACTTCTCACAAAACCCATTTTTCTTTCAATTTGGTTGTAAATCAGAACCATACCTGATTCACTAAATTATACTAATTAATGATAAACTTCACTCTCGTCTTTGTATTATCCACTATAATAGAACTAGTTGCACAAATTGTTCATTTACATCTTCAATCAAGATACTATTATCGTTACTGCTGCTAAGTGATGAATTATTTTTTGTTTCATTATCAACTCCGGAAAGTAAAACAAACTTACTGACAAAATCAATTGGCATTTTTCAAAATTCATTAATATTTTTTCCCAAATCAAATCTATTGGACCATTTAATTACTTTAATGTTTTCACCTCTGGATTTTTTTTTTTTTTTTTTTTTTTGTGGTTAAATAACCAAAAATAATGTACTACAGCTGATTTATTAATCTGTTTGTATTTAATAGTTCTAAAATGTTCTTTCATTCTAGTTTCATTAATGTAAACCCTATTACAACCCAAACAACTAAATTGATATATACCATAATTTTATTAAGTAATAACACTTAATAAATTCTTTATATTATATTGATTTTTCCTATCATTCTGGGTAATAAAAGTTCACATAATCTTTTTTAAGAACATGGAATAGTTTTAGTTTCTCAAAATAAATTGTTAAAGCAGTTAAACAAATCCATAGATTTGATGGTTTAGGGAAAATCATTTACTTTTATTGGATTTCATGAATTTTGAAATATTGCCAATTAATTCTGTCCATAAGTCTTTTTACTTTCAGGGATTGGTAATGAAAAAAAAAAAAAAACAATCCATCAGCTATTGGATGCAACAATAACAGCAATAAATCATTATATAGAATAAAAAGTAGTATTTCAGAAAGTGGAGTGCCATTGTTACTAAAATTAGGCAAATGAGTCAATCTTGTATACACTTTTCTCCATTTATAAGTTTTTTGACTAGTTTCTGGGAACTTCTTCCCTATCCTCAGTTCTGTGGTTGACTGATGATGCATCCGGTGTCTGCATCTGGCTTGGTGTCGTCCTGCCATCTAATGTTCTGGTAAGTTTGATGATGTCATCTATGGCGGGAATTTCAAAATTCATCAAGAGATCCTGTTTCTTTGTAATAAATATGTTTTCCCAAATCTGCTGTTCTAGAGGTTTCTTTGCCTGTTTGATCAATTCTATTTCTTGCTTTATGTTGTGATTCTCAGAACAAAAGTGATGTACTACGGCCGACTTGTCCATTTGTTTGAATTTAATATTTCTGAAGTGTTCTTTCATTATTGTTCCTAGATTCCATTTGGTCTTACCAATGTATATCTTGTCACAATCCTGGCAGCTCATTTGGTAAATGCCTGATAATTGAATTTTTGGTGTGCTATTTTTTAGAGGGTGGTTTAGTAAGTTGCGAATGTTGTGTTTGTTCAGAGGGGTGTAATTTTATGTTGAAGCTCTTAAATATCTTTTCAAATTTTTGAAGTATTTTGGATGAAATGTAAATTTGCCATATCTGGTGTTTGGGTTTTCTAGTTTTTCTAACGTAGTAATGTCCTTTAAGTTTTTGTTTCTTTTGTGTCTGTAGATCATCTTTATGATGAAATCTGTGTTATAGTTGTTCAATTCGGCAACCTGGTGTATGTGAGTGTACTCCTGTTCATATTCTGTTTTTGTTAGCGGAATGTTGATTAATCTGTGAACCAAACTATGGAATACTGCATACTGATGTTGTACTGGGTTAAATGGGTTGCATTTAATGTAATTGTCAACATGTGTTGCTTTTCTTTATATTCCAAATTGTAATCCTGTTGGTGTTCTTATGATTTCAAATCTAGAAAAGGTAGCCATTCATCCTGTTCTACTTCAATGGTGAAAACTATGGATTTTTCTTGTAGGCTTAGCAACTTTATAGGGTCCTCGGTTGGTCTTCTAGGAACTATAGCAAACACATCGTCGACATATCTATGCCAACATTTGAAAATACGTGGAAAGGCTTTAGTAATGTGTGTTTCCAAATTGCTCATGAACAGATTAGATTGTGTAATTAGATTACGAGCCGCATTTCCATATTCTCATCACCAAAATCCTCTTTCACTGAAGACACACATGGTAAATTGCAAAGCTAGTCCTCTTACAATATATAATACCAAAGATAAATGTTTAATCACTAATTATTGTAATGTATTGAAACAGTTTTTTACTTCCATACCTGATTGTTGGTGAAGACCCTGAAGACATGCAACTCAGCATCGGGTGCAAAACCTAAGCACTCCTGACTTGAAGCAATGACTCCAGCAACAAATGTACCATGACCAAGCCCATCATCCAGAGTTTTCTCTGTAGTCCAGTTTGTCCTTTCCTTTATTTTTTTAAAATGTGGATGTGTCTTAGCTAAACCAGTATCAAAAACAGCCACTTTAACACCAGTTCCTAAATGATTGAAATGAAAAGAAGATAAATGTTAAAACCTTTCTGTATATGCAATACTTAAGTATATTTTTCACAAAACACATTAGATAAAAATATATACATTAAACTCTCACTAATCCAACCATTCCTTGCAGACATGGGTGCCAGATTAGCAGAAGTGCCAGATTATTGAATTGATAATATTTGGCTGTACATTGTACTTTATTAATTCAAAGATATATTAATTTTTAATACAAGTGTATTAGAGTATTCAAGACCTAGGGAATTATTTCATTTTCTTTCTGTTCATACCTTTTTTCTACTTAGTGTGATGTAACCGCCACTTATAGTGCCCAATTTTAAATAGTTATAAAAATGTTAAATAAACACACTCCAGATAAAATGATAGTCTCCTTGCAAAATAAATTTTGGAAGTAAAATATTCCCTCATTTGGATTTCTGAGCGGGAACCTTTTTTCAAGGAAAACAACAGAATATAACAAATGTTGAATATCTTAGAAAATCACTATGAAGTGCACCCTCCCCATAGTCCAGATGTAGCCCTGTGTGATCTTTTCCCCACACCTCAATCTGAAGAAGCATCTTCAAAGGAGACATTTTTAGTAGTAGTGATGCTGCAGAGGTGGTTATGGTTTCCAGCATATCTTAGCAAACTGGCAGAAATACTGGGACAAGTGTATCACATCCAAAATAGACTATTTTCATAAGGACCATTACATCATTTTTTTTTCATTTCTTAATGACTAATTCATGCTAATTCGTGATTTCTTAATGACTCCTACCTGTAATTCCCATGCCCCAAAGTGCATCTGCTTGTAGTATTGTTGTAATTTGCCTTGGAATTGCTCTAAGCAAACGTCTACTTGTGTGCCTTCCTGTTGACTGCCAAAATTGATTGTTCTGAAAAAGTTATAATTTGTTTGCTCAAACAAATGCTGCAATGCTGAAGATGCAAATAAGTGATTTTTGAAATTAGTACTGTTCTTAAAAAGAAAAAACACTGATAATGCTTGATATGTTGTGCAGGACGGCAAATGGAACATATTCCAAGCAGCAACCCATGTCCGGAAACATATGATTTGGGCGCAGTAAACCATCAAAGCATCCATTCCACATGTCATCAATACAACGAGCAAATGGTATACAGCTCAAGGCAGTTTAATGTTACAAACAGAGTTTAAACTGGGTACCTTCTACATCAATGCTGAGCCTACATTGGAGCACTGAGCTTCTCATACATGCTGCAATATGTGTGATTGAGCTGAAAGAATGGCAATTGCTCCAGGTATTCATCCAATGAGGTCCTCCTCTGACATTACAGAAGTAGCGTACACTAGGATTATCATACTACCCCACAGAAAATAGTCCAGTGGTGTCAGATCTGGTGATCATGCTGGCCATGGAAATGGTCCCCCTCTACCAATCCAGTGACTGGGGCACGTAACTTGAGGTAATTCCACACATTTCTCTCAAAGAGTGCTGGAGCTCTGTCATGTTGCAGCCGCCGAATGTGTAGAGGGACATCCTCAAATAAGGTAGTCAAAATAACTCTAAGAAATGCAAGGTAGATCAGTCCTGTTAGTCTATTTTTGAGTAGATACGGATCAGCAATTATTCCAGTCCATAGGTTGATTTTAAACATGTGTTGGTGACTTGAAACGATCTCGCACATGGATTTTCATCCACTCAAACATGCACTTAGAAAAAAACCAGTTCTTTAACTTTGACATTCTACAGTATCCTAAGAGTGCATTCACGGACAAGGGGTCCTTCTTAAAAAAAATGATCAGCGTGCTGCCCTCCATAACATATTAAGTGTCGTTTGTGCGTTTTTGACTCACCCTGTATAATTATCAAAGATATGTGAAGTTTTAGTCCTATTATTTATTACAATTTGTTAGGTTAAGAACAGAAGATATTAAAAGGCAAGAAATGTTAGGAAGCTTCAACTTGAAAAGCTCACTGGAAATTTATAGAGAGATGAAAGTGATGTGGAACAGGGAAAAATACATTGATATTTGTGATAAAGTAGCAAGAGAAGGCTTTGCACGGGCCAGAACAGGGGTGGTGAAACTGAAGGGTTTGGGAAGAGGGAGGGATCTGGAGAAATGACCATTATGTCACCAAAGGAATAAAGAATGGCATTTGCTTTTAGAATGTGAAGAAACTAGGTTGCTTAGGGAGAAGATAAGTAAAAAAAAAAAAAAAAAATGGGCAAGGCTGCCAAAAGAAATTCAAGCAATGAAGTTAATGAGAGTAAAACCTAGAAAAAAATTTAATTGAAATTGGGAACTTTTTGGGCAAAGTAAGAGCCAAATGGTTGAGGAAGATAAGTAAATATGACAAAAATGAAGATGAAGTTATGTTAGATAAGTTGCCAATAGGGACCCATTAGCTCAACAACCTCAGAGTATGAGTCTACTGGATCCAAGGGTAACCAGCAACTCTGTGTAGTAATAAGTATGGAAATAAATAATAATTTGTAATTGAACTGGAAATAAAGATTACTTACTATTACAATTTGTGAAGTTCAACAAAAGACTGTTTCTGTTTCCCTTTAGACAGCAAAACTACACTCTTCATTCACCCTCCATGAAAATGATGAGGTCAATTCACTAACAGGAAGGAACTATCTGAACTATTATAGCAAAAAAGCCAGCAACAAAATGCACCCTATCAACAACAGCATAAAAATGTCCACAAACAAGTCGATATTAGCTGAGGATGTTAGGAAGGCCCTAACAAAACACGTTCTAGGTAAACATTAGCAATATATGGAGCATGGAGTACTAGTTTGAATCAAAATTATGTTAATTTTGTACTTCATTGTATCATAGCCCATACTCATTAAGAATATGACTAACAATTTGGTTCTCTCTATCCATTTTGTAGCTACAACAAAATGTTTACAGAAAATACATCTGCAAATGTTAATCTCAAGATGAAACAGTTAAAAATAACAGGTTTGCACAAAAATGGCTTGTAGAGTAGCAGTACTTCCATAAAGTTCCTGCATTTAAAGAAGTTAAGCTTAGAAGCGAGTCCTATCCAGCTCATTGGGAGTGGTATGAGGTGTGACGGTGTGCTACTCAAAGGAGATCGTGAAGCTCTATGATACCATCCAAATCATGGTCTGCTTTGCTCGTGTAAAAAACAATAACTATAGATAGAGTCAACATGAAACATTCAATGCCATGGCCGGGATTTGAACCACGGATCTCCTGGTTTCCGTCCAGTCGCTCTTATCCTTTGAGCTACCATGGCCAACGTGCCATTATTCATCAATTAACTAAAATAATAAGAGTTAAATGATGAAGCCTGGGACTTACGATATTAAGTCGCCACAAACGGTCTATCTTGGATGCGAGAGCCCCTAGTGGTTTACTGGGGAAATATACGAGTCAACTGGAGAATTTAATGTCAGAACGGCACAATGGCCATGGTAGCTCAAAGGTTAAGAGCGACTGGACGGAAACCAGGAAATCCGTGGTTCAAATCCCGGCCATGGCTAGTGTGGAGAAATAATTAATTTCCATCAATTAACTAAAACAACAACAATCTCATGTGATAATTTTTGTTTATGCATACAATGCGTCACTTCATCAACTTATCCCGCTTCCCCCTTATCCTGACTTCACCACATCATGCAACCACACAGAGCTTGGTCCCGTTCAGTATTTTACTCATCTGTAACCGAATTACATACTGACTTTTGCACATACAGGTTTGCACATGTGATGGCTGGACAGCTCACTCTGGAATCAGCACCATTGCCAGCGACTTTATGGAAGTATGGCTACTCTAAAGCTATATCAAAATAAATGATACTTGATAGTGAATAGTCAAGGTCGTGTGGATATGACATATCAAATTTATTATAACTTTTTAATTATTATTTACTCTTTGAGTAAATGTCCCACTCTTCCAATTTGAAATTTAGTATCCCTTAATACCTAATGTAACTCAAAGACTTGAATGCAACAGGTGTTATGATAACAATAGTTCAAAAGCATTATTAAGCTGCAGATATGAAATGCTCAATGCATTTAAATCTAAATAACTCCGCCACCGAATTCCCAGTTTGGCTTCCAGGGCGCAAGCCATGCCTGCCATCCTGGCCTTATACTTTACGCCAGGCAGCAAGATAGATGCTGCTACAAAATAAACGACAATTACCAGAGTGCTCAATTGTGGTATCTGCCCAACCCTACCTGAACTTTCCCTCACCTAACCCCGCTTCCACATGAGAAGCGATGCTCCTTGTTTTTGTTTTAATAAAGCTTTATAAAAAAAAAAAAAGCTCAATGCAATCTTGTAAGCTATATAAAATACCTTCTCTTGGTAAATATACATATTCTAATACCTACTCATAATAAGCAGTAAAAAGTTATTGCAAGCATTCTCTTTGAGAAAGAATAAATTTTAGTTTTATATACATTTACTCACAACTGCTAAGCTTGATCTGCGTAACTGGCGTGAAGATTGCCATGAATTGTATGAACATCCTGGCCCAAAACAGTCTGCTCTATGATCTGTTATGTTTACAAACTTCAGAGTACGATGAACAACTTTCTGTGGTGTTACTCGTCGAATAGATGGATGTCTGTTTAATGCTGCCAAACCGCTCAGCTTTTCGGTTTCTTCCAGCTAAAACAAATTTAAGCTTCTTCAAGTACATTTGTTAAACATTAATTCAAAACAAAGTAATACAATTAAACATAAAAGCATGCCTGCCCAACTTTTAAATTGAAAATGTTAGAACTTTTCCTTGTTTATCAAAGCATAGTAATTTTACAATGACATAAAATTTTGAATAGATAAAATGTCCAGTGAAATAAATCCACAATCAAATATAAAATAAATGGGCAGACTATATTAATTTTGTGCTTCATTGTATCATAGTCCTTGCACATTGGACGACATACATTTTTAAGATTTTCAGTTCCTGAAACATCAATGACTGTCACCTTACACAATTTCTTCAGATACAAGCAGCCACTCCTTTCAACAACTCTGGAGTGCACACAGTGCATGGTCTTCCTTGCCTGTGGTGATCTTTCACGGTTCCAGTCTCAAAGAAAAGCTGGACAGTGCATAACATGAACCTCTTATTTTCAACTTCTGGATAAGTTTGAAGATCTCACCTGGGATTTGACTACCTTGTGCAAGGCTACTACAGCTACAGGATTTTCGTAATCGCCCCATTCCACTGTTACAACACAAACAACCTTCTTCTTCTGCAATTGAGCTCTCAATAATTCAGTACTGAATAACACAACAAAGGCATGTGCCAAAAGTGCAGCCACTCTCAAAGGTTGATAGTATTCATGGTAGGACTGTGTACATTAATGGGTTTAAATGAATACTTACCAGAACTACATCAAAATCACTGGGATAATCGCTTGCAGGATTATTTCTGCTTAAGATTTTCCAGTTTTCAACTCCTGAACCATTTAATGCTGCAGTAATAAACTTCTCTCTTGTAGATGTTTTATAATATTCATGAAATGCCACAATGTACTCTGAAAAATGTTAATATCACGTTATTTCTGGAAAAGACCCAAGTAATATATCTAGCATGTGCATGAGGTGGTAATGTAATAGCAAGGTAATTGTTTTTATGCTGGTACAGCTTCTTATCATGATGATGGTAATGGTGATGATGACAGTGATGAAAATTAGAGTTAGGAAAACAGGACAAGGTGTGGGCTCCCCACATCATTTGTAAAATATGCCCTGAAAATTAAAACATAAAAACAGAAGCTAATAACAAGTGAAGCAAGACAAATATTGCAATAAAATATAATCATTTCATGAGACTAGCTTCATGAAAATTTTTAGCATCTTTGGTCATTCTGTTTATTTCTGTTATTGTTACAGTCGTAAGTGATGGATTATTTTTATTACTAAACTTTGAAATAAAAAAAAAGTTAAAGACAGAATCGATTATTTCAAAATTCATTACATTATTTCTATTTTTTTTAAATAAATATTTTCTCCTAGAGATTTACCGGGGAAATATATGAGTCAATTGGAGAATTTAATGTCATGACGGCACATTGGCCATGGTAGCTCAATGGGTAAGACCGACCGGACGGAAACCAGAAAATCTGTGGTTCAAATCCCAGCCGTGGCATTGAATTTTTCATGTCGACTCTGTCAATCCAATATCTTAGCATGTACATGGCTAGTGTAAAGAAATGAATGATTTCCATCAATTAACTTAAATAAGAGTTAAATGATGAAGCCTGGGACTCAAGTACTTACAATTGTAAGTCGCCACAAACGGTGTATCTCGGATGCCTCTAGTGGTTTACCGGGGAAATACATGAGTCAATTGGAGAATTTTATGTCATGACAGAAAATTGGCCATGGTACAATTCCTTTCTTGGAAGTGTTGAAAACAGTGTTGTTATAATGAATTTAAAGGGAGTTGATTAATGACACTAAAGTAAGTGTTGTTTAGTGTCATTAATCGACTCCCTTTAAATTTAATTGGCCATGGTAGCTCAATGGATAAGAGCGACTGGACAGAAACCAGGAGAACTGTGGTTCAAATCCCGGCCGTAGCATTGAAATTTTCATGTCGACTCTATCCATCCAAGTTGATAGGATGTTTGACCAGCAAAGAAAACAGCAACTCCAGAGTTGTTTAATCAATCAGAGTTGAGTAATTTAATACGAGACCTCAGCCTCTCAAAGAAAAAGAATGAACTGCTAGGTTCACAACTGAAAGAAAAACTTTCTTGGGCCTAGAACTACCTTTTCTTGGTACAAACATGAAGTTCAGGAAGCATTTCAAGAAGTAATTGTTGTGACATTCCAGGATGATAGAACAGCTGCAGAGTGATAACCAATCAGAAGATTGGAAACAGCTTGTGGAGTTATCTAAAAGAAGTTTGAAGACTGCACTACTTCATAATGGAAACATTCTGGTTCCTATACCTGCGGGGCATTCCATTTCACTGAAGGAAAATTAACTGAGTGGGATGGCTCAGGCAGTTTCATCTGTGTCCTGCATTCAATTCCCGTGGCCAACCTATCTGACCCATGGGGTTTTTCAGGGGTTTTCCCGGGTTTCCAGGCAAATGCTGGGTATGATAATTACATCCCCCAAATTTCCTGTCTCTCATCTCCATTATCATTCCACATCATCTCTCATCTGGTGGTCTCTTACAGAGTAGAAATGTTGGCAGGAGTCTTGGCACCTTGGTTCAACTGCCCTCTGTCTCCTCTCACCTCATCCTTCCTCCTGGGGATGCCCCACTTGGGGCTTAGGTACAATAAATTACACCGTGTGTAGTAGTAACCTGAGGGTGTGTAGTGTTCTATTAGACAACAAGCAGGGCACACTAAATGCTCTTGTTATCTATGTGAATGAGTTACTGGAGCTAGGAACAAGCATTGGTCTACATTTACCTAGTCCAAGAGACAGGTATTGGCACTGGAGGTAAAAAAAAAAATGTTATACTGCTTTAGTTCACCGAAAAGGTTATTCTACCACTGGTACACATCAAACTGTAGATTAAAAGCAGTTTGTTAGGTCTTGGGCAGAAATAGCCCTTGTTTTCAGTATACTGTAAGTTTCAATATTCATCAGATGCAAAGTTCAAGGTAAGCATTCTTGATGGGCTACTATTTAGAAAGTTGTTGAAAGACTAAAACTTTGAACAGACAATAAATGCTGTGGAACTTGCTGCATGGGTTCCAATGAGACACATCATGACAAAATTCCTAGGAAATATAAAGAGTGAACAGTATTAATCAATAGTGAAAATGATGTTGGATCACATAAAAGAGATAAATGAGCCTGAAACTATAATTCATTCACATCTCTATCACTTTTCTGAAAACCTTGCAGCTGTTAGTGAAGAGATGGGAGAGAGGTTTCACCAAACCATCAAGGAGGGAGAAAGAAGATATCAGGGGAAATGCAATTTACTAATGATGGCCAACTATTGTTGGTGTTAGAAAAGAGATGGCAAACATGCAGCACTTAAATGCTGGACGATCAAGCCATCTTCAAAGGGTACATTTGGAACTGTTTGCATTACAGATGATTAAAGTTTTTTTTCTGTAATAACTAAACTCTGGTGCTCTTTTACTTATGATTGCCTTCTTCATGAATTCTTTGCTCACACTTAGTTTCTTGAGCACAAATATCCCAAACATGTGTATTTCAGCAATACTAAAAAAACAGATTCTGGTTCAACTCTTAGAGGTTAGACATAGATGATGAATTGATGGAAATTAATCATTTCTTCAAACTAGCCGTATATAGGCTAAGATCTTTGATAGATAGAGTCAACATGAAAAATTCAATGCCATGGCCGGGATTTGAACCATGGAAAAAGCTGGAAACAGTGATGTGTTAAGATACTGTCTTTGTTTTTCTTATTATATCCAGCCAGCATTATGATAACCTTATGTTACCATGACGGCAAGTTGACCATGGTAGCTCAATGGGATGGGGCAACTGGACGGAAGCCAGATCTGTGGTTCAAATCCCAGTCATGGCATTTAATTTTTCATGTTGACCCTATCTATACATGATGAATATATACGAAAATTAAGTTTATTAAAAGCCGAAAATTAAGTTTATTAAAAGCCCTAATCACAAAGACATGGAGTAGATATGTTTGGATTATTTACAAATTATTTACAAACTTTTCTTATTTTGTACCTTTGATTCTTATATCTCTTATTTTGGAGGACCTATTGCTAGAAAATATGGTGTACTGCATAGGAATGAATAATGGATTTCTGTTCAGCAACGCAAAATTAGTTAAGTTCACAGCTTAGATAAATTGCTGCAAGAAAAACATTTCAAAATACTGGATAGTATTTTATTACTTTTATTAGTACTGTTGTTGAAAGAGAGAGGAACAGTATTTCTTTTCAGCTTAACTAATTGCATTTTATGTATTACTTCTTTAACGTGTGTCAGAACTGTAATTTGATTTGCATTCAGTTTTGTATACTGAACTTAACTTCTTCTGTTAATAACCTACTACTATATCTTAAGATATAAATCTTACATTATATTTCACAAATTAAGATAGAGTTGAAATGTGGTTTTCTAAATACTTTGTTATTGATGAAAGGAATATTACATGGCAAAGCATGTAAGCATACTGGAAAATGTACTGACAGCAGATTGTTTACATGAGTTTATCACACATACACAGCGAGTCCAGTTATGTACACTTTCAGATACAATCTTGTCTTCTGAACAGCAACTTGTCACACATTGGCAGGCATTAGAAATCATATATAATGTGATTGAATATCGTGACAAGGAGAAAGAATCAAAATCTCTTTGTGTCAAGCAACAAACAAGCAGCTGCAATACTAATTTACATTTGTGTATATCATAATTAATTGGCTAACATTTTGTATCAGACACACAGCTTCCAAGTGCTCTATTTGTGTTTCGTCACTTACTGTATGCCAGTTACTAATATTTTAATTTCCTATAAGCAAGATAACAAGTGAAAGCCGCACTGTGTCACTAAAGGTAAATATGCCTTAACACTCTGTCGTGTAGTACCATTATCTCTCACCATTTTTATTAGTAATAAAGAAGTGCAACTGCCAATTCCAATGAAATTTTAAATATTTGTAACACACCCGCCAATGTTAAGGAATGCATGCAAGTGTGCATTGGTATAACCACTGGTTGTTAATTAATGTAAGCTTATATTAAAAAAAATTAAACCTAACCTATCCTCCCTTGAATTAGAAACCTAAGCTTATATATTCATTTATAACATTGTTATTGAATGTATGCAAGCAAAACAATTGCTTTGTTGTTAATTAGTGTTCATTATGTGTAGTTTTTAGTTATACAATAAAGGAAACTAAGGCAGGAGTGAGATAAGGATCAAATGTGACACGAATATAATACCCATCCATTTTCCCTATTAGACATTGATTTTTGATATGACAAACTATTCATGATAGAGACAAAAACAATATTAATGGAATCTACCCAGAGTGTGCGGCTCTACCAAATTGGATATATTGTAAATAAATAAACTCAACAGTATTTAAGTGTGTTTGTAATAGTTTTAACTCAGACAATTCAGAAGCTTACCATTTCTTACCACCTGTGATGAAAACTTCACTTTCACCATTTGTATTGGCATTGTGTCATTACATTTTAACTTCATCCATTTGTCCTCATTATAAATGTTAGCCTTATTTGTAGCTTCATCAGATCCATTTGCCGACCAAGTGTGCGTTAATAACATAAGGAGCACTGGTATACATCTAAAATGTCTCTGTCTTAACCTCACTTTTAGCTTCATATTTTCCATAAAATTTGTATCTATAGTTACAGCACCCTCCTGTTGAACATCGTACCCTTTTTTATTCCTCTAAGCAACTTCACGATGAGATGCGCATTTCTAATTCTGCGGACTTTTCCATTCAACATTTTGATGGACATATTTGATGGGAACATTTACGGTTGGATACTTCTTAGCACGTTTATTTACATCGCGGACGTAAGTTTCTTCTTTGGAATTCATAGTAAGCTTCGAACTATTTTGATTATTCTCTTGTAGCGTTGTTCATGATGATATAAAAACAGGTAACCACAGCAAAACACGCCTATATAAACATTTATTCACATAATCCACCATTTTTATTTTCGCAAGTGTTGGTGTTGCCATCTGCCATGTGATGTACCATCGTTCGATCACTGATGCATGATATCATATTCCAAAAAAGAAACTTCAATTAATTGATGCATAATCCTAAAGGGAATGTTCGCAAAAAATGGAGGAGTATTCATCTCCGAATCTGTGTGATTAGCTTTGTCGCCCCAGTCCGAATTTGAACCCTGCGAAAGAGATAAAAGTGATCTAAATCCAGCAATGTGACTGCTGTACCCACAGCTATACCTATATATACATACATAGATCTATATGCATACATAAATCGTAAAACTATTAGCACTCTGTATTTTAACGGCACAGCAAAGCTGAAAGGAATTTTGTTGAACTGAATCAGAGACCCAGGAAAAAAGTACACTTCTTCAACCCATGTTTTAACAGCAAGTGCTTTTTGTGTTTGCTGTTCTATAATGCTAGACAACCCTCTGTCCAAAGCCAAATGAGTGAGATGATTATGTCGCAAAATATCGTTTTGATTACTGACAGTCCACTCAATTCGGTGCCCCTATAGGTATTTTTACTATTATCTCGGCGGAACACTTGCAATATGCAATTCAGGAGCGAGGGTATTTTTTCTCTTTTTGATCAACGTCCCTCAAACCGGTCAGGTCATATCGCACGTTGATAAAATGGGTGCAATAATACTCAAATGAGCCCAGGGTCTAGAAAGCTTAGAGTTGTCCGACATTGTTCTTGCAGGATTCGGGAAACCTCCGGAAAAATCTCATCTGGATAACCCTGACTGAGATTCTAACAGGGACCACGCAGGGTAGTTAGGAGATTGCGCCACTGGAACCATACCAGGACTAGGATCCTTCACTGGTATGACAACGGTTATTATATTAGGAATGTGGTTGTGTAGCGGCTTCTTTGGGTGTAGATGGACTTTCAATGTTAGAAGGATAACTCGTAGCGGAGCTTCGGCTGATCGATGTAGGTATTCCTTTTATTTATTTTTTAAGTTGTACTACCTTTAAGTGATCTAAACTCTTCCAAATATAGGTCTAGGGCATTTGTAATGTTCCCTGGGGATCCACGTCATATATCCCGAAGCCGCGGAATTGAAGCTGTGGTGAAGGGACCGCAGAATCTTAGCGACAGAGACGATGTAATTTATAAGTATGGCGATACAGAGGTCGCAATGGATGTTCTTACTGGGGATGTATCAGTTGGCTTGGTGAAGGAACCGTTTTCTAGTGTTTGAAGACGTTTAAGGTTTTTTTTTTTTTTTTTTGGCGGCAATTCCCTGCACTCGGCAGGCAAACATCAGGACAGGGCATTAATACGCTTGTACAGGAGCACACTGATGTCTATTGCGCAATACTCAGCAGTGGCGACGCGTGGCGTCACGTTTAGGGAAACGGCGCCTGTATGTCTGCAACTCGTGGACTTGCCTGTATACAGGTAGCGCTTCCTTAAATGTCATACTATGCTTCGCCCCCTGGTACTCAGTGACATCCTACTATTAACCTAGTAAGCTAGTTGCTCGATGTGGGTTTTCCAAGTCAGTTTGTGGTCTAAAGTGATTTTATTTAGCTTGAGTGAACCAATTCACACTGGTATTAGGTTTCGCAGGCCATCTTCTGCTGAAAGTGTTATCAGGGTTGACTTTCAATCTCCATTACTGAACCAAATTATTTGTGTTCATGTAATCCTATAGCTTGTGTGCTGTAACTCTGTGTTTCAGGAAGGCAGAAGAGATGGAAGTGTCATCTGCGAATTGGAAGATTGAACAGTTTAGTATGATGGTAATGTGTTGATAAAGATTAAAAAAAATGCGGACTGAGGGCACTTCAGTGAGGTAACTTCTGAATGTGCAGTTTTGGAGGTAGGATTGAGATGGATAATGTAAGATGGGAAGCAGCAATGGCTAGGCATCACTTTCAAAGTGAGGGAAGCTCCAAGTAATAATTTTCATTAAAATAAGAGAGAAAAATGACTAAAAGAACAAAATCTACTATTTAATACTCTTTCTATTGTACAGTCACACGTAGGTCCTTCTTGCATTGCAAGACTACTTCACACTACATACAAGCAGGCACATTTCTGCTTCTTCTCTCAACTCAAGACGTTTCAATTTTTCCTACAGCTGGCCCACACTGCGTGAAATGTTTATCTAACATGGTGAACGCATGCAATTCACACACTCCTGCTAATAACTTAAAATTTCAAAAGAATTTCCTATTTGTCAATAGTATGTACCAATTTACGTAAAATACTATTGCTAAAGCCATTGAAGTATACTTACACATTTAAAAGACACATAAAATAAACAAAAAAATAATAAACTTTTCTTCACACACTATACAGACTTCACATGACAAATCTGTCAACGCTTCCTATCGAAGAGTTGCAATTGTAACCTACGAAGCACGGTATTCAAGGTTACGAATGGGTGAACACAGAAAGATTGTGTTAAATAACATTTAATATTTCTGGAACTGCAAGACACAACTTATTAGTTCTAAAAGTTTCCTATCACAAGGTCTTTCCTTTTAGCATTTTTTTAGCTATATAAACCTAGTTACTTTATTCAGCTTTGCATAGACGGCTCAGGCTGTAATGCTTGGGACACTGATGACCAACCAATTTAAACAGAGCATTCTTTTTAATGCTTTTCCTTACTAGCTTGATATAAGCACTTTGTTCTCCACAGCTTCCTATAAAAGTCAGAAATGCCAGCTTGAACTTCATTCTGTAACTATTTTTCTTTGCACAGAGATGGTTTGAAATCTGAGAACCTCTAGGGTATCTACGTCGCTAGGAAAGCTTCAGGTCTTAGAGATAATATAGCACAACTTACAATATTGTAAGTCCTTAAATCCCAAGCTTCACAATTAACCAGTATTAGGTCAAGCAGTATACATATTGCCAAATATTCTTCTATTGTATTGGCATCCAGGTTAATAGCAGTTAGCCATTTCTTAAGTTGAATCAAAAGTTTGTCTATTGGGATGTTAGGGAAGAGGGAGTGGACATTAAAGGATACTGAAGTATCTTGAGGTTTTAGTTTAAGATTTTGAATTTTTTCTACCAGGTCTAAAGAGTTTTTTATGCTGAGAGTATTGAATTGTGGAAAGGACTGGAATTTTCTGGATAGCCATTTTGCCAGAAGGTAAATAGGAGTGTTAACATTATTTACAGTGAGTCTCATGGTATGTTGGGTTTGTGTATTTTAGGAATCCATATAATCTGGCAAGGGTAGGGTTGTCCAGTTTGATAGGTTTTTGTTCTGCAGTTGTTAAAATTTTACTATTATTGATGGTTTTTTGAACATCTTTTATGCATTGGTTGAGTGGATTTGAATATATTTCTTTGACACCAAAATTTTGTCTACCGTGGAAAGTATTACAAATAAATTTCAGGACTGGCTATGGGAAGCCTGCTATCACCATTTTTGGCCAATTTATACATGAGCTTTTTCAAAACACATAACTAAAGCCTTTCCTCATATTTTTAAAACATGGTACAGATATGTAGACGACATCTTTGCAATAGTACACTACAAACAAATAGATGATGCTTTGAAACTACTCTACCTTCAAGAACCCAGCATACAATTCACAGTAGAAACTGAAGAACTGTACTCTACCTTTTTTGGACCTTAAAATCACAAAAAGCAATGAAAAACTAGCATTTGGTATTCATAGAAAAGCAACACATTGAGATATTTACATCAAAGCAAATAGTTTCAACCCAATTCCACACAAACATGCCACCATCAACAGTCTCACACACACATTAATAAATCTACCCCTCAGCCAGCAAGAATACCAAAACGAATAACATCAAAGCTTAAAAACTGCAATTAAAAATGGATATGGAAAAAGCCTTGTAGATAAAAATATAAAATCATTCAAACTTCAAAACCGATTAAAACAGATCACAGCTCTTTCACCAATGAAACAAGAAATTAGATTTGCTAAATTTACTTACCACCCCTGGGCCACAGAAAAGTTCCAAAAAATATTCAAGAAATACAATATAACATTGGCACCAAAAAACAATTACAACATTAAAAACCTACTTCACAGTAACAATACTGATAAGATAAAACCAGAGGAAAAGTCAGGCATTTACAAGATTAAGTGTAAAGACTGTGAAAAAATTTACATAGGGAGGACAAAAAGAAACATAGGCACTAGAAAGAAAGAACACTTCAGGCACTTAAGATACAAAAATACTGATAAGTCCACTATAGCAGCTCATTTCTGGTCTGAAAATCATGAAATTGAAGATAGCACCAAATTACTAAAATACGTACAAAAACATAGCGAACTCGTCATATGGGAGAGAATATACATAGAAAAACATAAAAGCCAACTAATGAACTTCGAAATCCCGCCAGAAGACAACCCCACATTTAAATTCATCACAAAATCAACAGATGGCAGCAGCAACTCCAGAACTACCCACACCACTGGATCAAGCTTTAGTTGCATTAGAGCCGATGATGCGAACGATGGTTCATGAAACATGTCCTCAATATAGGTGCATAAGTGAAGCTGATGTGTAATGAATACGACTCATCTATAATTTAATAATTGTTTCGCTTCACGGTGGTGTTCCAATACAGTTAAATTTTGATATATTTGTAGTCTGTTTTATCACACTACATCCCTTACATTTTAATTTTTGAGCGACTAGTTTCAGGAGCCATTGCTTCCATTTTAATTTTGAAGGCTCAGCAGTCTTCTGTTATTGTCTGCAGTCTTCTCTCTGGTGGTGGAGCAATGAACCTCTTTATCAAATTGTTGACTAGTGGGACTTCATAGTTTATTAATTAATCTTTGGATTTCCATATTAAGAGCTTTCTTGCTGTAAGTTTATAATGCCTTTTAATAATTTTTACCTAAATCCAAAATTATTAAACGTCAAACCTTCAAGGTTGAAAATGGAAGCAACAGCTCTTGAAACTAATCCCTAAGAAATTAAAATGTAAGTGACAAATCATTTTATGATTGAGATTTTGTGTTATGTGTTAACTCGCTCAGGGCCAGGAATCAGTGATATCTTTAAAAAATCTAAGCAACTATGTGATGGTACATAGTTTATTGCAAATTTAACTTCCTTTAATTGGGTAGCTATCTTTTATTCATTTTGATATATATACACACCATCTTTTATTTGTGTATCCTCCGGTTGTCATTTAGTAGACCATCATATTAGTTGAATTGTTTCACACTCTGACTGGTTACTTTGTAGTTGTGAATCACATACTGATTTAATTTTATAATGAAGTTTTACATTATGTTAATGCTTGATTAATGTTTATTTTTCATTGTGAATGGATTTCAGAAGCTCCAAGAATGAAGAAAATAAAAATAAAAACTTATTTCAGCCTTTCAGATGGTTTATGTCATTTCACAATGTTACATGGCAACACTGATTTATGCTGCTTCATTTCTTTGACCAAATGATTTATACTACTTCTAAGCAACTTCAAATTAACTTTAATGTAGGTTTACAACATAATCTTATTATTAAGGTTGACAAGGAACTGTGAACTAGCTTAAAAAATTGGAATGGAAGAAACAACAGGAAAAACAAAAATCCTCAGATAAAATTTTCTCATAGCTTTAGTGTATTAATTTTATGCATGTTTGACATTTATGTACATGGTAAAACGTTGATGTGCAGTGTAGAATTGAAGTTTCAGACTTCAAGTTGAGATTTTGTTATTCGCTGCTATGTAATGGTAGAGCACAACTAGCAGGAAAAGTGTCACTCCAAGCACGTTAGCAAAAACTGCCAACTGGACATCCGTGATCATCCTAAAACCAAAAAACAATAAAGTTGTAAGACCACATCATTACCAATTATTAAAATTTTGATAATGTCTTCACAACAAATTATGCAAGAATAATTCTCTCTCACTTTCCATCTTAATCCTTAGGTATCAGTAGTATTATAACATCCTTTACAGAAACTATACCCATATATACCTTTCTTTTAAAAATTATGCTGGTTTAATAATTTAATACAGTAGAACCTCTGGTTTCCGTCCAGTCGCTCTTACCCATTGAGCTATCATGGCCAACTTGCCATCATGACATTAAATTCTCCAATTGACTCATATTTCCCCGGTAAACCACTAGGGGCTCTCGCATCCGAGATACACCGTTTCTGGCAACTTCCTATCGTAAGTACTTGAGTCCCAGGCTTCATCATTTAACTCTTATTATTTAAGTTAATTGATGGAAATTAATCATTTCTCCACACTAGCCGTTTATAGGCTAAGGTTTTTGATGGATAGAGTCAACATGAAAAATTCAATGCCATGGCCGGGATTTGAACCACGGATCTCCTGGTTTCCATTCAATCGCTCTAACCTATTGAGCTACCATGGCCAACATGCCGTCCTGACACTAAATTCAGCATTTGACTCGTATATTTCCCCAGTAAAGCCCTAGGGGCTCTCGCATCCAAGATACACCGTTTGTGGCAACTTACTATCGTAAGTACTTGAGTCCCAGGCTTCATCAGTTAACTCTTTATTATTTTAGTTAATTGATGGAAATTAATAATTTCTTCACACTAGCCGTATACAGGCTAAGGTTTTTGATAGACGCCAAGTTGGCCATGGCAGCTCAATGGGTTAGAGCAACTGGATGGAAACCAGGAGATCCGTGGTTCAAATCCTGGCCATGACATTGAATTTATGTTGACTCTATCAAAAACCTTAGCCTGTATATGGCTAGTGTGAAGAAATTATTAATCTCCAACAATTAACTAAAATAAGAGTTAAATGATGAAGCCTGGGACTCAAGTACTTAGAATAGTAAGTCGCCACAAAATGTTTATCTCGAATGCGAGAGCCCCTAGTGCTCTACCGCGGAAATATATGAGTCAAATGGAGAATTTGATGTCATGACGGCAAGTTGGACATGGTATGGTAGCTATGGGGTAAAGTGACTGGACGGAAACCTGGGAGATCCATGGTTCAAATCCCGGCCATGGCATTGAATTTTTCATGTTGACTATCAAAAACCTTAGCCTGTATACGGCTAGTGTGAAGAAATGATTAATTAATATAAGAGATTCCTTCCGGGCTTTGGAGCCGTGGTCTGATGGAGTTAAGCTGTCCATACGTTTCGCCCATCCCTGCGGTGGACATCATCAGTGGCGTGGTCTTAATCTTCTAGGTGAAGGTTCAGGCACCTAGAAGATTAAGACCACGCCACTGATGATGTCCACCGCAGGGATGGGCGAAACGTATGGACAGCTTAACTCCATCAGACCACGGCTCCAAAGCCCGGAAGGAATCTCTTATATTAATTCTGACCCCGGCCGTGAAAGCTTCCGAACACAAATGATTAATTTCCATCAATTAACAGTAGAACCTCGTTTACCCAGATCAACTGGAACCAGGGCCGATCCGAGTTAACAAAAATCTGAGTTATCCACAGAATGATGGAAAAACGATAAAAAACATGTTCAGCAATTTACAAATATTTCACCAAAATACTTTTAATAGAGTTTAGAATGTACTACCGCACACTTTCACCTAAAAATGCATACACCGTATATACTATACACAACACAGCTACAAATTAGTCAGTAGTAAAAAAGGCAGTAAACTTGTGCAGTTTCAGTTTAGTGTATCGCTTATGAGCAACATGATCTCGCATCTGCTTTAACATTGGAAGTTCATTTAGCAATATTTTGGCTTGATACGAAATAAAACTTCAATTTCTCTATGTTTGTTAGTGCTTGTACGTGGGTCATAACCACAGCTGGTTCATCAACACTGTCTGAATCTGAATACTCTTCACTTTCATTTTCAGTAACACTGCATGATACAATAATGCCTTCCTCTATAATCTGTTTATAACCTCTGTCATTGTCAATGTCTTCAACATTAAAACAGCCAGCTATATATAGAATAAAAAGAAGTATTTCAGAGAGTGGAGTGCCATTGTTACTAAAATTAGGCAAGTGAGTCAACCTTGTATATACTTTTCTCCACTTACAAGTTTTTTATGAAGACTAGTTTCTGGGGACTTCTCCCCTATCGTCAGTTCTGTGGTTGACTGATGATGCATCCGGTGTCTGCATCTGGCTTGGTGTTGTGCTGCCATCTAACGTCCTGGTAAATTTGATGACGTCATCTACCGCTGGAATTTCAAAATTCATCAAGAGGTCCTGTTTTTTCGTAATAAATATGTTTTCCCAAATCTGTAGTTCCAGAGGTTTCTTTGCCTGTTTGATCAGTTCTATTTCTTGTTTTATGTTGTGATTCTCAGACCAAAAGTGATGTGCTACGGCCGACTTGTCCATTTGTTTGAATTTAATATTTCTGAAGTGTTCTTTCATTCTTGTTCCTAGATTCCTTTTGGTCTTACCAATGTATATCTTGTCACAATCCTGGCAACTCATTTGGTAAATGCCTGATAATTGAGTTTTCGGTGTGCTATTTACATTTCATCCAAAATACTTCAAAAAATTTGAAAAGATATTTAAGAGCTTCAACATAAAATTAGCCCCTCAAAACAAACACAACATCCGCAACTTACTAAACCACCCTCTACATTTCATCCAAAATACTTCAAAAAATTTGAAAAGATATTTAAGAGCTTCAACATAAAATTAGCCCCTCAAAACAAACACAACATCCGCAACTTACTAAACCACCCTCTAAAAAATAGCACACCGAAAACTCAATTATCAGGCATTTACCAAATGAGTTGCCAGGATTGTGACAAGATATACATTGGTAAGACCAAAAGGAATCTAGGAACAAGAATGAAAGAACACTTCAGAAATATTAAATTCAAACAAATGGACAAGTCGGCCGTAGCACATCACTTTTGGTCTGAGAATCACAACATAAAACAAGAAATAGAACTGATCAAACAGGCAAAGAAACCTCTGGAACTACAGATTTGGGAAAACATATTTATTACGAAAAAACAGGACCTCTTGATGAATTTTGAAATTCCAGCGGTAGATGACGTCATCAAATTTACCAGGACGTTAGATGGCAGCACAACACCAAGCCAGATGCAGACACCGGATGCATCATCAGTCAACCACAGAACTGACGATAGGGGAGAAGTCCCCAGAAACTAGTCTTCATAAAAAACTTGTAAGTGGAGAAAAGTATATACAAGGTTGACTCACTTGCCTAATTTTAGTAGCCAGCTATATTTTTAAAAATCTTGTTCTACACTTGTTTTTTTTATTCAATTTTGTTTTCTGGCACATCACACACATACATACACCAGGCCACAACTTTTTCCATGACTTGATCAAAGTATCTCTTCCAACCTGGACCCACGCAGATGGGGTTTCTTCCAGAGTTCTCCCTTATTCTGAAAGACAAATGCCAGGTAACTCTAAGCTCTATGGACCCTCAACTGATTTGAGCCTCCTTTCACCCACTTTATTCATCATCTGATATGACAACTTTGGAGTGAGTGCAATGAATGCACCCTCTGGTAAGAGAATTCGAGTAATGAACATACCTACAGAGAACAGCAATTTATCGCCTGTAAAAAAAGTCTTCATTTACTATGCTATACAGCATTTTTTTTTTTTCAGAACTAGTCCGGGCTAAACAGGTCCAGGTTAACGAGGTTATACTGTATTTGTAGTTCTGGTGCCATTTGCTCCCTCCAATTTTTCACATATTTTGTAAATGCAGAACTGATGTAAATCAAGGAATTGGGAGTCTTGGGCTGCAAATTGTAGACAAGGAATGCTTTTTATAAAACAAGAATCAAACACTTGGATATTAAATACAACAAATTGCAGTGTAAAACGAGGTGAGAAATATGACAAATCAAGAAATTACCAATCCAGCAGCTTTAAGGTAATTACAGTATTATTTCACTTTAAACACTGTTGCAAATTGCAATTACAGGTCTTGAAGTATAACTTGAACATTTAAACAGCCCTTACAATTCTCTGAACCTCTTGTGAGTTATCTATTTCTGCAACATTCGAGGTATGCATTTTGTCATGAAAATATTTAAAATGTGGTATTTTAACCAAAATCTTTACGCGCTCTACTCAACCAGATCTGCTTATAATCAAGAAAGGCCTTGGCTGGCCCCGTAGATCAGTCAGTAGAGCACCTGCCTGCTGTACTAGGGGACCTGGGTTCGATTCCCGGCTGGAGGTGAGGATTTTACCAAACAAAATGCTTCCCCAGAGTCTGGAAGTATGAATGAGAGTGTGAGTGTGTGCATGATCTAATGATTAAAATACAGACTACAAGCAACCCAACGTATACGAGTTAAACCATCGATATGTTCCAAAGAAGATAGGCCGCAGATATGGCCACTGCAGTTAAAGGTGGAACAAAACAAAAAGAAAGGCCTTACCTCTCCAACACATTAAAACTTTACCTACTAGTATTCGAGAAAAAACTAGCAACAATAACTGTAATAATAACTTCAACACACTGAAACTTAATAGAATTCTGAAAATATTTTATATTCTTATACGTGTCTTCAAAACATCAGTGCTTAATACTTCCATGTATTATACCGTATTTGATATCGTGTATACGTTTGCTATATATACCAAGATTAGAGCGTTCTGACATCCCTCCCAATAACTTATAAAACAGACAAAACGGAATTTTACCTGAACTACAAATACAACAGATGATTATTAGATACTAAATCCTCCTCAATGTCAAATTTTCCTATTTTATGCTCGCCGGCCTATCAAACGTCTTCCAATTCACGCTCAAACATGGTACGTGGAGTCCACAGAATAACAAAGCACTTTGCACTTAGGTAAAGAGGTTTTATTATTCTCTATGGTATGGTTCGGATTCATTGTTCTGCCTTCCACCAAGAGAAGTAAGCCGGTGTGCTTCGCTGATATGAGCAAAACGTTGGTACTATGGTGCTACCTCTGTGGTGTAGAGATAGCGTGGATAATTTATTACAGAGATGAGCAAAACGTTGGTACTATGGTGCTACCTCTGTGGTGTAGAGATAGCGTGGATAATTCATTACAGAGTTCGATTCTCTCTTCTAATGAGTTATCCATTAAGATTTATTTTGGAGTTTATTAAGAAGAAAAATGTAGCTCTAATCCCTATGGAACCCAGGCACAGTTGAGCAAAGTTTCGCCTTTTTCACTTATTTACATCCAATAAGACTTTCAGATAAAGGACGTTAAACTTAAGAAATAAGGGAAACCTGCGCTGGGTATAGGGAAAATAATTGTCATATTCGGCAGCAGTAACTTATTTACTTGTGTATTTATTTATGTACTTTTGTATTTTGTAAGGCAGTAAAGTATCAGGAAATTCAAGCGTTTTTTTAATGTTCCACTTACATACTATATTTAAGGTCTACGGTTCAGATCGGCGACGTTTCACCTTAGATCTTAGACGCTACCTCTTTACCTGTAACTTTCGAAATGCCAGTACCTCATAACTTCAAATTTATGTTGTCTTGAAGACCAGACAAAATACATTTTAATAACTTACATTACAATGTATTACAATATTACTTTTTTCTTGAACTTTCTTCTCACCTGTTTATTCTAATCTGTCATAAATGCAAATTGCATGGCTAGAAAGGATGTACAGCACGGTGGTAGAAGTAAGCTGTTATATGAAGTAATGCGGGCTAGACAAAGTACGGAAAACTGTAGATGTAGTATACAAAATTGCTTGCAAAACAACCCCGGAATTACAGATAAGCTCACCAAATGTAGCAGCAGGAGCAGAAATAGAGAGAGTGTCAGCGAAAGGTAAAATGGTACAAAGGGTACTCAAACAAGACGTCTATATGTGCTACTGCGCTATATCGCCATGTTAAGTTTGTCATAAATTATTAAATTGTATCGAATTTGTAAACGTTAGCAATTCACATTTAATTATTTCGTAACAAAAAAAAAATTGTACATAATCTTGTAAGTAGTCTCAGAATAGCGTTTGACTTGGTAACAAGTTTGAATATAGATATTAAGGAAAATTTTGAATTGATTAAATTTGTAAAGGGAACGTCCAAAATGATCCAACATGACCTGCTAGATTGTATTTAGTAGCCCGCCTCGGTAGCGTAGATGGTAGCATGTCTGCCTCACGTTCAAGAGGTCCCGAGTTCGAATCTCGGTCAGGCTGAGTTACCTGGATAAGGTTTTTCCGGGGTTTCCCTTCTCCTAAAAGACGAATGTCATGTAACTGTAAGCTCCATGGACCTTGGACTCATTTTAGCATCAGTTCACCCAATTCATTCATCGTCCGATATGATTTAACGTTGGAGGACGTACATTACAAAAAAAATTGTATTTGGAGTGCAGCCTAGTGTTGGTGTTTTGTTACGAAGTAAAAGCTATGCCGATTATTAATATTTTGGGAACTTTAAAACTTGAAGGGCGCAATACATTCAATTCTCTGTTCAAAAATGAACCTCAGAAAATAATCGCATAAAGTACGATGGAACTTTTGATATGAGTGATTCTGAGAGTGGGGTCCAAAAAGAAGTAAAGAAAGTATGCACGTGCCCGTTACTATGCATGTCAACAAGGTTTAATCATGGAACGAGCAACAAACCAGAATCAATCAGTGAAAGTTTTTATTAAACTTGTCAGCTGTTTTTTGTAGATCACCAGTTTTTTTTAAGTACAATCAGTGCTGGCGTTTAGAATACATAACTCCTCAGCTTTCTGGTTCAATTTTCAATTAAATTCAAAGCAGTTGTTATGAACAAGAATGAAATAAAGCTGTGTTTCTTAAAACTCGAAGAAAAGTCACAAGATAATGCTTTCCATGGAGCTGTTGCAGTATGCCACTATCTGAAAAATGACAATTTGCTTTATAAGCTACCTATTAACGCAAAGTACTTCTCATATTACTTGATCAACCAACAACAACTTGATCAACAAAGCTAGAAATGCTTTGTCTTAATTTATAGGAACTATATCAGTGAAGACACAGATCATGTTTATGTCGAAGTTCAACGAGAATTAGAATGAAAAACAAACATGTTGAAGCAATTCTGAAAGATGCTTACCACCGTTTGAACCATTAATCCAACTTATGCATTAAAATTGTTAAAATGTGAATAATTTAGGGAATTCAAACGCATTTTGTAGAAAGGAAGCAGGAAGTTATTGCTAAAATTTATTGTAAAGTAAATATAAAATAGATGTTAGTGTTGTCTATGAGACAAGATTTCATAAACTCTAGTCATGCTGTTCCTTTACTTAAACATGTGTTATCGTGTAACCTTAAAGAAACATTAGCAGAAGTCAAAATAACTTGAGAATTGTCGTCTCAGCACTTTTAAACAATTACCGAGTATGACGGATGATTTTTGGATTAAAATCTTCAAGGAATACTATGCCACAAGATCTTACGAAGGTACTGGCCTGAAGGGTACGACTTAGTTCCTTGCCCTCGCATTTGACTCACCTTGGCCAACTCCGTTCGGGACCGTATGGCCTAAAGGTTGTCCGATAGATTCAACAGCCTCACTGGAACTTCTCCCGCGCCTCCACGACCACCTCACTTGTTGAAGGCACAATCACATGATCGTGCAGATCCTTATGCTTGCTGGGATTTTGGAGTGCCCTCTGGTCTCCCTCGAGTTCCAAGACATCCTACCGAAATCAGATATCGTTTCTGGGTCCTGACGCCATTCAGCCCTAATTCCATTTCCTCGGTTAGAACACTCATAGACTTACAGTGCTGTGTCCCGGGGTCAAATCCAGTTAGACCTCTTTTTCTACAGGTAGTGTATCACTCGATGCAGTCATTAGTTACTAAAGCTGATTTTGTTTTCTTGATGGCAATGCCTTCGTCACGCCGGGTGTGATCACAGTTGTGGTAGTAGCATTGTCCGCCAGGATCAGGTACAACCATCCTTGCACTCATCTTTCTGAGATGACGAGGTTGACGTGCTTTTCGTCACCCGGTGCTCACTCATTTCTCGCCTGTTCGTGGGCCGGGTGTTAGCAGTACTTCATCAGCTGTCCCGGATTGTTATAACCCCAACACATGCCACCGGAAGTTCTCCGTTGACGTACCTTGGCTTGTCCTCTGTTCTCGCCATATCCTATGTTCTTGAACTTCTAGGTGAGGCAATTGTTATCCTGGTTAAATCCATCCTCAACAAGGTTAGATTTCTCCAGACACTGCCGATGTCGGAATCATATTTAGAATTCCTACTGCCTGCACCTGGAACCTGGCTATCAGTTGAGTGGCTTCCTCATTTGCTGACCACTGATAATATGCGACGACGGCGAATTGTCTGCGGAAGACTTAGAGTTGACGTCCCGTCGTATTTGAGAGGCTTGATGTACACGAGTGTTGTGTCATGTCCTGGAATATGACCTTGTAGTTCGTGAGCATCTTACTAAGCATTCCTTTCATGGCGTTCAGTTTCATTTTCGATTAATTTTCTCCACTGAGGAAGCCACTGCCTTTATAGTGTTACACTTAGGCATTGCTCATACATTCAAGACAACATAACTCACGCCGCCCAATTACTCCGTCCTAACTTAACGACTCTTCAGCCACCCACCCGTCCTCTGTGCTTTTTGGCATTATAACTATTGTTATAAAACTATTTCCATTTAAGGTCGTGGGTTCGAACTCAGCAGCTGTCCTAACCGATCCATGATTCCCCGAATTGCTTGGCGAGAGTGGGAAAGGCACCTTTCATTCTCTCCTTTACCTTTACCTTTCATCAGTTTGCTTATTTCAGCATCAATAGGTGTATCGGCGCTGCATGGCAGGGTTAAAGGTAACACTTAGTAAAATTTCGTTTCTCCGGGGGAGACAGTCTTTTACTTCCGCATGTGGTGTGTATGTGTATGTGTGAACAAAGTAAATTAGGACAAACCTCCAAAATTAACTAATATCGGACGATGAATGAGATGATCCTCTAATTAGTACATGGTACATAGAGCTTAGAGTTATCAGACATTTATCTTTCAGGATAAGGGAAAACCTCAAACGTTAAGTCAAATCGGACGATGAATGAAATGATGTTTAAGTGAGTACAGGTTACATAGAGCTTAGAGTTACCAGACATTCATCTTTCAGGTTAAGGGAAAACCTCCAACGTTAAGTCATATCGGACGATGAATGAAATGATGTTCAAATGAGTACAGGGTACATAGAGCTTAGAGTTACCAGACATTCATCTTTCAGGTTAAGGGAAAACCTCCAACGTTTTGTCATATGGGACGATGAATGAAATGATGTTTAAGCGAGGAAACACAACCTTTCATATGGACTCACGCAGATTACAAATATAAAATATCAAAACTACTGCTGCAGCACGAGTTGTATAATAAGCTTCCTAACTATTTAAAAAATATCGATAGTATAAATAAATTCAGGAAAGTATTAAAGAAATTCTGCGTGAAAGGCTGTTTCTATTCACCTGAGGAATATCTTAAAAGATGTAATTACTGCATAAATAAATAGTACTTGTTATGTGAATTGTAATGCATTATATATATATATATATATATATATATATATATATATATATATATATATATATATATATATATATATATATATCTGTGTGTGTGTTTATTCTAAATTTTGTTTTAGTATATATTAATCACCTTGTCGTTATTTCTGTATATGTACGTAAGCTTGACTTGACAAGCTTTGAATCATTTGTATTCGCTTAAGCAAATAAATGAATGAATCTACGTCGAGTTAAGTCACGTTTCGAATTTCGTCACAGCCCCTATTTTATACTACCATTAACTTCAGAGTATGCATTACAGTAGGGCAATAATCATTAAATCACTGTTGCATGTAAACTGGTTCTGTCTACTGAGAATTTACCTGTTGAATGGGATATTACAGAATTCCTCCACATGATATGGCAAGTGAGTATATACGAATGATTTAAACATTTTTTGGTTTTTTTTTTTTATATTGATTGGGATTATCTAGTAGTTTCATATAGAATGGAGGGGTATTATACATTTTTATTACGGAATAGTAATATTCCTTTTTTGTAACAGTTTTAAGCTACTTACCAGTCATTGAGAAGATTATGAAGTTACACTTATTGTTGTATTTTTAAATTTATAAACTGAATCTAGAATCATCTATATTAAGTACTTTGTCTTATTTTATTTTATAGGAACTTGAATGGGGGGAATTAATACGCATGACTAGTTTGGAAATAGTTCCAAAGATGGCACTGAAAGAGTATCTGGTTGGTCATGTGTTCGAGTCATGTGACGTTGGACTTATGTAGTAAAGCGCTCTACACCTTTGGGTCAGTTTGAAGAGGTTCCTTGGCTGAGTTGGTGATTCAGGTGAGATGGTGATACATATTACAAAACTTGTATACAGAACATTTTAACTGTTTTAATGTTCTAAATTTTCTAGCTGCTATTGCAACGCCAGCTGGTATTTAAACACTTTAATGTTAATATTTGAACAATTCATTACAAAGTAATATTACTGAATTGAGAAATTATAGATATTATATGGTTGGATGTCGTATTCTATATCTATAAGCCTGGCTTATTTTAGGGTAAAAGGAACAAGACACGATCGTCGTTTCACAGTTTCCACTGCCGCATTTGACGGAATACCTTTCCAACCCAGAAGGCGCCGAGTATCGCTTACTCTAAATTCATTAAGTACTAATGTTATAGTGTAATTACAGAAAGTGAAGATTACATGTATCAGATCTGAATCGCTGTGATTACGAAGGAAAATATCGTTATTACTAAAAGTATTTCGCGCTAAAAATGACCAACCCCCGACATTTTAAAATCTTGTATACTTTTAGAGGATTAGACATTTATATACTAAACTTAATGTTATATCCAGAATAGAAGAGGGAAACTTAAAGTGAAATTATATTTTGTTGTATATTGTTGCTACACGAAGAGAAAGTGGCATTGAACTCTCACAAATATTCCAACCGAAGGCCTACAGGGCAGGTTTTAGATATATTGTAAAAATATCAAACGGAGTAAAATAGATTGTTACAGATTAAATACTCCTTGTGCTTATTACTAGAGTATTTGCATACGTAATTAAATACATACAAAATCAGAATGATTAAAACATAAGTGGCAGGTGTATTACATGCAGCGATGTATTTGTCACAAATGTATTGTGTGCTCACGGTGGGGACCCATCAAACAAGTGAACTCCTGTAAGATTATAGGAGCTATGCCTACATTAAACTTCAGACGCATTCATTTTGTTGTATAGATACGTAGTTTTTTTTTTTAAATCTCGTTTTGGTGACTAACCTTTACTTCCCTTTTATGTCCACAAATATATCAACCTAATATGAAACGTCACACTTTAAATTCTTAATGCCTATGTGCAGTGAGTTAAGTGAGCTAATTGACATTCCACAACAGTTAACTCTATACCGTGGATCTTGGCATTAAGTGGTTTTCGGAAATACCTGTAACCCTTTAATACTCGCATTTCATTTTCAGGCGTTTTATATGGCTATTTAATTTATACATGGTTTTAAGTAGATATAAAGGATTGAGGCATTCAAAGTCAAACCAACTGCTGCTAAAGGAAAGATTTTTTTTTTTCTAAGAGAATAACATGCCATTTCACGCAATGTGTTAGATGTTTCACAAATGCTTTTTACACGAGTAGGAGACCGCAGAGTAAGATGGAAATATTGTTTCATCATTAACAAAAGAATGTTAAAACCCACGCAATCATTTTTACAATACGTTGTATCATTTTAACTTCTACATGGCAAGGAGTGGCGTATATTCTGTTCAAATAGAATCACAGTAACGCGTGGTACATCGTCAGCGGAAGAAATAGTAACGTTGAACCTGATTTACACGTACATATATCAAGGGGAAGATTACTCACAACTCAGAATTACGTACAGAGGTTTTGATGTTCCATTGTTCTTTAAAGTAATACGGTGGGCCTGCATGTATAAAACTTTACATAGACGTGTACGAAGCAAACTTTAGTAATTGGTCCCACTTTAAATTATTCAGTTAATTTGGTTGTTTCACTTTTCCTGCATTAAAAGTATAACTCATTTTGCAGAACATAAATGAATTTAGACCTCATTCACTACAGCTTTTTGCACTGGTGTTGCCTACATAGCCCGCGTTAAAGGACTCCCGAATTTGAATCTGGGTCAAGGTGAGTTATCTGGATAAGTTTTTCCGAGGTTTTCCATCAATGACTATACACACTGTATAAGCAATTCCTAAGTGGAAGCAAGTAAAGTTTTGGTTTTGTTTAATAAGTACCACCTTGTATGAATTTTGCTTTCTAGAATAAATTTCCTTTTTCTTTCCCCAAGGCTGAGTAAAAGCAACTAAGCTGAAAGAAAAAAAGGTGTCAACAATAAAGGAACCGGACATTTTTACTCTTCATTTGTTGCTTTGATGTGCCGAAAGAGCTATAGGAGCTAACGTGTTTCTTTTGTTTGAGCGGCCGCGCGCCGCCCGCTCAGCTTGCTTTGTCACCAGCCATAAGATAAATGCGTTTTGAGTTTGTTTTAAGATAGGGTATGCCGTATGCTCATTTAATTACATGTAACTGTTGTATTTCACTGAAATTTAATACGCATAACTGTGAATTGCGTATAAACAATATTATATTAACATATTTCCAAATTATTTTTTAAGCATCTGCAAATATTTATGCATAAATACGAATTATGTATAACTGTTACGTAAAAAGTAGGCTCAACGGTATAACGTGATTGTATATTGCGAGGAGGAGAAACGAAGTAATCAAAATACATTTGGGTGGAACGACAAGCGGGCCGCTGCAATTTACTTTACATTTTAATTAGCTAACCTTCATATCAGACACATAGATTCTAAGTGGTCTGTTTTGTAACTTACTGTAATTCAGGTTATTAATATTTCGCCTTTTAAACGAGATGAACAATGCAGTGCTATATAATTGAAGGTCAATACGCTTCCATGCTGTCATGTAAACTGCCTGAGGGCGAGATAGAATGCCCGCAAGAGTAAGATGGAAAAATGATAACAAATGAAAGGTCTATTGATTATTAAACGTGGTATTTGTTCTTCGTCTTCCTATGTGACCTGAACATTTCACGTGTCGCGGTGGTATCGGTATCGCAGTCAGAGGTCTCGAGTTCGAATCTGTCATGGTTAGTTATCTGGATAAGACTTTTTCGGGGTTTTACCTTGTTCTGAAAGATGTCGGGTAAATAAGATCCGTGGACTGGGCTAATTTGAGCATTATTTCGCCCATTTCATCGTCCAATGTGACTTAATTTTGACACTAATTAAAAAATGTAACATTTTTCAAAGTTGATTTTCTCAAAAAATGGCTCCTAATATTTTGATTAAAATAAAATATTTACGATATTAAGTGAAATGTATATCTAGAAGTCCTCATTTTGGACGACTTTTACATAACTGGTGAACCGTTTCAGAGATACTCTTTATTTGCTAGTTTTCCAGTTCAGTTTCTCAAACGGCAGTTACTTCATCTCTTGGGTATCAGAGTATGGAATTTCAAAACTGTGCACTTAAGCAACTTAACTAGGTTAACGCCTAATGTTTTTCCATACTTCCTATGCAGCTATAAGAAATTTGGTAATAAGACAATTTCTGCAAATGTTTATTTTAATACAGAGGAATAAGCATTACTTGAGCAAATGCTGTGTGTTCAAGAGTAGATAGCCTTGAGGGCAACATGATGCTGACATTTTGAAACACTTTAAAGCTCAATATGTAAACTCAATTTTTAAGACATTGTAATAACAAATATGCGTTAGTATTGATTTCTAATATAGTTCATTCTTTCTCTACTACATATAGTAAATACTGGAAGAGTTATATTATATCCAGAAATTTGGTTCTCATTGAACTGTACAGTGATAGACCTCATAAGAACAATCTTATTACATACAACAGAACTATATATTTTTATAGTAAAAGATACTCTTGTAAGGGATAAAAGGGTGGTGCAAGCCAATCATTCAATCTGTTTGAATGGTGTCACAGGTAATTGTCACTCTTGATAACTTATTGTCTTAGTTTTATTCCTAGCACTTCATAGCTGTTACCAGATTTAAATCATTGTATATTTTCTGCCTGGCTCAAATAAATTTAGAAGCGAGAATCTTATTAGTAAATTTCGTTCAGTACGTTCATAAGGAATAACCATATGGGGAAATGCGATAGAATCTTCAAAATTAAAAAAGGAAATCATACACATAATGAACCATTCAAGTTATAGAGGCTCTGGCGGACAACCAGTTAAAACATTGAAAATTTTATCAACATTTAGGGTAATCCAAAATGGAGATCTCTTCAAAACGTCTTAAGTTTACTTGGCAGTAAGGTGTACTATTCAGTCAAGGAATACATGGGTAAACTGATCTCAATTTATCATAGTGTATAATTTTAGAAAATCTCTAATGTACATACTTGATATTTCTTTGCTTTACTATAGTAAGTAAATATTGTAGTGTTAAATAGTCAACATGAAAAATTCAATGCCATGGCCAGGATTTGAACCACGGATATCCTGGTTTCCATTCAGTTGCTCTAACCCATTGAGCTACCATGGCCAACTTGCAATTACAACATTAAATTCTCCATTTGACTCATATTTCCCCGGTAAACCACTAGGGGCTCGTGCATTCAAGATACTGTTTGTGGCGACTTACTATTGTAAGTATGAGTCCCAGGCTTCACCATTTAACTTATTTTAGTTAATTGATGGAAATTAACTAAATAAGAAATCATGCTCTACAGCATTTTGAATGAACTGTCTGAAATTCATGAACAGGCTGATAACTTTGCTCCTCCCTGAAGAAAGCAAGGGTTAGTTCTGAAGTGAACCTGAATTTAAATGTCAAAATGTGCCACAGTGGTCAACAAGTGAAAGAAAAATTCCAACAGTCTCATATATTCAATACTTTGGAATTATTGGCCCAAAGAAATGTATTACATTCAGAGAATTTCCCTGTTGACTTCGAGAAAATTTGTTTCAGATTATAATCCCCTGATCTACAAAAAGTTAAATTCAAATGTTTGCTGCCCAAAAGAATGTGCTCAGGTCTTGTGCAAGTAACACTGCCACTTTGCGAGTTATTTTTTATTAATTACTCGATTTTACTAGTGTTTGACACATTTCACTTATTGGAGTGTTTTTGGCAACGTAACTAACGGCAACCTGTTTTAAAAGGTTTAACCCCATTTTACTTTCATTACAAGCATCTTCACATCTGGCTCCACCAAGGAAAATGCTCATGATCTGTCATTGAATCATATATTTGTCAATGGAGCTGATACAGCTATCTGATAGTCAAATTTACAAATGTTACAAACATGGAAATACTATGTGATGGGAGGAATTTAGTAAGCAACGTCAAAATTAATTGTAAAAACTATTTGTAATCAATCGTCAACTATTTGTAGCTGGTTTGACACTTGTTACTTTCAATCTCTCCAACTAGCATCTGTTTGCTCTCCTCTCTGGTGGTGGAACTATGAACTTTTTCAAATTATCTACTGGTGGGATTTCAGTCAGTTTATTGCAAGTGACACGTGTCAGACTACAAATAGTTTTTACAATGGAAACACTAGTTTTTATGCAAATATATTGTTACAAAATTAGGCATTATTTAGTACAATTAGGACATTCAGTTTGGCTTCATCTGTAGAAGAATTTAAGGTAGTGGTCACATTTGGTCTAGCAAGTATGTCTTTCTGCAAATGTGTATCTTGATTAAATGAAGTTTTGTAAGCATAGTTGCTAAAAGAATGGTTATAACATTTTGATTTACATTGCAAATTAAATTTTCATAGCCAACTTGTAGAGTAAGAATGAGCAAAATGTTAACGACTGATTTTTATTTTTCAGTGGTACTATTCAACATTCAACAATCAATCATGGAAGAACAGAATTTGCAGGTGGTAAGTTCAAATATTTAAAGATATTTTAAATTCTTTATTATATTTTGGGAGATTAAAGCATTGTTTACTCCCTTTTCTCAGGAATGCATTTCTGTAATGAAATATCCTCTATGAATGAATTATTTTATTGTGCATATTCCAAAATTTTAGTTTGCAGCTTAAGGCTACATTTGTCTTTACCTTGTTGCTACCTTGTCTTACATGACTCCCTAGTCGTCTGCTCTGTCAGGTAGCTCTTAACCTCCATACCTCCTTGTTACTTAATTAGTCCCTTTCCTCCCCATCTTCCTTTCTTATAGTCTTGATATTTCTTGCCCATTTTTCTTTTACTTTCTGTAAGAACTCGCCAATACTTCTTACCTTTCCTCCCTGTCCGTTAACATTTTTATAGCTACTATCCTCTTTACTTTCTCCAATTTTTCTTCCCAAACCTTTTTTCTCCACATTACAACATCCTTGCATTCTGTTACATAGTGTTCTATGCTTTCTTTTCCCCCACACAACTCTCAAATTTCCTTTTCCCTACGCCTTATCCCTCTTAGAAATATTATTCCTGTTCTCATCCAAGCTAACCCTTCTCTTGCCTATTGCAATAATCTACATATGCTTCTTGTCCCCAATTTTTTATTCAGCTCTTTGTAAATAATCACTTTTAAGGTTTTAAATCTAATGAAATAATATAAAGAATTGTTTATTCTAATGTTACAAATATTAAGATTGGTGATTCAAGAGGGTCATAAGTTTCTTTACTCTGAAACTGAAAACAGAGTGCATAATCTATGAATTTATCAATGAACTGCAAGCATATATATTAGGGAAGCTTCGAGAGGATATTTCTTTCTAGATAGTGATGCCAGTGGTCAAGCTGAAATGTATGCAATTGAAACTAGATGTTGCAGAGAATTTCTATAGGGGTATAACATTGAAGTGTATGGATTTGCTCTCTTAAAGCAATTGCAAGCAACTAGATAACTTCCAAGTTAGTCTAGAACTATCTACAATACCTGTACCTGTTTCCCTTGGTCATAAACATAGTCACTTAATGTTATATCAAAATATTAGGTTAGCATAGATATTTTATACTGCTTATTTTGCATCGAAAGGAAATACACAACTATTACAGAAAAACACTAACTTGGGTGAGCATAAAGGGGTAATAGGCAATAAAAGGTTCTGCTCAAATTGCCTTACCCTAAGCAGTATTTGGTAATCCTTTAACTGTAAAGAACCATCTCAGAATGGGTTACAAATAAGTTCTGTGACAAGGAATACATGGATGATGAACTGATTTCAATGTATCTTTAGTCAATAATTCTATGAAATATATATTGTACATATCTGATTTCTTTGCTTTACTATACTTAGTAAATATTGTAATCTTAGTCAACATGAAAAATTCAATGTCATGGCTGGGATTTGAACCACAGGTCTCTTGGTTTCCGTCCAGTTGCTCTAACCCATTGAGCTACAATGGTCAATGTGCTGTCCTGACATTAAATTCTCCATTTGACCCATATATATATATTTCCCTGTAGCCCACTAGGGGCTCTCATATGAGATAGTTTGTGGCTACTTACTATTGATAAAATGTTATCCAGATAACTTATGTGGGATAAGATAGTAAGTCGCCACAAACTATCTCGGATATGAGACCCCCTAGTGGTTTACTAGGGAAATATACGAATCAAATGGAGAATTTAATGTCAGGACAGCATGTTGGCCATGGTAGCTCAATGGGTTAGTGACTGGACAGAAGCCTGGAGATACGTGGTTCAAATCCCGGTCATTGCATTGAATTTTTCATGTTGACTTATCAGACATCTTAGCATATATGGTTAGTGTGAAGAAATGATTTCCAACAATTAACTTAAATAATTGTGGTCTTAGTTCCCAGTTTTTTAATCTTGACAAGTTGCTAACTTATGATCATTGCTCAACAATGTAAGTGTAATGAACAAATAAGTATTATATTGTGTATTGTAATGCTATTGTTTTGAATTAGGTAAACTATTTCCAAGTTAATTCTGGATTACTTGGAATCAGTGTTGAATACATTCATTTTATCTAATAAACATAATGAATAAATATTAAACTGCTATTGCTCAAGTCATTTTTATCTAACCAAGTTTCTCTTTAAATCATTTTCTCCACATTCCATCAAAACAAGACTATCTTCATTATCCAGAGATTGGATACTTGCCCCAAAAACCTGTTTTCATATTTCAAATTTAAACCATGCCACAGTCTTTTCTTTTTGTTTCAAATTTCTGAATGCTTTATCTGTTTATTTCTGTATTAATTTTATAAAAAAAAAAGTCAGCTTATTTTTGTATCTGGGAAGGACATATTCCAAAATCGCCTCACTATTTTGTCTTTATAACCAGATATTGACTAAACCAGTTGAACCCTAGCTTTTCTTAGCCAATAGATAAACTTAATGTCTTATCTAAGGCAACATTTTGCTTGCCTTTGGCGTGGAGGTGTAACATGTCTGCCTCACATTCAAGAGGACCCAAGTTCGAAACTTAGTAAGGGTGTTTCTGGATAATATTTTTTCCAGGGTTTTCCTATATTCTGAGAGGTGAATGTAGAATAACAAGTTCAATTTAACCTGTGCTCATTTGAACATTTCACGTCTGGTGTGACTTAACGCAGGTTTCCCTTATGCTGTAAAATGGCCGAGTGGTAACTCTGCACTCAATGTACCCTGGACTCATTTGAGCATCATTTCAGCCACTTCATTCATCCAATATGACTTACATTTGAGGACGTCAGTTAGAAAAAAGGCAATATTTTAGAATATTGACATGGCACCAATATTTTCTTTTCATCAGCAACCTTTTTCTTCGACTTTTCCCAACTCTAGTAATATAAATTAGCTGTGCACTGAGGAATGTAATTTACTGCATTCAGTTTATCAACTTTACATTGACTTTGGACATGTCTGCCTTATAACTAAATTATACAATTGACTAAATGATAAAAATAAACATATATATTTATACATTTATAGCTCATTTAAATTATATAAACTCTTGTCTTTAAGTAATTCTTTTAATTTGTCTAAATTTATCTGAATGCCTATCATGTGCCTACAAATGACTAAGTCACTGTAAAATAGATTGTTCTTTCCACAACTATTTTGCAGCCTCCAGCAAATATGTATGATAACCTATTGAATACAGCAGCTAAAATAGGAACTACTATGGCCAGTAATCCTATTGGGCAGATGCTCTTGGAATACACAGAAAGATGTCTATGGACTGTTGAGAAATCGGTCCAGTGGTGCCTGCTTTCTGAACAGAAACCTGATATTAAGGATGGAAAAGGTATGTAACAAATATCAATATAAAATGAAACATTTCATTATGATAAGCATTTTAATTACCATTATAGTAAAGTTTCATATGACTGTTTATGCTCGATCATGTATCTAAATTAAAGGTTTCATTTCAAAGTATTCATTTTTGGTTTGAGTGATATGTTACAATCATGAGATGTAGTACATAGTACACAGGTGCAGAAATGTGGATTACTTTCCTACAAAAAGTTAACGTGTGATACTTTAACCTAAAAGTATAGACAAACTGGAGCAAATTGAGTAAATGTCTAGTGTTGATTTCAAAATAGAAATTAATAAAAAGGTTGATTTCATATTTTGAGAACTCTTCGAAATACGCTAGGATTAAATTTTCTGAGAATGACTTTATACCTTTTAATATTCTCCAATCCATGAATTGTAAATAGAATTTCTCCTACATCTTGACTTTCATAGCAACATTGAGTGCTTTTGCTGTAATTTATGGAGGTGTAAGTTTAATGTCATAACTAGTGTCAAACATTTTGACCAGTTTTCTAAACTGGTGTTAGTACTGTTCATCAAAACAAGAGTCGATACTTTCACTTTCACAGTTACGTGGCCACTCCTAATTGGTTGAACACCCACATTTTGAGGCCCATTTAAAGTACTGCTACCAGTCGTATAAATACTAAAGTTTGGCATGGTAGAGCGTAAAACTCTAATGTAATTCCTGTAGGAACACACAAATTACATCTTTGAGAGACTATACAAATGGTTAACTGCGAGCTCTTCTAATAACCTACAAGAGTTTATAGAGAAATATAAGCAAGACATATGAAACATGTATTTTAATGTTAAAATTGACTTTGTTTTTGGAAATTGTTTATATGTACTGTTTTTACTAGATTTTAAGGTAGCTATTAAATTTGATGAAGCCTATTGTAATTGAATGGTGAATAAACTTTATTTTCTGAAGTATTTAAAATGTATTACAAATTTATATCTTACATTTTCTGAGACTAACAATTCAATTCAATTTATTTTGTCCTTTTAATCATGCACTGATATCACACGTCATAGTATAAAAGTTAAATTAATGGCTGTCATTATTTACAATCACTTAAAACTAATTAACATTTAAAAACTCCTTTACAGAATAAAATGACTGTTGCAGTAAAGTTTTACTCTTTTTAAAATATTTAAGGCCCTTCATTTGTGTAATATTTTCTGGTAGTCTGTAGTGTAATCTTATCCCTTTGATAGCACTAGACCTGAAGATTTCCGTTCTACAACTTTGAATGTGAAAGTCATCTTTCTGATGTGTATTAGATTTGTGAATATCTGCATTTTTGTATTTGTAGTTTATCGTTTTTACATAACATGTCAGACTTCCCCATTCAATTGTTTTATACAGATAGGAAACTTTAAGACAAACTTCCACACATTTGTAGATGTCTTTAAAACCAGTTATGTTATTAGGCATTTGAGATGTTGGTATTGGTACTTTCATTTTTTTTAAGTGATGCTATGGACTTATTTGTCCCAATGTCATGAAAGAATATGGAATTTAAAACAGCTTTTCAATATTTGGCTATCATTTTGGTTCTTTTATGCCATTTGAGCTTACTAAATGTGTACTGAAACTCATTCTGCAAATATTTGTAGCTATTGGTTAACATGAAGTAGATAAAATAAGGAAAATATTCTTTTGTAGGAAAAATGGTAAACTTATATTTATGTACATAAAAGTGCAGTAGACTAAAAGTGCCTTTAACAGTCCCCAGTAATGAAGTCGAACCTGCAGAAAAATCTGAGGATCCAGTTGAGCCTGAAAGTGAATTTGTACGCCCACTACCATGGGTGCTTTTCTTTCCTCTGATGGTGTGCCTTAAAGCTGCTAAAACTAGCATTGATGTCTGCAGCTATGTCCTTCGCTGGGAGAGTTTGGAGCCTTCATCTATTGTAAGTACTCTTTGGCTTACTCTGTAACAAACATTAGTCTTGTCCTTTATGTAAAATCTACTTTAGCATGCATTAAAACTACATACAAGCATACCTTTAGCAGGGCATTTCACCTAGTATTTAGATATATAGATGTATGGTCATTAAAATATATGGCAAGACATTCACAGGCTCTTTCCTCAGTGCAAGGAAATGTTGCTGGTACAGGTGTACAAAATTCTTATCTTGCAGAGGCAGCAGGACATAGTTTCATTGCTCAACTTTTTGAGCACATATTGTGTACCATGCTTCAATTTTCATTTATAGCAAGGTTCATTCAGTTATTGATACATTTAAAGTTCGGATTTAGTGTTACATAAACCTTTTAGTTTTAACAAAAATTTACATGAAATTGGACAGTTTAAGCCGATCACCTTAAATTGTAAACTAGCTCAACAATTTAATATACAGTTAATGGCCTTAGAAAACTTGCAGTATTGCATGAAACATCTTAACTATGACCTAAAAACTTGAGTTGTGTGATAAATGCTAGAAGATTGAGACATTTTCTTTAATGAAGCAATTAAATGTGCTTAGTTAAGCAGATTTTAGTGTGCCTCTGTTGGCACCATTTCATGGGAGACTCTAAATTGTCGCTCAGTGGAGAGCCTGCATTGGATTACTGTAAGGTGGAATACCCTGTTCTATACTAAACGTTACATTGATATTTGTGATAAAGCAGCAAGAGAAGGCTTTGCATTGGCTAGAACAGGGGTGGTGAAACTGAAGGATTTGGGATCTGGAGAAATGCCCATTGTCATCAAAGGGATAATGAATGACATTTGCTTTTAGAATGTGAAGAAACTAGGCTGCTTAGGTAGAAGATGGGTAGAAAAAAAATGGGCAAGGCTACCAAAAGAAATTCAAGCAATGAGTTGAGTGTAAAAACTAGGAAAATTTTAATTGAAATTGGGAACTTTTTGGGCAAAGTAAGATCCAAATGGTTGAGGAAGATGAATGACGAAAATGAAGATGAGGTTATTTTAGATAAGATGTCAATAGGTACCCATTAGTTGGATAACCTCTGATTTTGAGTATTGGGCCCAAGGGTAACCAGCAACTCAGTGTAGTAAGTATGTAAATATACAGTAATTTGTAATTGAAATGGAAATAAAGATTTCTTATTTACTAACTATAAGCTAACACATAAGCAAACAATATATGCTTCTAGAATAAGCAAGTTGAAGTACTTGGCTCATCATGCCTTTGACCCTTAGGCTTGAATAACAGGAAATTGGAGTATTTAGTGTTAATGAATTGACAAGGAAAAGTAAAGGTATCAAACAAAATTTATTGAAATTATAGTGAACTATATTAAGGAAACACAAAATTGAGACTTGATTACATTTATACAGAGATATTTTTAGAGCTGTTATGTGACAATGTTGGGCAGTAGTTTGTTAAAGTCCACTTGTCTATTTTTAAGGCAAAAGGAAAGTCATGTCATCTAGCATACCTGCCTTATAAACATTCTACTAGTGGAAGCAGAGATCTTATTCCCACCATCGATTTGCAGAATGTCACTTGTACACATCTGAGCAAGTCATGTGCCAGCTCTAAAAATACCTTTGTACTCAGATGTTAGTACTCTAACCCCCAAATCTAAAGGTCTCGTCTCTAGACTCAGTGGCAGGTGGGAATTTTCTTTTACTAAGAATATTGTGTGGGGGAGGGGGGAGGATGACTTAAAATCACTTAACACTAAAGGAAGGAACTTCATTGATGTTGCAATTGTTCCAAAAGCAAATCTGTTATGATCTAGATGTAGAACAAATAAACATTGAGGTTCACATGTTCCCAAGTGTACAAAAATATCAGTTTTAAAGATTATAAATTGTTTTAAGTAAACATATTGGATAGCTGCAAGATAATGCAAAGGAATGTAACGAGCAAGTTATTTCAAATCTTACTTCTGTGAAAAATCTAATTTGAAAATCTTCGATATTAATGACTAGTTGGCTTACAGCTAATTTTAATGAAGCTGCTTAGAAGATTTTTAAAACTTGTCTTAAAGACATTTCTTCTCAAAGCAAAATGAAATTTTTTTCTGATAAACTTCTTAAGTAAAGTGGAAAAGAATCACTAAATATTTTATTTGTGTTATATTCAATTTTGAAACTTAGCTTGCTCCCTGTTTAGGACTGAGATGGGGGGGGGGGGGTTCTCAGAGCAACCTTGTTAGGAAAACAATCTCGTCTATTTCTGGGAGCTTTTACATCCAAATGGATGAATATCTACTAGTGTAATTCCTTTCTTGGAAGTGTTGAAAACAGTGTTATGATAAATTTAAAGGGATTCTATTAATGACACTAAACACTTTTTAAATTTTTCTGGAACATGTTTCAGAAACTTTGCCTCTATCCTCAACCGGCCATCGACTTTGTCTCGACTCCCTTTAAATTTAATCTACTAGTGTACCTCAAGCACTATGCCATAGTGAAGATTCAATTTTAAGAGAAAGGGAACGTTTATTTCTAAATTTTTTTCTGATGGGTTCTGAAGCTTGAATAGTTGAGATACCAAATGTTTATTTTGCGCTTTTACTGTGTATCATTCTGTACTCATTGCAGTAGTCAGTGCTGTAGATGGGCCGGTACGCTATACTACCTAAAATTTGAACACAAGTGTACAGTCTAAATTCGTGAAGCTATGCTTTGGCAAGTACCACCTAAATTTGTTTAAATTTGGTGAGGACTGCCAAAACATTTTTCTCAAACTACAGCACTGAGTAGAGTAACTCGGAAACTTATATTTCATTCTTCAAAGCTATGCTATATTGTTTTATGAAGCTTGTTAATGTCAGTACTGAGATATGAGCCTGCATCACAGCAATGAAATAAATGCAGTTTTTATTTTAGGCTATTCAAAACTAAGATATTTAACTTTTCTTTAATTTTTGTGCAAGCCCCTTTAATGTAAGTATATGGCTGCAGTTGACAACCTACAAATCATACCTCTTAATTTTAAAACGTCTGAGAAAAAATAAATGTTTATGTGCATATCCTTAAAGTAAAATTTTCTTGTAAAGTCTCTAACCAATGGAAGTTGCAGACCAATTCAATCATCTAAAGGTATTTATAAAGTATCGCTAGTACTTATTAGCAGGATTTGACATGCTTATTTAATATAATTTGGTTAAAGCATTTATCTCCCAGAGGAAGGTCTTCAGCAGCTTAGTTCTTTTGCTACTTATATGAACACTAAATGGCATCTACTTACTGTTTTAGGTGGAGTTCATTCAGACCAGAAGAAATTTGCTAACAGAAATCAAAAACCAAATGAAAAGTAACCAGGAAGAGGACCAAATTAAAGTATGCTTTACTTTTCTGAAAGTACTTTTTAGAATAAGATTCTTTCACATATGCCATGTGTAGGGCAAGCTGAAAAGGTAGAATCAGAGTAAAAATTGCAATGTAAGTTGCCATTGGGAAATGTTACTTCAGTAGTAGAATTTAAGATCTACAGGAAAAATGAGTTGGGTAATTTGTCATGCTGGCATATTGCTGTGGTAGCTCTGTTGGTTAGAGCAGCATGACGGTAAGGAGTCAGTTCCTGGTTATAGCATTAAATTTTTCACCCTGATTCTACCTTGCTACTTTTAGGATTTAACATCCCATTTAGAATTAGAATTATAATTTTAGTTTGTTCTTGGCAATATATAAATGTTGTGAGACACATCAAAATGTATAAATACAGTATATACAAGGGGAGGATTGTCATAATAAATTTATTGATCAACCTTCTTACAAAATTACTTCAGTCACCTCCAAAATACTCTCCATTACATTCGATGCACTTGTCAAGTATTTTCCCACTGGAAGCATGTTTGGAATGCTTCCAGTGCCCTTTGCGAAGCTGTTTTTACCGCCTCCACATCGTCATAACGCTCCCCTTTTAGCATTTTTTTTTTTTTTTCATTTGTGGAAATAGGAAAGATGCACAGTGCTAGGTCCAACGAGCATGGGGAATGATATACCACTTCTGAGATGCCAAATAGTGGGTCACTCGTAAAACCATGTGCTGGAGTGTTGTCGTGATGCAGAAACCAGTCACCTGATTGCCAAAGTTCTGGGCATTTCCTCCTCACATCCTCTCGCAGATGCCTTAAAACATCCAAGTAAAAGTGCTGGTTAAGTCTGGCCAGGGGGTACGAATTCCCTATGCACAATTCCACTAACATCAAAAAAGACAATGATCGTCTTCATTTGACCTCACTTGCCTTGCTTTTTTGGTCTGGGAGAGTTGGGAGTCCTCCACTGGCTTGGTTTCTGGGTCATACCCGTAACACCAACTCTCATCCTCTGTAATGACTTTGTTCAAGAAGTTTGGATCACATGCAATCTGTTTTAAAGTCCTGACACATTCATGCAGATGGTTCTGTGCTCCTGTGTGAGAAGGCATGGAACAAATTTAGCAGCAACACACCTCATGTGCAAATCCTCCCTCAATCTGCTTCCTCCCTCAATCTGCTGGCACAAGCTCCAACTGATTCCTGTTGCTGCTGAAATTTAGTAGATCGTTTGGTGACAATCCTTACTGATCTTTTGTTCTCATCTCGCAATGTTGAAGGGCGTCCAGAACGAGCTTGGTCTTTAACACACATCTCACCATGTTTAAAGTGCCCAAACCACTCGAAAACCTGTGTGTGGCTCATAGCATCCTCCTGGAGAGCTTCCTGAAGCATTTGGTGTCTCCGTTGCAGTTTTTTTAAGCAGGAAACAAAATTTCACTCTGTTTTAAAGTTGCCATAACAACTTTGCAGAAGTAACCCGCCAACGGTCAGAGAAACACAATACCACACTTGCATGCTCAGCTCTACACTAACACCATCTGCACAGCTGTTTCATGAAGAGCCTTAGTACCTGTTTTTGGATTTGCTCCTTATCGAATTACCCCAATTACCTGTATGATAGAAATGAACGAAAATACGCATAATACAATGCCCTCAGATTCACTACTAATTTCCCCCACTATTGCAAAACATCCAGAAGTTGAAGCCACATGCAATGTGCATATCAAAATTCCATATAGCATGCATTCTTACAATTTTTTTTGCAGGGGATTCTGTAGCAGCGTTTTTTAATCTTTGCACTATGCTAAATGCAAATTATCATAAATAGGAACTGGAGAGGTACTGCATCCCACATCAAAATTCAATACCAAGAGGTTTAACAAGAGCCCATTTAATCCAAAAAAGCAAGTTGAAAGCTGTTTTTTCTCTTTTAATCTTAAAGTTTCCTAGTCATTGCATGGGACCAGTTAATGATTTTACTATTGTTTAAGCCTATTGTATTCCCTTATTCCCATTATACATTATGTGATAATAGAAATGTTATCATATAGGTTTTGCAATAATGGAAACTGTAAAATAAGATCTGAAGCTTTCCTGGTGACATTTAAGATTTTCTCGGGGAAAATAGCCAGTTGAAAATACAATTAGAAATAGATGTTTTGGGAGCATACATCACTCCCATCAGGATATTTTAAGAAATGTTTATAACCACTAAATAGATGTAACACAAAAATTAAAGACAAGTGTTTGATGGGACCGATGTATGCTCCTGAAATATCCATTTCCAATAGTCTTTTCACCTGACTTGTTTCCCAAGAATATCTTGAATAGAAATTGTATAATTTCTAGAGCTTGAAAATTACTTTGTACACACTAAACACTTTGTTATTTAGGCCTACTTCATTACCATCATAAGTATTGGATACAACCTGAATTAACATGTGTGCAGCAATTGTATATTCCAACAAAATGGATGTCTATACCAACAGGCTTATTGTTTCATGTTGCAACAGAAGTTGCAGTGTACAGAAATCGTAATATATTCTAGCATAAACATAATGTATGAAGTGAATATATTTCATAAATGGGAACCACTCAAATGTGATGTATTGAGAAAATGTGTAAAAATAGAATTGAACTTGATATTAAGGACAAATTTTGGTGCTTAAAAACAAGACAATGTTTGCAAAACACAATTACACGAGCAAATTTCAACTGTACTTTTATCGAAACGGCTGATGTTTCTTATAGAAAAATACAGGGTTCATTTGAAACCTAATGGGCACAGCATTTTGCCTCTGAAGAATTGAGTACCCCACAGTTGACTTTGATCCTACATAAACTCCATGCTTAAAGCATGTATAACACTCTTACCTTAAAGATGATGCTGGAAATGTCAACCATTGGTTAAACAAGCATTATATCAGGAGAACACATTCTAATTCACAAGATTAAGACAGACCACTTTAATGTTTCAGATTTCATTTCTAATATTTTGTTTTAGTACTTCCGGTGTACGAGGATTTGTTTCATAAACTTGGTCTTTCAGTTTTAGTTAATTGATGGAAGTTAATCCTTTCTTCACACTAGCTGTACATAGGCTAAGGTTTTTGACAGTCAACATGAAAAATTCAATGGCATGGCCAGGATTTGAACCACAGATCTCCTGGTTCCCTTAGTCACTCTAACCCATTCAGCTACCATGGTCAACTTGCCATCATGACATTAAATTCTCCATTTGACTCGCATATTTCCCCAGTAACCACTAAGGGCTCTTGTATTAAAGATACACGGTTTGTGGCAACTTAGTCATCATTTAACTCTTATTTTAGTTAATTGACTGAAATTAATCATTTCTTCACACTAGCCATATATAGGCTAAGGTTTTTGATAGTTACCCCACAAGTAAAAATCAGATTGGGAGAGCAAGAGGGTCATACACCAGCACTAATCACTATCTTCAAACATTTCTCTAATTTTATTTATGGGTTCCTCTGCTGTGTGAGCAGTAGTAGAATCTTGTTGAAACCACCCATGATTTCTCTTCTGTCAGTTCATGATAAAATGTGGGCAAAATGTCATTTTTGGTATCTCTCTGCTCATAGAATATTGAACCAATTGTGTCTAGCACTAACAGCACATCAAACTCACAACTTTTAGATTATGAGGATTTCTTGAACGTGATGTTTTCAGAACCCTACTACCGACTGTTATAAGTGTCAACACAACCACTGAGGTGGAACCATGCCTCATTGGAAAAGTAAACAGTTAAACTTGATAGTCCATATGAAAAATACAATGCCACGGACGGTATTTGAACCACGGATCTACTGGTTTCCATCCAGTCGCTCTTACCTATTGAGCTACCATGGGCAATTTGCTGTCATGACATTAAATTCTCCAAGACTTATTTCCCCGGTAGACCACTAGGAGATATACAGTGGCAACTTACTATCGTAAGTACTTGAGTCCCAGGCTTCATCATTTAACTCTTATAATATATTATTAATTCTATATTCTTAATAAGAGTTAAATGATGAACACTGGGACTCAAGTACTTACAATAGTAAGTCGCCACAGTGTATCTCAGATGCGAGAGCCCCTAGTGGTCTACTGGGGAAATATGAGTTAATTGGAGAATTTAATGTCATGATGACAAATTGGCCACGGTAGCTCAATGGGTAAGAGTGACTGGATGGAAATCAGTAGATCCATGGTTCAAATCCCAGATGTGGCATTGTTTTTCATGTCGACTATAAATACCTTAGACTGTATACGGCTAGTCTGAAGAAATAATTTCCATCAATTCAATTAAATGGTCATTCTCTGATTTAAACCATTCAAATAAGGAATTCATGATAATGGTTCACCTTGTTTTAAAACATGGACACTTGTGCACTTACATGGTTTTAGTTTTAATAATTTAGTTGCTCTATGTACAGAAGACTCTGAAATTCCCACCTGTTGTGGTAATTTTGGGATAAATTTGGTTGGTGAATGTTCAAGACATGCGCTTATGTCATCTTATCTTCTCTTAAATTTGTACATTTATGCACTGTTTTTGTTTGCCACAGAACCAGCAATATAATTTCTTCAAAATCTTGTGAATTTTAAATCTGGGAGGAGGCTTTCACTAAGGAACATTTGACTGTACTCCTTACGAACATGGCTTGGTGATTTCCATTTATAACTTTTATACACAATAGTGCATTTCTTTAGTCAAGTGCCTGTTCATTTTGGTGGCCAGTATAATACTGCTGAGTGGAGTGCATGATCCAGCAAGGTTGAGGGAGAGGCAAAACTGTTCTGTTAGGTTTTAAATGAAGTACTTTGTAAGTTCAGAAAGATTTCTAATGTCATGCTGTTGAATTTTTGTGTGATTGTCTAAACACTGCACATATAAAAGAACAACCTAACAATGTTAAACTTGTGTTTACAGTCATCAGATAATTTGACTACACACACCAGCGACAATGAGTCTGCAGTACCTGAAATACAGGTAACACATGCAAGTCCAGAGAAGGAAATCGCTAGTGAAGTTAAAACAGTAACAGAGGCTGCTCCTCCATCTCCTCTTGAAACCGCAACATCTGAAACTGAAGAAACAATTTTGGCACCTTCTGGTACATCTTCCCCTACCAATGAAAGTGGAAATGATTCCTCTACCACTCTTGAGGCATCACTTTCAGAGAAAGAAGACACAAAAGAGGAAGATGAAGATTTTCATAGTGCTAAATCCTCATCTACATATTTCTCTCCAGATTCCTCATACTCGCTTCAGTCAGTGAGTGAGGAGTACAAAGCAGATGATAATCTTCCAACAGATTTGGAAAATGATAAAGATGTTCCTTCTATTGCTGCAGCCATTGAAGACCTCCGCAGCTTAAGTGTAACAGATGAAACGCCATCAACTCCAAGTTCCATCTCCTCTGTTAAAGAATCTGAAAGCTCTAGGAAAAAATCCTCATTTTCAAGCTTTTTCCAAGTTAAGAGGAAGGCAACATGATCATTTCCACCAGGAAAAATAACTCAAAGCAAAAATTTAGAATAATGGCTCCATTTTGTATTTCAAATGCAATAATTATGTAAGCAATTCAAACCTCTTTTCAGAAGTTCAGGAACTCTTGAAGCCTATTTGTTCTGTTGGTGGGGAAAGAAAAGTTTGAGTTGTGTATCGATTCTATCAGCTTGCTTACTAACTAGGCTATTTTGTAAACCTTGGTAATTTTGCAGCCTAGAGTAATTCATATTTGATATACAAAATGGGGATCATGTATTTCTTAAACTGAAGTTCATTGAAATTACCTAAAGTAAATGTTAAGACATTTCAGTTTACAATAGGCTAAACTTATCTTTGATATAAACTAAAGCTATTGACAGTGAAGTCAACAATTTTGTGAATTTTATTGGCTTCGCTGTCAAGGCCTTCAGTTAGTTTTATTCACAATTCAATTTTAGACTTTAGTTTAAAGAAACTCTGTTACATATATTAAAACGGAATGTTTATCAAAATGTTAACAATTTTCTAGTATTTACTTCAGGGGAGGTCGTACTACAGAAGAACTCTGAAACTGCAGTCTAGGAGTTATGAATATCCTTGAAAATATGTAATTGAATGTAGAAAATATCAAAACCTACAACTGTGTGGAACTTTCTACTGAAATACAATGTAAAGTTCATTGAATTGTGTGTTTAAAATTTTATGTAATTTTAGTTTTTTTTTGTTGAATTTTAAATTATAATAGCTGGAGCTGTGATATATTGAGATTTTGTATCTTATCTGCAATGTATTAAGTAGGTTTGTTTGAAATAAAATATTCTATGCTGAAATAAAAATTGAATTTCTATAAATAATAGTTCTAGTTTTAAGACTTTCTTTTTTTAAGTATATGAGCATAAACTGCTGGCAACTTCAAAAAGCTAGAGTTAGTGGAACTTGTGCACACTTATTTTAGGAGGCACAGAATCCATAAATATGAAATTTATCTTATACAAAAAGCACCATTTGTGTGGGGAAATCAAACGGTATCTCCTTTTTTAATATAGTAATCATTTCATGTGACTGTTAGAATGTTTTATAAATTATTCACTGCACTTCACATTTACTAAACTAGTTAATCCTCTAGAGTTCTCATGCTTTTTAATTCAATAGCTTTACTATATACTTTTGGAACTATATAAAAAATTCTGCAATTCATATGCTAAAATACATAAACTGCTAGAATGTTTAAGTTTGTTTTATAAATTATGTGTTTGAAGGAATTTAGTGACGTCAAAATTAATCTCGGAAACTATTTGTAGTTGGTTTATTAATACTCGTCACTTGTTTATATTTATGAGAGACTAGTTTCAAAGGCATTCTCCTCCATTTTCCATCTCTCCGAGATGCCAGTTGGAAAGAGATTGAAAATGGAGGTGATTGCCTTTGAAACTAGTCTCATAAATATAAACAAGTGATGAGTCCTTTCATGGAAGTGTTGAAAACAGTGATGTATAAATTAAATTAATTAGGAGTCGATTAATGACACAAAACAACACTTTTAAATTTTCCCGGAACCAGTTTCTGAGGCCTTCCCTCTATCTTCAGCTGGACATCGACCTCAGAAACTGGTTCCAGGAAAATTTAAAAGTGTTGTTTTGTGTCATTAATAGACTCCTAATTAATTTAAGTGATGAGTATTAATAAACCAACTACAAAGTTTCTGAGATTATAAAACTTGATTTGGTGTGATACATGAAATCCACTCTATCCTCTCAAGTCAGGCCTGTCTGGGCGTTTCAGTTAGGATGGTGGTACACGGATTCTGAATGTGGGGTTCAAATCCAGTCCAAATTGGCCTTTTTAAGTAGGTATGCTTAAAAGCAAGTCCCGGGTCTGCAGCTTTATTGGTATTCAAAAGAACTCTCGCAGGTCAAAATTTTGACCTACCAGCAATGCTGATTCTGGCAATTGGCATTCAGGTCTAGGTCTACTTGTATTATAATGGAGGCTATTTCTAAAACATAGATAAAACTTTTATAGCAGAAATGTTTCTGATTCAAGGCTGATTTCTCAAATACTGGTGTAAAAGAGCAAACAGCTGGATTGCTTATGGAAGCTCCTTTTGCAGGCAGATCAGGCTCAATGTGCAAGTGCAATGTTTTAAGTCCATGGATTATCTCCTTGCACATAACCTTTTAAGCCAAAGCATTCTGCTCTAAGCCTGGACTCAAGGGACAGCTTTGACCTCAAATGCTTGATATATGAAAACATGCTTACAATAACAAAGACTGACAGATTTGAACTCGGGACCTCTTGGACATGAGGCAGACATGCTACCAAGGTGGGTGTTTGTGCTATTACAAGAAGCTTAAGCAGAGGGCTCTTCAGCACTGTTGATTGAAAATGTAATTACACTTGACGTGATTGAATTACGTAAAATTTCCCTCCTATGGTATTGATATCTTGTTACTTCATTTCTCTATTAAATGTCACTGAAGCAGAATGCAACATTTTACATGGAAATGCCATGAAGTCACTGTTTTGTTTATAATCAAATTCTTTTTGAGTGGTTCTGAGAGTTCGAGGTCAGAGGTGTCCCTTGTGAGAATTGCTGTGTACTGTAATGAAAGTATATCAAGATGAAGGAATTGACTGAGAAAAATGGAATTGTGTAGATATTAAGCTGCATATAGTGAAACTCCTAATTTCCAAGGATAAGAACAATACTGCAGAGCCAAATGTCTATCAGATGATGCAAAATCTATCCAACAGTATATGTTGGAATTCAATTATATTTTTAAATCTGGTAAAATTCCAAAGCAATGGAAAAAATTTATAGTATCTACATTGAAACAAAATAGTTACAAAATTACCACTTATTGCTCAATTGCATTATCTAGTGTCTCTAGGAAAATATTTGGAAATGCCTTTGGCCTAAGTTTCAGAAAAAAATTTCAATACATTCAATGGTTTTAGCTATAGTAACTGATGAAATTCATTCAAATTTAAGGAGTTAAGAGCTTAAGAGCAAATTTTATGAAGGAAGCTTGTTTATAGCAGTAAGCTTAGAGCTTATGATGGAGTTCAATCTATATTATTAATGGAAAAATTAAAGGAAATTAAAATGCCTTAAAAATGATAAAATACATTATTAAGATAAGATTTTATTGCCAAGTATAGCAATAGACAATGTCAAAAAATGTTTACAATAATATATACAATGATAAGGAATAAAATAAAATAATAAACATGGTATTTATAATGAGATACAGCATTCACGAACTTAAATTATGGTAATAAAAGACACATAGCATCCAAAAAATAATATATATATATATATATATATATATGAAAAGCTTCCTATTGTACAATTCATGAATCATTACAGATTGTAATTCATTGAATTAATTTGATGATTGCAAATTTTAATTATAACACCGGCATAAGAAAAGGAGTCGGGCTATTTACAACTCTATTCAATTTAGCTCTGCATAAAGCAATAGACAAAGCAGACTCTAAAGAAACTATTTTTCAAATCTAGCCAGTAAGGCGGCCCTTGCCCGTTCCGTTAGGAACCTGGTTGAGTTCTCCTAGCACTCAGCACCTCATAATGTAGGGAAGGTGATGGGTGAGGGTTATGAATGGGGGAAGTTTACTGGACAGATCGGGGTTTTCCTTGAGGTTCGTTCTGCATGGACTCGCTTCTCTGTTCTAGGATCTGGGACATGTCCTGACTGCATGTGCAATGTTTAGCGAAGAAAACGTCTTGAATGTTCCATGATCGATGTATTCTTGATTGTAATCAGGTACCTCACTCGCCACCTGGAAAGTCCCTGCTTGCAGACTCGTGTGCTGTTTGGCAGTAACGACAGAGTTCTTTGCACGTGTTGTGTATTCAGTGTATTCTTGCTGCACTTATATATATATGATGTGACTTCACTATGCCCCTGATCGAGAGACAGTGTCTGTTATCAAAATCACGAATCCACCATCCCCCGGATTTGCCCCCATCTATCGTTACATTTTGAATTTCGTGGGAATCACGTGTGTACATTCAAACTGCAATTGTTTGTTTTCAGTTTCTAGTTTGAACTATCAATGAACTAATGAACTATGAATTTTGTGTGTGCGCATGTCCAAACATTGGTAGAAATGTTCCCACAGTGTCCACTTAATTCTGTTCCAGAGCATGCATGGTGCGAAATTTTCAGGAATGCAACTAAGCTGCAATACAATGTATTGAGCGTGTACAGGGTAGGCATGAAAGGGAGTCCAGAGTGACAGACTGGCGCTCCACATTGCTCGCAGGCATTTGTTCCTAAGGTTTGCTTTGTTATAAAGAAAGCCGACCGACATGTGTTCCTACAATTCCTTTGCTGATATACCTCATATTTCTGTTTCTCCATTCATCTACATTTGTAGGGCATCAAACACTTCTTATTTTATATATATGCCCTATCTGCTATAATGTGTTCTTCTATAATAGTTGTGTATTTCCTTCTGATGCAAAATGTTCAGTATAAAATATCTATGCTAACCTAATATATTTTTAATATAGAACTATTAAGCTATTTTATGTTCGTGACCAAGGGGAACAGTTACACCAGATGCATGCCTCTGCAGATGATATAGTGAATGTGGTAAGAGATAAAAAAATTAGTTGAAGTTTATAAGGAATTGGAAAGGTCTAAAGAAATGGGATTAGAAGTAAATGAGAAAAAACCAAATATCTGAAAATGACAGCAGATAAAAAATAAAAGATTAATTAGGTACAAATCTAATGGTTGCAGAAAAACCATTTGAAGAAGTATCACAATTTAAATTAGGAGTACTTGTAAACAATAACATACATGAGTGCATAAAAGAAAGAATCCAAAGTGATTTTTTTTTTTTTGTGTGTGTAATTTTGCATCCTCCAACGTTAAGTCATATTGGATGGTGAATGAAATGGGTGAAATGATGCTCAAATGTGTCCAGGGTCCATGGAGCGTAGAGCTACCCAACATTCGTCTATAAGGATAAGGGAAAACCCCAGAAAAAACTTATCCAGATAACTTGCCCTGACCGAGATTCGAACTCGGGACCTCTTGAACGTGAAGCAGACATGCTACCATCTATGCTACCGAAGCGGGCTCAAAGTGAAAATGCAGCTATTATGCTAATTTATAATTGAGCATTTTTGCAAAATTTGATACATGCAAACATTTTCAAAAATAAGTAGCCATCATACAATATGAAAAATTAATCAGACTACCTTATAATGACTGTGAAAAAATGAAAATCACAAGTAAACTTAAAAACTCAACAAAGCTTTCTTACAAATTCAAAGAAATCAAGCAAATTAGAACTTAATTGGAAAAACTATTTGCACTATTGACACTTCGTCATTTACATTTTATATTATCAAGGGACTAGTTTTGGAAGCCTTTGCCTCCATTTTCAACCTCGGAAGCAAAGGCTTCCAAAACTAGTTCGTTGATAATATAAAAACTTAAGTGATGAAGTGTCAATAAACCGATTACAAATAGTTTTTCCAAATAATTTTAACATCACTATTACTAAATTACTCCAATCACGCATAAATTAGAACTTCTTACTTAAAAGAAAACTTACAAACAACTATCAACCCTTTAGAACTGTTTGATATTGAACACTATCTACACTTAGCTGTAGAAGTTACAAAATCTGAAATGTCTTCATGTTTCCTGAAACAAATGACTATAGAAATAATAAATTTAAGATATCCTGTCTCTGAATGGCTACATGTTTACCTGATGGTTCCAACTTACCAAATAATGGTGGTGTTGGTGCTGGTGCAATATGCCCACCCTTCTCTTTTCACAAAAGATTAAGTTTAAATTCTACAAATTTTGTTGGAGAAATTTCGGCAATCCTTCAGAGCTTACAACATCTTCTATATCATATAAATACATTTGAAAAAGTTGTAATATTATCTGATGCTAAAGCAGCTATAATATGCATAACATCTGATATAATTCCTAAATACCTAAATATTGCAGATTGCCATAAAATCATAAAACAGTTCATTAATTTAAATAAAAGATTAATACTTCAATGAATAAGAGGCTAACACATTGTGGAATACATGATAATGAAACAGCCAACTTTTTAGCCAAAAAAGGCAGTAAAATTAGGTCAAATTCATTTAAAATTGAAATGTGTAGTGTTTAACGCCCGCTTTTACTACATACGGCACTGCAGGCGATGACACTAATGATATATGAGATGAAGATGGAGCACTGGTGGAATGAGATGGCGGGGGAAACCGGAGATCCCGGAGAAAACCTGCCCCAGCGCCGTGTTTCCACAACAAATCTCACTTTGCGGTCGCCTGGGATCGAACCTGGGCCGCCTTGGTGAGAGCCAAGCGGTCTAACCACTGAGCTACGGCGTGGCCTTATTTGTATTATAGGCTAGATAGAAGTTTTTGATAGATAGAGTCAACATGAAAAATTCAATGCCACGGCCGGGATTTGAACCATGGATCTCCTGGTTTCCGTCAAAGACCTTAGCCTATATACAGCTAGTATGAAGAAATGATTAATTTCCATCAATTAACTAAAATAATAAGAGTTAAATGATGAAGCCTGGGACTCAATTACTTACGATAGTAAGTCGCCACAAACAGTGTATCTTGAATGCGAGAGCCCCTACTGGTCTACCGGGGAAATATATGAGTCAAATGAGTAATTTATTGTCAGGACTGCACGTTGGCCATGGTAGCTCAATGGGTTACAGCGACTGGATGGAAACCTGGAGATCCGAGGTTCAAATCCCAGACGTGGCATTGCATTTTTCATGCTGACTATCAAAAACCTTAGCTTGTATATGGCTAGTTTGAAGAAATGATTTATTTCCATCAATTAACTAAAATGGTTTGTACATTATTAAATTATAGATGAGTTGTATTTATTACACATCAGTTTCACTTATGTACCTATATTGAGGACATGTTTCGCAAACTATCGTTCGCATTATCAGCTCTAATGCGACTCAGTTCCATAGAGTTAAATTTTGGTAATGTTTGTACAGTTTACCAAACTTAAGTTTATTCAAAAGTCAATAGGTAAATGCTTGAGTCCTCTACTGAAAGTCATACAAAGTCAAGTAAAGTATCATTTGGCATTGCATTGGAGGTACTAATTTTCATCTCCAATTACTCTTTGCAGGGAAGACTTTTTGCCAATTGTTATTAGTTTCCTGGTGGCAGTAAATGCAAATAGCATATGGTTATTCTAGTTATGTCATTCTTGAAAGTGACAGAAGTTTGTTTGAGTGAGAAAAATAGATATAAGTGTAAATTTACTACTGTAATTGAAGAATCTGTGGATGGTTTAAAATCTAGAACTAAACAGAAAGTTCCTTGTGCAAAGAAATATAAAATTGAGCAATATGAATCTAAAACATTGTTCTTATGGCCTAGATTCCACATCTGATTAAAAATTAAGGGCAGTAAGCAGTGTAAAGTGCCAGAGTTGACATACAAGTATATCAGACTATTCCGCACCAAGATTACATCTTATGCAAAATAGATCCAAATTGCTGCTAAAGTTTGTCAGTCATGATGATGAAATGCAGGATTGTGAAAGTTTAGTTCTCAAAAAGGAAACAAACTGTGTCCATGAATATAACATCAGGAAAGCAGATGGATATATGGTACCTGTTTATGCAAACAGGTATGCAAAAGGACCGACTATTTCTTCTAGTGAGCACATTTCAGTCAACTGGACTCTGACTACAAGAAAACAGGGAGTAATACTGCAGGTAAGGAACATCACAAGCTTACCATAGCAGTTGAAAGTGACATCAGATCTGTAAGAGCAGGAAAAGCTATTATATTAGATTCAAATTGTTTAGAAGGCTACCTTCAAAATTTTCATTTACAAAAATTTGGAAATCCTTCTGTGACAAAAGAAAATCCATGGAACTTAAGGCTTACTCCCTTTCAAAGTATAAATATATATTTTATAGCTGTTTTAATTTGTCTTTTAAAATACCACATGCTGATACTTGTTCAACCTGCATAGTAGGCCTCTTAAAGATAAAAACCAAGAAATATCACATAAAAAAGGAATTCAGAACAGGTTGCATAAACTATATGCAAGTAAATATTATAGTATTAAGAAAGAAGACAATGCTAATACAGTGAAGACATGTTTTGACATGCAATAAAACCAACCTCTGCCAAAACTATCTGTTAGCAAAGTTTTCTATGCATGACAGGTATGGCTATATAACCTCTGTATTACATTACATTCTAAGACAGGATAAGAAAAACATCTCATTCTATAGCTGGTTGGAAATTAGGCCACCAAGAGAGTGCAATCAAGTCGCATCTGCATTGCTGGATTTCTTGTTACAGCTAGAAAGGATAATAACACCTTACAGACCTTCCATTATTCATCTATTTTCTGACTCTTGCACTAGCCAGAACAGCATCATGATGGCTGTGCTCATTGCATTTTTAGAACAGAGCAGGACTTTCACCCACAATCTTTACTTCTTCCCCAACAGGGAAGAACAAAAAAAAAAATACTATAGGAAAATGAGGTTATCTTGACCCCTAAGGATTACTATAACGTATTAGCAAATAATGGGACAGAGAACACACACTGGAACATTAAGGATTTTAAATCTAGTACCATGAAGTTGTTGAAAATCCGTTCAAGATAAAGTGCATAATCACTTAAAGAAAAGCTTTGAACAAGCATCAGAAAGTGAGTACTGAATATAGATATATACAGCATCTCCAGTAGATGTTGCTGTGCTGAAACAAGAGATTAAAACATGCAGCAATGCATTACAATCCACTGTTTTTCCTACAGTAAACATAAAAACATAACATAAAATACCTACAATAAAATGTAACATAGCTTGGATCCCTGCATTTTTATAAGAAATTAAGAACAATCCTTTCTGCAGTTGTGGTGATATGGATGTCTGGAACATATCTTAATACATTACAAGTATTTTAAAAAAGAAAATAAACATTTATTAGATTATACAAAATGAAAATACTGGGACCTATTACAATTTCAAATTAATTGAATTATAATCCTAAATTAGTAATAAGTTGCAAACATCAGAAAATCTGAAGTACAAATTTAAATTATACTGTAAAAATCTTAATGACAGTTAATGTTATTTAGAAACTTTTACATATGTTAGATGCTAAATGAATAAGTTGTCCAAGAACGTCATTAAATAAGAACAAGGTACAGTACACAGATACACCACGTCAGAACTAGCATTTCCGTTAAAATCGCAATGTCCAATTTTTTGCTGGAATACAATACTTCCTCTTTTTAATGTTTAAGTGAGCAGTAAAGAATGTCAAAAGGCAAATTTTAATAGCGCGCCGTAAAGACTTCATAAGGCAGCCAAATTCCATGCATAGAGATCTCACATTCCTCCATGCTTTCGTAAGATGTAGAAGACTTGTCAATTTACCTCTTCTGATGAAAATGGTTTTATCGCTTGAATGAAGAAAAGTGTAGAAAACAATTATGGACAAAGAAATAGCTTAAATGGATTATAGTATTGAAATATATCTAAATGCACTGTTTTCCGAAGTTTTCTTTTGTTGCAGTGGGGGAAATTAGGACTAAAATGGGTCAACTGACCGCATTCATCTATGGTCGTATTGTCCTATTGTATAAACTCCTACACTCCGCCAAACAGCTGACTTGAAACACCCCCTAAATCATGGCGGTTGCTAAAGTTGTGCTACGTGATTCTAGATTATAGCTATAAAAATTGCAGCTAATGTCGATCAGTATCAATGTGCTTTTCATCTCTCTTGTTATCGAATGAACCGTAAGTGAATAAAGGTTATAATTATTATATTTAAAGGCATGGCTAATCTTTAATGTTCACCGCACTGTTTGTGAATGGAATTTGACATTTGATGTAGTGACATGTTATACAAGGCAAATTGCTTTGGGGTTTGATGCAATATGATATATAATTAAAACCAGAAGGTTGCAATTTTCACAATATTTCCGGTTCCATAATACGTAGACATCAGAAGTATTCATATGTAAATTTATACAATATTTTAAATTAGGGCGCTGTCACTTTGATAATAAAGTTAATAGGTTATGTTGCATGTTTCAGTTGTCAGAACTTTTTAACTAGCATTTGTTTTTAATGTAAGTTATATGTCCATAACCAAATTAAGTTTTGCTTGTGTTATTTTCATTAAAAAAGAATATAACATAAATGCTGTGTTACTTCTTCCAGCAAATGACAATGATTCCTTTGAAGGACAACCAAGATGTGGCATGCTTTTTGGTCACAAAACACTCATGGAAAGGAAGGTAAATTTAATTATTTTGCCGAATGTTTTTTAATATAGTCAGAAGAATAATTTAATTCACATCAAAAGATTATTTGTCTGACACCTATTGCTGTTATTAATTATGACATGTAAATAAAGTGTATGAGCTGGTGAGTTTCTACCTAGGTTGGTGTGCTTTTATAGTATATTCAATACATGGCAAAGAAATGCTCTATAATTTATTTTTAGAAACATGAATTTAATGTTTTGCAGTCCTATTTCTATCATAAAGTCCAACACAAATGTGGATAAATGTTTATAATTTACTGTAAAAGAAATCTGCATCTCTAAGTTATTTTGAATCCACAAATGGTTTGATTAATTCATTATTTGTCACTTGAAGTCATTGTTTATAATAAATAGTTTAATATGATTAAGATGTTTAGCACTGTAGGAACATTCCTCCAATAAATCAGTATAATAGAGATGTCTAACTGTAGATCATGAAATATTAAAGAAATAATGGGTGAGTGATTATGAGTGCACCACTATATCACCTGTGTTAGAAAATATAAATTGTGAAGCTGTTAAACTAACTTTTCTATTTTAACCTTCTAAGTTAGAAATAAGAAATTTAGAAAAATAGACCCTGAGGATAATTTTAGTTAATTGATGGAAATTAATCATTTCTTCACACTAGCCGTATATAGGCTAAGGTATTAGATAGAGTCAACATGAAAAATTCAATGCCACCGCCGGGATTTGAACCATGAATCTACTGGTTTCCGTCCCGTCGCTCAACCCATTGAGCTACCATGGCCAACGTGCCGTCCTGACATTAAATTTTCCATTAAATTCCTAGAACGTATATCCTTTAGCAAGCCTTTGTCCCTATATTCCTGCCTATGAAAAACACTTTTTTAATTTCTATATTCGTTTCAGAGATGTTGCAGTGCACACTTTAGATCACCCTTTCTGAAAATTCATTTATTTTGTGAATATCTTAAACTGAAGTCATTCACTATAGTCATTCATTATAGCAATATCACATCATATAAAACTTTTTCAATATCAAACTTTCAAGTAAAAACATACTATGAATGACTATATGAATGACTTCATATATGAAAAAATGAATTTAATGTCAGGACGGCACATTGGCCATGGTAGCTCAATGGGTTAGAGCGACGGGATGGAAACCAGTAGATCCATGGTTCAAATTCTGGCTATGGCATTGAATTTTTCATGTTGACTCAATCTACCTGAGGATAATGTTTCATTTCTCATGATCTGTACATACTTCATATACTCTAAAGGAAACAAGGTTTGATAATGGAGCACTTTTAAAAGTAATACAGTGGCCCTGCATGTATAAAATGTCACAAACAATAGATACATACGAAGCTTTAGAAATTGGTCCTGCTTTAAACTTTTCAGTTAATTTGGCTTGTTTCACTTTTTGTGCTTTAAATACATACAACTCATTTTGCAAAACATATTAATGAACTTAGACCTTATTCATTACAACTTTTTGCACTGATGAAATGCCTTCACAGCCCACATTCAAGAGGTCCCAAGTTCAAATCTGGATCAGGGTGAGTTATCTGGATAACTTTTTTCTGGGGTTTTCCATCACTGATGACTATATGGAGTGCCTATAAGCAATTCCTATGTTGGAAGCAAATAAGGTAGTGGTTTCATATCTTTTAAGTGCCACGTCTCCTATGAATTTTACTTTCCGATCTAGCTTATAACATTTCCTTTTTCTGTTCACCATGACTGATTAAAATCACTGAGAACTGAAAGACAAAAGTGCTGTTCAACAGTAAATATCAGGTACAAAAAATTATCTTTACTTCTCATTTGTTGCTACAATACTGTTGCGCTGAGAGATGTATACAAGCTAACATCATTTGAGTGAGTGAGTGAGTGTGTGGTGTTTTAGGACCCGTCGGCAACAAGGTCATTTGGGCAACGTCATTTGATTCTGTCATTTGATGTTAAGTCATTATTCACAAGCATTCCGACAGATAAAATTCCAAGTCTACTAAAAAAGTGGCTACAGTCCATCAAGATCAACGATTTGGAGGCAGATCAAATCTTACAACTAACACTGCTATGTGTTGAACAAAATTACTTCAAATTCAACAACAAATATTACAAACAAACAAAAGGCCTAGCAATAGGGAATCCACTTTCACCCTTCTTAGCCGATCTTAATGGGCAATTTGGAGACACACATCACTAAAACCTTCTCATATATGTTTAAATTCTGGGCCAGATATGTTGAGGATATTTTTGCTGTAGTCCCTAAATAGTTTTTAACTGACTCTTTAAAACTACTGAATATACAAGATCATCATATACAATTCACAATGGAAATTGAAGAAAACAATTGCCTTTGTTAGATTTGACAATGTAAAATGTAAAATTTGGAATCTATAGAAAACCTACTCAGACAGATAATTACATAAAACGCAACAGTTTCAATCCTCTGTCACATAAATTAGATTCTCTTAGAAGTTTGATCCATAGACTGAACAGATCAAAAACAATATAACGAGGAATTTACATGTATTTTAAATACAGCACAAAAAAATGGTTTCAATCCAAACTCAACCCAAAAAAATGATCAATTGGGACTACAAGCAGAAGAGTTTAAAACAGATCACTACACTGCAAAACATAAATAAAAACTGGAAATACAAAAAATTCACTTACCACCCTTGGGCATTTCCGAAGTTTGGACGAATATTTAAAGATTATGGCATCAGACTAGCACCACAAAACAGATTTTCACTCAAGAAATTGTTAAATAATCCCTTAAAACACATGATCTCACCAGAACAAAAATCAGGCATATATAGGATAAGCTGTGAAGACTGACAAATTTTATATTGGTTTGACAAAGAGAAATTTAAAAACTAGATTAATAGAACACCGTAGGAACACAAAATATAAACAAACAGAAAAATCAGCAGTTGCTTGTCATTTCTGGAATGATAACCACCACATTGGAGGAGAGATCAAACTACTAAATCCATTGTCAACAAAACTTGAACTTACAACATGGGAAAACATTTGTATTATTAAAAACATTCCACATATTCCAAATTTTGATGATACAATTTTTGATACAATTTAATCTGATTATTGCATGCAGAATTAATTCTGTATTTTCTGAATTTCTAGTTTGTATTGTTTGTACTGTATCTTGAAAAAGCAAATATTTCTGTACAGAAATTAAATGCTAAATAAACTGAACTACTAATTATGTGATTTCAAAAGGTGTTGTACACTAAATTTGTTCTGTGGGACAATATTGTGTAATATTGTGCTCTTTGAAGACTTTTTGGGAAAGGTGTTTAACTCTGGGATGATATGTAAATTTTCTGTATGAAGTTTCATTGCTGATTGGGGAAAGAGTAATTACTTGTTTGCATCTTTGTTTTTTGAATTCATCAATTTTCTTTTTGACCAATTCAGCACTGAATCCATTGTATTCTGCAATGTGAATGATATTATTGTGCTCTTTGATATATTCCATCTTGTTTAAAGGTACATTAACCAACAGCTGATATTTTTATTTTGTCATAACTTAATTATTATATTGTACAACAAGGGAAAAATAATTTGACAGTGTTTTTATCAGGAGATAAGAGGTTAGAAGGGAAATGTACCATAGTGTGTGTAATAAAAAGAGAAGTAGGGATTGGCATGGTTTAGAGTAAGAATATGGAACTTAAGATATATTAGAAGCAATTGAGAATGTGGGATTTGCTGAAATTGTAAACAATTAGATAATTAAAGCAAAGTTTATTTGAATGCTTAGGACCAAGTGAGTGACTTCAACATGGAATCTTTGTCAAATGTGTTAAACTAAACAAACAAATGGTAGAATTGAAAATGTTGGGTGACAAAGCACAAACCAGGAAGCTTAGGTAGTTTTTGCATAGGGTTAAGAATAAATGTTTATGGTAGGTAAGGAGAAGAGACCTGAGAGGTGGATTCTGTTTGCTTTATAAGAGTCATTAGTGATATTTTTGGTTGTATATTAAATTTGAATGAAGATATGCCAATTTTATTAAGATGAATATAGTAGCATAAAGTGATGCTTTGTTTACATAGAAAATGAAGCTAGCTACACTGAAGCAATGAATTATTACACAAATACATTTGATGATTTGTTTTATTGTATATTGTGAGTGGTTGTGGCTCTTTAATAGAACAAGGGTTGTAACCAGACTATAATCAAGGTATTACAGGGTTTTAAATATTTATTTATTTATTAGTGCCAAGAAGTTACAATCATAGATGTAATTGGACATTCAGCCCAGGCTCTTTGCCAGTCATATCCAGCCACAGACACTGTACAATAATTGTTACTTAACAATCAACGAACAACTGATAGTCAATACTAAGGTTTTGGATAGATAGTCAACATGAAAAATTCAATGCCATGGTTGGGATTTTAACCACGGATCTCCTGGTTTTCATCTAGTCGCTCTAACCCATTGATCTACCATGGCCAACGTGCCGTCCTGACATTAAATTCTCCATGGCCATGGCATTGAATTTTTCCTGTTGACTCTATCTATCTGAAACCTTAGCCTATATACAGCTAGTGTGAAGAAATGATTAACTTCCATCAATTAACCTAGGTAGTCAATACATCATTCCTACCACCTGAATTCTCTATTACAGAACTCGGCGAATATCTACACTTAACTGACCAAACCCATTTCTTCTTCACTCTAAACAAAAACTCACCTAAGTTACTAATCAGGGATTGATTACAGAATATTCTTATTACTAATGGTTTTGCAAGTTTTAACCATTTATTCTGGATCAACTCTTTCCTCCATATGTCCGTACCCATACATTCTAATAAAATATGGATTGCATCCTCCCTGCCCTTGCATATAGGACAGACACCTTCCTTTGTCCCTCCTTGGTAACCTTTCAATCTCCAGACTCCTAATACAGGTTTTTAACACGATAGACAAAATCTGTTTAGACAAAAAATTTTTAGGTCTCATTAATGCACACAATTGGTTAATATTTTTGTGATGTTAACCAATTTTGAGATTTTTATTAATTTAACTTACAAATATAGTTTTTGAATTAGGTTAATTGATGGAATTAATCATTCTTCCACATTAGGCATGTATAGGTTAAAGTTTTGGAGTCTGACTGCCCTATACATGGCTAGTGTGGAAGAATGAAGAGCACTTGAAGAGCACTTAAACATGAAGTAATTAACAAATTAACTCTGCCACCCGAACTTACACATTTAAAAAATAAAATGAAAGCAATGTATGAATTTTTTCAAATGACTAAATTAAATTCTTACTCAGATGCCTATAATAAATATAAAAAACAATACAGGAAAGCGCTGATTAAATTAAAGGCAAAACAAATAGGGGAAAAAATAATTAATTCTGATAATACCACAAAAACAGTATGGGATATTATAAACAAGCGACTCAAATCCCAAATAGGAGAACATTCAAATTTAAGTCTGAACAAGGATGGACAAGTAGTACATGACCCCTCTGAAATCTGTAAATTATTTAACAGCTTCTTTCTAAACATTGGTGACAATACTACAGTTGACATAGGTAGTAAAGAAAAAACTATTATAAACAGCATGTACTTGCATGAGACGGATGCTGAAGAAATAGACAAAGTAATTAGTAGCTTTAAAAACCAACAGTCCTCTGGGTGGGATGGCGTATCACCTATAATACTAAAACATTGTAAACAAGAATTGCTGACTATACTGGTGCACTTAATAAATTATTCAATGAACGAGGGCATATTTCCAGAGGTATTAAAGATTAGCGTGGTACAACCAATTCATAAGAAAGGTTCATATGCAGATGTTAACAATTTCAGACCAATAACTATAACTTCAGTATTCAGCAAAACTTATGAGGAAGTCTTAATAGCTAGAATAAATAGTTTCTTAATTGCTAATAAAATTCTTAATCATTTTCAGCATGGATACAGAAATAAAATATCGACCATCACAGCTATAGCGGAATATATTCACAAATTGTTGGAACTAAAAGATACACACAAAAACACAGCTGGAATTTACTTAGACCTCTCCAAAGCTTTTGACTCTGTATCCCATGATCATCTCATCTCAAAATTAGAGTACTATGGCTTCAGAGGACAAATTAATAAACTATTAACATCATATCTTAAAAATCGTTTGCAATGTACAGAAATAACTTGGAAAAAAGGGGATGTTATAAGCCACATTAAATCAGAATATAACTTAGTGAAATCTGGTGTACCACAGGGATCAGTACTAGGACCTATACTTTTTTTTATTTATATTAATGACTTACCTGAACCAGTAAACAGCAAGGTCATCTCATATGCAGATGATATGTTGGAGTGAAGGAGAAGAAAGCTTATAAGAAAAAACAACAAATGCAATTGGCGAAATATCTCGGTACTTTCTAAACAATGGACTAAAGTTAAATATAGGAAAAACAAAATTTATGACATTTCAAAGCGATGATCTAAATGTAAACATTAACAATATACCTTTAGAACGGGTAAGAAACTTTAAATTTTTGGGCGTTCATATAGAAGATACTCTAACCTACAGTACAAACGTAGACATGGTTTGTAATAAAATGAACTCGGGACTCTACCTATTACGACAACTAGCAAAATATGGGAATATCAATACTCTTAAAACTGCGTATTATGGCATTATCTTCCCACACTTAACATATGTTATTGAAATTTGGGGGGGAACAAGTAAAACCAATATGGACAGGCTATTAAAAGTACAAAAGAAATGCATACGAACCATGTACAACCTTCGTTTTCAACAAACATGTCGGGATACATTTAAATCACAAAACATCCTAACAGTAGTATCACTCTATGTATTCAAAACCATTATACTTGTAAAAGACCGAAAACAACATAACATCCTCAATAAAGATTGCCATACATATGATACGAGGAGAGCAACTGATTACCATAGGGTGAGCACGAATAAAACTCAAACTAATAAAGATCCATTTAAAATAGGAGCCATATTGTATAATAAATTGCCATCTGTAATTAAGAATACTTCTGACTCAAAATTTAAACTGGTCTTAAAATCATACCTAATTCAAAAATGTTTGTATAGTATAAATGAACTGTAATATATATGTATGTATGAGTATAAATGAGTTGTATACCTATGTATACAATAACGTTTGTACGTAATTTAGGCATTTTGATCTTTTTAAATAACTTATACTTTTGTAAACAACTCTATATTTTGTAAATAACTTATGTATTTTGATCATTTTGTATTTTGACTGTATAGAGATAATTGACAGTGTCAGATGCTCTTGTAAGAGTCTATTGGCCGCAATAAATTATTAAATTATTAAATGATTAACACATAGAGGCATTGACGAAAAGGCTTAGTAAAATGTGTTTCTTAATGAGGGCGATTACAGGCATGTCAAGCTTGAAAGTTCGGAGAATAGTGTACTTTTCATATATACACAGTTTGTTGGCATATGGTATAATTTTTTGGGGAAATTCTAAAGACAGTATAAAAGTATTCAGATACCAAAAGAAAATAATTAGAATCATAGCAGATGTCTCAAGCACAACTAGTTGTAAGCCATACTTCAGTAAATTAGGTATCTTACCACTGCCAAGTATATACATATATGAAACTCTTGTACATATGAAAGCAAGCCTAAGTTTATTCAAAACAAGTTCTGAAATTCATATACACAACACTAGAACAAAGAATAATTTATTTGTGAAGTCACACAAAACAAAGATGTATGAAAATAGTTTCACATATGCTGGCTTACATCTTTACAATAAGCTACCTGAATCTATAAAAAAGATTGAATCACAACATCAATTTAAGAAATTGTTATTAAACTTCCTTAGAGCCAATAGCTTCTACAGCGTGGATGAATTTTTAAATTTGTAAATATTTAGTTAGCTACCTTAATTATAAATATTGTACTTAGTTTTTAGTTCTTAGTTTTTAATTTGACGTGTCCTTAACATGTACATGTTTTAATGGATGAATCAATAAATCAAATCAAATTCCATCAATTAACCTAATAATACAGTTGAATCCCAATACAGTTGAATCTAATAATAGTGGTTTAACTATGAAGTCTGGACTTAAGTACTTACAATAGTAAGTTGCCACAAACTGCATATCAATGGTATATGAGAACCCCTAGTGGTTTACCAGGAAACATACGAGTCAGTTGGAGAATTTGTCATATCGGCATGTTGCCATTGTAACTTTTTTTTAATTGTAATTTATGTCTTCCAATGTTAAGTCATATTGGACAATGAGTAAATCGGGTGAAATGATGCTCAAATGAGTCCGGGGTCCATGGAGCTTAGACCTACCTGACACTCATCTTTCGGGATAAGAGAAAACCCTGGAAAAACCTTATCCAGGTAGCTTGCCCTAACCGAGATTTGAACTCGGGATATCTTGAACGTGAGGCAGACATGCTACCATCTACACTATTGATGTGGGCCATTGTAACTCAATGGTTAACAGCAACCAGATGGCGACTGGGAAATCCCTGGTTCAAATCCCGGCTATGGTATTGAATTTTTCAGTCAGACTCTGCCTATCCAAATACTTTGATTTTAAGTCACTATTAGGTTTTTCTCTGGTCAATCAAAGAGCATGAAATGAAAGCCATGACAATGCCATTTGCTTTTTAAAAATCTGAATATAACATTATCTTACTACTTTCTCCTTATAACTACAGCAAAAAGTGTAATGAAAGTTTGCCTTCATTAACAAGGTATAGACATGGTTTGTAAAATAAGTAGAGAAAATCATGTGAATGCAACTCACTAACATTTGTTAATGAACTCATTTGTTTGTGATTCCCTATACAGGTACAAAAGGGTGTTCTCAATTGGCACTGTTGGGATCACCACATACAACCCTACTACCTTGGAGGTGACAAACCAATGGCTGTACAGTGATTTTATAAGTGTGTTACCAAGCTTCAAGGCAGTTAACCAACAGAACTATGAGTTTAAAATAACAATGAAGAAGGAACGTAAAATTGATACAATGACATTCTCTTCAGAGCATAGAGCAGATCTTCTTACAGAAGCACTGCGCTTTCGGCCATTATTTGCTGAAAAACCAAAAGAAACATTGGTAAGTTAATATGATAATGCAGGTGAAAGTCCCTGTCCCCGTTTTCTGAAACATATGGAGTCCGTCATAGCGTAAACTTAGATGCCAATCTTAAAAGAGATATAAATTGTGTATTCCTTTAAAAAAAAAAATTTATTTTTTTAACCAAGCTTTTCTAAATGCCTTTAGAAATAAGATGCTATTGCCACTGAAGATTTTGTGCACAAATAGTATGATGTTAAAGAAGTTGTATTCACCATAGTACTCTGGCCAGTCCTGTCAGGAGTCGTGCACAATAACCGCCACTCTTGCTCTATGTATATGTCTTTAGTTTTCTTGCCACTTCCTTCCTTCCTTCCTTCCTTCCTTCCTTCCTTCCTTCCTTCCTTCCCTCCTTCCCTCCTTCCCTCCTTCCCTCCTTCCCTCCTTCCTTCCCTCCCTCCTTCCTTCCCTCCCTCCCTCCTTCCTTCCCTCCCTCCTACCTTCCCTCCCTCCTTCCTTCCCTCCCTCCTTCCTTCCCTCCCTCCTTCCTTCCCTCCCTCCTTCCTTCCTTCCTTCCCTCCTTCCTTCCCTCCCTCCTTCCTTCCTTCCCTCCCTCCCTCCCTCCTTCCCTCCCTCCTTCCTTCCCTCCCTCCTTCCTTCCCTCCCTCCTTCCTTCCCTCCCTCCTTCCTTCCCTCCCTCCTTCCTTCCCTCCCTCCTTCCTTCCCTCCCTCCTTCCTTCCCTCCCTCCTTCCTTCCTTCCCTCCCTCCTTCCTTCCCTCCCTCCTTCCTTCCCTCCCTCCTTCCTTCCCTCCCTCCTTCCTTCCCTCCCTCCTTCCTTCCCTCCCTCCTTCCTTCCCTCCCTCCTTCCTTCCCTCCCTCCTTCCTTCCCTCCCTCCTTCCTTCCCTCCCTCCTTCCTTCCCTCCTTCCTTCCTTCCCTCCTTCCTTCCTTCCCTCCTTCCTTCCTTCCCTCCTTCCTTCCTTCCCTCCTTCCTTCCTTCCCTCCTTCCTTCCTTCCTTCCCTCCTTCCTTCCTTCCCTCCTTCCTTCCTTCCCTCCTTCCTTCCTTCCCTCCTTCCTTCCTTCCCTCCTTCCTTCCTTCCCTCCTTCCTCCCTTCCCTCCTTCCTCCCTTCCCTTCCCTCCTTCCTCCCTTCCCTTCCCTCCTTCCTCCCTTCCCTTCCCTCCTTCCTCCCTTCCCTTCCCTCCTTCCCTTCCCTTCCCTTCCCTTCCCTTCCCTTCCCTTCCTTCCTTCCTTCCTTCCTTCCACTTCACATTTTCAGATCTTCATGCAGGATTGTGTGCATAGATCCCATGGAAATGACAATTTTGGAGGCGATATCTGCAACACTTAATCGGCGATCCTCCAACAAAAACGTTCTTCACTCGCTGGATCATGCCGTCAGACCGTCTGGTGCAAGGCAGTGATTGTCTTGGTTTGTTGTCACATGATGTTCTGTCTTCATTGAATTGTCACTTCCAGGAACACGCATTAGAAACATCCATGGTACCATCACCACATGCCTCACTAAACTGTCTTGGTTTGTTGTCACACGATGTTCTGTCTTCATTGAACTGTCACACCCAGGAATGTACATTAGACACATCCACGGTACTATCACCACATGCCTCACTTAACTGTCTTGGTTTGTTATCACACGATGTTCTGTCTTCATTGAACTGTCACACCCAGGAACGTACATTAGACACATCCATGGTACCATCACCACATGCCTCACTTAACTGTCTTGGTTTGTTGTCACACAATGTTCTGTCTTCATTGAACTGTCGCACCCAGGAACGTACGTTAGACACATCCATAGTACCATCACCACATGCCTCACTAAACTGATGATGAATTTCAATATGTGTCACTCTATGAAAATGGAGAAAATGAATGATTACACAGTGTTCTTGCAATGAAAACGTTGCCATTTTAAGTATCAAAAACAATCCTAACTCTTGTCGCTGCCACTAGAGTTCTATGAACTGTACAGTGTTGTCACCTCTGTCACACATTCACAAAGAGTCCAGAAGTTTCTATCTGGTCCCAGTCCTGAAAAAAAAAAAAATAGGTGTTATAACTTGAATGACCTCGTATGTTGGCTGAGTTGTAAGCAGATAAAAATAATATTGGTCGGTTAGAAACAAATGAAATGCTAGTGTGTAATAGTGGCAAATGACAGCACAACAGCAGAAATGGCAGGTACTACTATCTACAAAAGGAAATTTCTCCTGAGAGCATTAGAATATGCAGCTTGCAACTTGAGGGTCGTAGCTTATATATAATATAGTCATTGTACTGATGGGTAGTAGTAGAGAAACAAACATTACAGAGCACAACCTGTCTGCTGTTCCACCTGTGGTTAAAGTACTGGATTAAATTTATCTCAACAATAGGGTTTATAAATCTTCATTTTCTAAATATCTTTAAATTTTAATGAATCAGCAAGTTAAGAAAATGAGGAGCACTATAACTTACAAAATACAACCAAAAACATGCTGCCTAGAGAATCCGAGCAACAATACTGCATCTCTAATATTGAAGTCCACTGATGGCTTGCTTCAGAAACCAGAAACAAATTACACTGTTTGCAGATAGCCTCATGAATACTTTGCTATAACTATTCAGCTAATTATAGGAAATCTGAGTGAACAAAATATGTTTTATAAATTGAACTGTTCAGTAATATTTTTTGTTGTTTCTCTGCATGACAATAACCATAAAATATTACAATCTGAATCAAACTGTATTATGTTGAAGAGACAGCATGCTAAGTGGAAGAAGCTGTTCGCCCACCAGCCTTATTGTTTGATTTAGTTTACAGCTCCTTTGAACTTAAAATGAAACTACTTCAGCTTAGAAAATTCCTCTGTATATAATATGAAAGGACAAAATCCCTTCCACCAAATCTATATGAAATGACCTGCAAAGGTTGCAAGAAAGTGTAATAGGATAATCTAAAAGGGATTACAAAAATAAGTAAACTAAGTTGTCAATTTTAATTTACGTCCTCCAACATTGTCATATCGGACGAATAAGTTGTCAATTTTGATATACCACATGCAAATGTCATCTCCAAATTTGTCTTACCAAGGAATGTCTGCAGACTGCTGACATGAAATTGCCGGTAAATCTTAGAAAATGCTGTAATTTGTAATTTATTTCTCTTTACAACATCAAATGGAAATACAAAATCAAGATTACAATTATAAAATCCATACTGAAAAATGCCATATATTCCTAAATCCTGGAAATCCTATCATGTTGCCTACCATTGACTAATAATTCGGTCCCCATACACCTAACCCTAGGTTTTTGTGTATTGGAGGCCTTCTACTCCTTTTTACAGATTTTGCCATTTCACCTATCCCACTCTATATTTTTCTCTTAATTGTTCTTAGCCATCTCTCTTTAACTTTCCCTAAATAATTACCTATATTTCTCCTGTTCTTTTCCCCTTTTACTGACAAAATTTTTCTAATTACTACTTCACCCCCCAAATTGTCCCATTTACGTAGCCAAGCCTGCTCTCTCCATATCTTTGTTTGACTACAATATAATATACAATGGAAATCTGCATTCTCTTCTCCACACAATGGACATTTATCTAGCTCCTCAGAAAACGCTGTAGTCATTTCTAACCATCACCAACCAGCCCAGCTAGCGCTCATTGGCCAAGGCAGTGCCAGCCCCACTCACCAAGCATTTGTTTGTGTATATATATATATATTGTGACTTTGTGGGTTTGTAGAGTTAAAAAGTCAAATTTGCAGAAATTCTGAATGTTCTTTATTTGCGTAGAAATACACTGTCCAATTCTCATATAACAACATTACATCACAGACACACAGTCTACCAAAGTCGATGGCAATAACAAACAGCGTTCTGATCAGCTCGCAACATTCGTGTTACACAACTACTCCTGTTTCAACTCGTCACTTCCTTAAATACCTCATTCATAATTAGAGAGATTTCCAGAACAATAAAGAACCCGAAATAATCCAGATGTTACCAGAAATTTCCATTTATCTCAGTTTGTTTCGGTAAGTGTTTCACCTCTGTGATAAACTATCCGTCTCTTGTTTATCAGTGCTATCGTTAATTGTCGGCCCTTTGTGAACGCTAGCCGCCTATCAGTTCCTTTGTGTACACTAGTCACACGATTGCTAACTGCTTATGCAAGCTCTTTATTACCGTTAAACATTATCCGCCATCCATTTATCTATTTGCGCCGAAACTTTTATGCCTGTTACCGCGACAATATATCAGGTGTTCATTTTTATTTGTCATTTCCCGCCCTCCGATGGAGCAAGAATGATGTCATAGTTGACTGGTGAGTGTCTTGAAATCATAATGCCCTCTACAGAGAAGAAGCGGTAATGTTTGCGAAACAGTAAGTAAATTACAGCGCTCTTAGTGTGGTTGAGCTGGTAGCTAATACAAGCTGCTTCTGCTGGATATGAACACAGAGCACTGCATCTTCATGGTTGAATGCTACTTTCGTACCAACATTAAAATTGGTGCAATATATATTATAACTTAAACCGCTGCATAGAGGATTTATGCAACAGTATCTGGCATTCAGACAAGTCCATCTGAGTGTAATGTTGTCAAAAGTGTCCAGGTACCTGAAGCCTTTGTTACAAATATTTATATTTGTGTAATGTTCTGCTAATTTTCTGGTTTGTAATGAAATTACATTGTGAGGAAACTGTGGGCGATAGAAAAGAATTGAGATCAAATTGAAATATTTCTATTTTATGTGACAGGTTTACGTTATGCATATATGTCTACTATAACAGAAAAACAGATTCCTTTCTTGGAAGTGTTGAAAACAGTGTTGTTGTGATAAATTAACTTTAAAGAGAGTCGATTAAAGACACTAAACAACACTTACTTTTAAATTTTTCCGGAACATGTTTCTAAGGCCTTGCCTCTATCATCAGCCGGCTCTCGACTGGGAGGGCCGAGAGCCGGCTGATGATAGAGGCAAAGCCTCAGAAACATGTTCCGGAAAAATTTAAAAGTGTTGTTTAGTGTCTTTAATCGACTCTCTTTAAAGTTAATTTAAGAAAAACCTATGTTCATTGTGAAATAAGTGATCATTGACTTATCATTTCCTATATTGTTCATGGTATACTTTTATGGCTACATAATTAGCTTTGCAATGCATTGCACTGCAGTATATAGTGTTTTAAATACAGTTATTGTATCTACGCCCCAGGCAAAATTGGGCACCTTTATATTACGCGGACTCTCGAATAATATATTTACCTGCTGGTAGAGGGAGGCCTCAGAGCTGCTGTCAGCATATCAAATATGATCTCAAGCTGCTACAGGAATCGTATAGAAACTCGCTCCATCAGCGATGCTGTTGATGACGTCAAATTTTGGGCAGAAAAATCACAGATAGAAATGAACACCATGTAGAGAGCAGAAGTACAGTCATTTTATTCAGATTCTGAAAGCCATGGAGTATAGAATGATATAATATAAACCTGACACTGCTGATCACCCATGAAGCCTTAATAAACAAATTGCTATATATTAAATATAAGTGTTAAATTAAATTTTAAATACATCTGTTGTTTGTTAAAATTTGAAACATTTTCAGTTGTGTTCTGCATCATTCTCAGTTATGTATTGACTGACACTAACTTCTGAGAATGGGTCTTTTGGTTTATTCACATGTTGCTGGTTTCTGACAATTAGTAGCCACAACTTCACTAATTCAGTGATGAGCTGGATTTTGAAATTCAAACTGTCATAATTTTTTTAAATATAATGAACTTTTCCCAAGTGAAGATTCAAGAAATAACGTAACAGCCTTTAAGAATTTGGTACTGTCTCTAATGTTATGGTTATTTGTCCAAAAATGCCATGAAATTATTGATTTATCCAATATTTTATAAAAGGTTCATTCGTTCATTCATTTATTATCTGCTTAAAAGAATACAAAACATATTCAAAGCATCGTCAAGTTAAATACGTGCAACCAGAAAATCACACAGTTCAATATCTACATAAACAAGTGCTAAAATAACCTAATTACAATAATAAATCATAAACTATACACTATTACACTTATATTATACAAATACTATTTATTTAGTCAATGTTATCTAAGATATTCGTCAATTGAATAATAGTAACCTTCCATACAATATTTCTTTAATTTCTTCTTGAATATTTTTCAGATAGGTAGGGAGTTTATTATACAGTTCATGAGCTGCAGCAGTTGGTCTGGTTTTATATATTTCTAATCTGTGTGACTGTAAATGAAAATTTGTATTTCCTCTGGTGTAGTGATCATGTATTTGTTTATTTGTTTTACCTTTATCTTGCCTTTTAAATAATTCTACTATTACTTCATATATGTAAAGTGAATATACAGTTAAAAATTTAGGTCTTTGAAGGTTTGCCTACAAGAGTCTGTTTGTTTCATTCCCGTAATTAGTCTTATTGTTCTTATTTGGAGAAGGAATACTCGCTTAGTGTGTTTTTTAGCACAGCGTCCCCACACTGTTAACCCATATGATATATGTGGGTATATCAATCCATAATATAACATTGTGTATCAACATCCACTATGTTCATCATTTTTTTCATTACGAATAACCCTGAGCTCATTTTGTTGCATATATGTTCCCATGTTAGGTTTTTAAAATTAAATTTAAGGTGTGACAGAATAAGCTGTTTGAATAGAGAGCAACTTTGAATATGGTAGACTTTTGTTGTAAATATCTGATAGGATTGTAGAGTTGACCTTAGTTCATCAGTTTGTATTTTCTCCCCAGTGTGTTTGTTAGTCATGGAGTGCTTGACATGTTGGAGCAAGTTGTATTGTACATCAGAACCAGTTCCATTGTAGAAACTCAAAGAGCATTTCAACAAGAATTTAATTGACGTGATGCACTATATGAGGATGGTATTCATCTAACTTGTGTTATAATTGCAAATAGAAATTAAAATTCCTAACTTTTGTATACAAATGATGTTTTATATTACTTTTGTTTACAGAAATATCCTGCGTACAAGCATCATTGGTCAGAAACGAGGTTACCAGTAGTGTTAGAGGTAACACCATATTCTTTGGATCAGCTGGACCCTGCCACCAATCATGTTCTTGCTTCCTACTGTTATAAGGATATCGAGGGCATGGCAGAGATTAAAGACTGTCCTGGAGGCTTTGTTGTTGTGTGTGGAGGTTTTGGTAGAATGGTACGCACTTATCAAACAAAAACTTAAAAGTTATTATTGAAGACTTATCTTGGCCTGTTTAACAGTATTTGCTTTTGCAGCATCTCTTTGACTCTCAGCACTGCAGCCAGATTCGACAGAAAATGGTGGAGACAGCAAGTATGTGCATAGGGATTGGCATTAAAGTTTTGAAAGAACCAATAACACTGGAAGAGTTTTCAAGCCAAAGGTTTGGAAAATTCAGGTATGTAGAAAGTTGAACATAGAAAAAATATCAAAATTTTACTGAATTGGAACACCACAGTGAAGCGAAACATATATTAAATTATAGAGGACTCGTATTTTTTACACATCAGTTTCACTTATGTACCACACCATTGGATCAAGCTTTAGTTGCAATAGAGCTGATGATGCGAGCAATAGTTCACAAAACATGTCCTCAATATAGGTATGTAGGTGAAGCTGATGTGTACAAAATACAACTCATCTATAAATTAGTAAGAAAAAATATTCTTATGAGTAAGGACTATGATATAGTGAAACGCAAATTTAATATAATTTTGAGTCAAACTAGTACTCGATGCTCCATATATTGCTAGTGTTTACCTAGAATGTATTTCATTAAGACAAATTACTTGATAAATTGCAAAGGCTGTGACAACATTTACATTGGAAATAGGTGCAAATGTAATTCAGAACAAAAGTAAAAACTTAACCTTTACATCCATAAAAAAGATGAATCAAAAGCAAATATAAAAACAAACAAAACCAATCAATATCTAACAAAGCCAAAGATAAAAAGTGGAACATTTTAATTACAAATCCAGAAATTATTCCAGAAATCCCACGTAAAGCTGCAGTAGCAAATTTTAGATTACTTACGGAACCTGATTATTTGGCCAAACGCTTACACAGAATAGGAATTCATACTAGTCCAAATAGTCCTCTGTGCAACAAAGAAGAGGAAATGACTGAAGAACATCTTTTAACCTGTGAAGCCTTACCTGCCAGACCCACTACACAGAAATATTGGAGAGCAAGAGAGCTAATGGCTTCATTGCCAAAGCCTAGCATTTGACAACAAAGAAGAGGAAATGACTGAAGAACATCTTCTAACCTGTGAAGTCCTACCTGCCGGACCCACTACACAGAAATATTGGAGAGCAAGAGAGCTAATGGCTTCATTGCCAAAGCCTAGCATTTGACAACAAAGAAGAGGAAATGACTGAAGAACATCTTTTAACCTGTGAAGCCTTACCTGCCGGACCCACTACATAGAAATATTGGAGAGCGAGAGAGCTAATGGCTTCATTGCCAAAGCCTAGCATTTGACAACAAAGAAGAGGAAATGACTGAAGAACATCTTCTAACCTGTGAAGTCCTACCTGCCGGACCCACTACACAGAAATATTGGAGAGCAAGAGAGCTAATGGCTTCATTGCCAAAGCCTAGCATTTGACAACAAAGAAGAGGAAATGACTGAAGAACATCTTTTAACCTGTGAAGCCTTACCTGCCGGACCCACTACATAGAAATATTGGAGAGCAAGAGAGCTAATGGCTTCATTGCCAAAGCCTAGCATTTGACAACAAAGAAGAGGAAATGACTGAAGAACATCTTCTAACCTGTGAAGTCCTACCTGCCGGATCCACTACACAGAAATATTGGAGAGCAAGAGAGCTAATGGCTTCATTGCCAAAGCCTAACATTTGAAAACAAAGAAGAGGAAATGACTGAAGAACATCTTCTAACCTGTGAATCTCTACCTGCCGGATCCACTACACAGAAATATTGGAGAGAAAGAGAGCTAATGACTTCATTGCCAAAGCCTAGCATTTGACAACAAAGAAGAGGAAATGACTGAAGAACATCTTTTAACCTGTGAAGCCTTACCTGCCAGACCCACTACACAGAAATATTGGAGAGCAAGAGAGCTAATGGCTTCATTGACAAAGCCTAGCATTTGACAACAAAGAAGAGGAAATGACTGAAGAACATCTTCTAACCTGTGAAGCCTTACCTGCCGGACCCACTACACAGAAATATTGGAGAGCAAGAGAGCTAATGGCTTCATTGCCAAAGCCTAACATTTGACAACAAGGAAGAGGAAATGACTGAAGAACATCTTTTAACCTGTGAAGCCCTACCTGCCGGATCCACTACACAGAAATATTGGAGAGAAAGAGAGCTAATGGCTTCATTGCCAAAGCCTAGCATTTGACAACAAAGAAGAGGAAATGACTGAAGAACATCTTTTAACCTGTGAAGGCCTACCTGCCGGACCCACTACACAGAAATATTGGAGAGCAAGAAAGCTAATGGCTTCATTGCCAAAGCCTAGTATTTGAAAACAACAACATTTATATTGGCAAAAATAACAGGAAGGATAAAAAGGATTTATTTGCGAAACTAGTTCTTGGTTCTGTGAAAAATTTATAATTTATTAAAAATATAAGTTTAGTTTGTATGAATTATTATATTTTATTGTAATAAGAAAATAAAGACCGTCTGTAGCTGTAAATAAAGTTCTAAAATAATACAGAAGTCTTGTTTGTCTTTTGCTAGTCATTTTAGGACCAGTTTGGGCTTTTAAGATTCCTTGTATAACTTTTATAACTTAACCCTTTTATATTTTTAGCCTTGAGTCCAACTTTTGTATAAACTTGACATCAGGCCCAAATATCTAGCTGTCGACTACTCACTCATGCATTCATTAATTACACTGGTCGACAAAATTTAACTTTTTTTTCTTTCACAAGAATTAAAATAACAGATTCGAAAAGTATTTTTCGTGCTGAATTCAAATATAATTACAGTTTTTCCCCATCGGGCAGGAGTTATGTGTGATATTCATTTGAACTTTTTATAATATTCCAAAAAATCCGTAACTAGCTATCTAACTCAACATTATAACTACTGATTCTGACTTACCTATAAAGTGGTAGATAGCGATTTTCGGGTATATTTTGCATCTGGAACGTCTCTCATTTTAGTCCAAGAGTAATCAGCCAGCATATTGGAACTCCACTTGCCTTGGTACCTCTTCTCTATTGTAGAAATTTGCTGATGAAAACGCTCACCGTGTTCATCGCTGACATCTCCAAGGTTTTTGGGGAAGAAGTCCAAGTGAGAGTCCAAGAAGTGAATTTTTAAAGACATGTTGCATCCCATAGCTTTATAAGAATGCAGAAGATCAGCCACTATGTCACGATAGTTTTCTGCTTTATGGTTTCCAAGAAAATTGCAACACAAACTTTTGAAAGACTCCCAGGCTGCTTTCTCCAGTGGATTTAACAGTCCCTCGAAATGTTCATCAGCCATTAATGATCGGATTTGTGGTCCTATAAAAACTCCTTCTTTCAGTTTAGCATCACTGACTTTGGGGAATTTCGATTTCAAGTACAAGAATCCATCAGAAAGTTTATCCATAGCTTTGACGAAATTTTTCATAACTCCTAACTTAATATGCAATGGAGGTAAAAATATTTTTTCAGGCTTCACTAAAGGGTCACATGCCACATTTTTCTGGCCAGGGATAAGAGATTCACATTTTGGCCATGACTTTCTAACGTAGTGAGACTTCTTATCTCTGCTGTCCCACTCGCACAAAACACAGTAAAATATCTGGCCGGTGTTGAAGCCCAAGAGTTTCCATAACTGAACAAATTTTATTACAAAACACAATACCATTTTCTTCAGAGAAGAATAATTTGAAAACACTATGGCGGCTACAATATCTACTAATTCTTACATCTTTTTGGAGTAGATTCCACCCTTTGAGTCTGGAAGCTAAGACTTCCGCTTGCTGTTTAGACATATTTAAATCGCAAATCAGGTCACTAAGGTCTTGCTGATTTGGAAAGTATGGTTCTGATGAACAGCTACTGGCTTTATATGTAAGATCATTTTTATTTTCATCTGAGTCATTTGGAGTTTGTCAGGTCAGAACCAGAGTTATCACTTAAGGTCGTATCTGCATATACTGGTACGGGGAACTCTTCACTGTGTAAGACAGGTCTCATTGCAGATTGCGAATTCGGATACTTAACTGTATATTTTGTTTTAGATGTGATTCCTTTAATATTTGTCAAACAAAAATAACAGTCAGTTAAATGATCCTTCGGTTCCCTCCATATCATGGGAATTGCAAATGGCATATGATGTGTACCATTTTTCCACCCAGTCAGCAGTCTAACACAAGAAACACAGCATGTATTTGGGGCCCAGCTCTTATCAAAATCACCAACTTGACAGCCAAAGTAAAGTTTATAACACTTCTTTACAAGTGGGGTCAAATTTCGCCTCTGAGACTTGAAGGTCAGCTCACCACAAATATAGCAGAAATTATCTGCATGATTTACACAATTTCTTGGCATGATGAAAAAATAAAGTACAGAAATACAACATGCACAACATACACAATACACTTCTAAACAGAAAGGAAGGAAATATTTCACTACTCAACAATCTCACAGTCAGCTGAATACGGACACATCACAATACCAAACAGGTCTGAACATGTCTAAACAACAACAATGAACAACAATGAACCTGCACAGTCATGTTTTATTGCGCATCAACATGACATTGCAAATAATTTCAATAATACAGCTTGAGTAAAATAGCTACATATGAGGTAACGGTTCCTATGACAGGTCAAAGAAAATGCTTAAATCATATTTTGAAAAGTAGCTTTTACGGAAAAGCTATGCCTGATGGGAAAATTCTGACTACATATCTGCATTCAGGATGGAAAATGCCACTGGATTCACTATTCAGATCTCTTGTGAAAAAATCTTTTTCGACTAGTGTTATCTGCTTAAGCAAATACAAATGATTCATAGTATTGTCAAATCAAACTTATGTGCATGTACAGAAATAATGACATAGTGATTAATATATATTAAAGCAAAATGTAGAGTAAACATATTGTCACCCAGGCACGGCCAACTGACGGCTGAGTGAGGGCCGAGAAGCAATTGGCCATGCCTACCTATTTATCTTGTAGTGCCAACTGAAGGGATCGCAGGCAACTGTGCCATCTCTTTCCCCTCCCCCTGAGTTCTCAAACATCCAGGATATTTCATCTAACCCGGAACCTTCTAGATAGGTCAGTTGGTCTTATATAAGGTACGTGCTGGGAGAAGAGTTCAGTTTAATTCTTGTCGAGCAGCGGTGAGGAGCGCCCAGTGAGGGAACGGACTGTGTACGTGCATCAGAGGAGTGTCTGTAACTGCGTGCAGTGGACCTGTGACAGACGAACTGGTGAATTGTAATTGTGTGCATTACGTAATTCTGTGTAATCGGCAAGTGTTCGGATTGTAATTCGGTGGAAATAAAGAACATTTTTGAGTGGTGCAATTGGACTTTTAATTTCACGAACCCACAAAGTAAAAATATATACAATAATATACCATGTTTACAGTATATGGCTGATCAACAAAGACAGACTGATTTTTTTCCTGTTACTTCTGTGATAGTTTTTTATCTGTAACATAAATATTTGAAAATAGCATGTTTTTGTGTATAATGTCCGTAGGTAGCAGCACTCTCGCATTGGTAGGTTGGTAGTAATGCTCTGTTTTGTAGACGCTTCATGCATTTCGCATATCAGACATTGGAGTGACACATCTCTTTGCTGATGGAGGGAATGCATTTTTGAAATTAATTATCACCGGTGATGAGTCAGGCTGCATCATTGTGATCCTGAAGGAGAGCAAGCCAGCACAGTGTGGAAATCATCAGGTTCTCCAACACTAAAACAAGGCAAAAATGGTTCCAAGTGCAGAGGAAGTGATCACATTTTGTGACTGTGATGCAGCATGCAGTTTCCCCTCTCACCACTGTTACAGCAGCATACTACAATCAATATTGGCAGTATAATACTATAATACTGCCATAATAATTATACAGTATAATACTATAAACTCAGTATAATACTATACTGAGGAAGCACATTGCAAAGAAATGATCAGAGTTTTCTCGGACTGGGTGACGGCTTCATCATGACAATGCACGGCCTCACGTCGCGTGATAAAAGGTCATGCAATTTCTGGCTCGCTTCAACATTACCTGTTCCCACATCTAGCTCATAGCCCCAGTTTTGCACCCTGTGAGTGTTTTATTTCCATCACTAAAGGCAAAGCTTAGGGGTATTCGATTTGAGAACTCTGAAGCAGTGTTCAAGAAAAGTGAGGGGATTCTCAAGGACCTGACAAAGAATGGTGTGCAGCACATGTTCAAGGACTGGCAGAGACGCTATAAAGAGTGCATTGAAGTAGGAGGGAACTACTTTGAAAAAGATCATGTAAACATTGAAATGGAGTAATAAACATCTGTGAAAAAAATCAGTCTCAGTTTTTGTTGATCAGCCCTCGTAGATTGCAATTCACATAAGTACTACTTATTCATGCAATAATTAAATTAATATAATTTTGAGTCGAACTAATATTCAATGCTCCACTTATTGCTAGTATTTACCTAGGACTCATTTCATTGGGATCTTCCTAACATCATTTGTTGTCGATTAATGGACGTCGGTTCGGTGAACTCCTCGGAGGTGATAGGTGCGTCTCTGTCTGTATCTTGATGAACTTAAAATTTGGGTTTTCTTCAAAGGTAGTGTCGAAATTAAACAATTTTCTTTCATATTTCTTTATGAAGATTTTTCCCACGTGGTTAATGGAACTGGACCTTGGACACTTTTTAATAAGTGGATTTCTTGTTCTATATCATGATTATCCTTCCAAAAAAAATCCTTCTTACCTATCACCTCCGAGGAGTTCACCGAACCGACGTCCATGAGTCGACAACAGCTGATGATGTTAGGAAGATCCTAACGAAACGCATTCTAAGTAAATACTAGCAATAAGTGGAGCATTGAGTGTTAGTTCAACTCAAAATTATATTAATTTTGTGTTTCATTGTATCTTAGTCCTTACACAATGGAAAATAATTAAATTATTTAAGATATTCAGTAAATAGAACCAGAATTTCTAGAAGGTAGAATACAATGATAAAAATAAGAATTTTCCTAGATAGAATACTGTTTAAACCATGTTTATATTTATAGAGTAAGTTATATCTGTAAACTGGTAAATGAAAAGGAAAAAAAAAAAATTATAAATGAAGTTTTAGTCACTAATATTATAATTTGTGAATTGTAAATGTGATATGTCCCATAACACTTAGTTGTTGAACTAAACTAGAATAAATTAAATAAAATATGATGAGACTTTATTATGCAGCATTTCCTCATTGCACCACAACCAAAACATAAAATACCCAAGTATGAAAGTAGAATTCTTTGTTATTTTCTTGTCACTTTTATGTGACAATCAATACTTCTATGTAAAAATGATTGACATTTTTTTGTATTTAATATATTCTTAAAGCACAACTGCTCTATCTTTTGTCTCATGTGCAATTGTTACAGTGGAGATGAACATATAACATCGGTATCTGAGTTCACAGTCAGCAAGGTTCACAGAGCAAGGCATCAGGATCAAATGAGGAGGACACTGTGTCTCACAGAGACTTGTCTTCTGGAAAGAGATCCTCAGACATACAGTGTATGCACCTTAAGACCATTGGCAGATATATTTGCTGTCATCAGGACTCAGGAAGACCCACAACAGTTCCACATAGAATATGTCAATGGGCATGTTCGCACATACACTGCTACAGATAGGTAATAAATAATAACTATGAATTGAAAAAAAATATTTGTAGTCGCTTTTTAATACTCGTCACTTACATTCTTATTTTTGAGGGTCTAGTTTTGGAAGTTGTTGCTTCCATTCTCACCTTGAAGGTTCGACTATCATTGTCTGCTGTCTTCTCTCTGGTGGTGGAACTATGAACTTCTTTATCAAATTATTGATTAGTGGCATTTTGAAGTTAATTACTTGGTCCTTATGTTTTATAGTTCAGTTTGGTTTGGTTTATTTTATTTTGATATTTAGGTCCAAGAAAGAGAGTTTTTCACTGACTTCCTTTTCTATTATGATTTTGATAGCTTTTTCATTCAGATTGAGTAGTTGTAATGCATCATCTAAATTTCTACTTGGAGTTATTGCAAAGATGTCATCAGTATATTGGGACCACACTTTGATCAGCCATGGCCATTTTTATGTGTGTTTCAAATGAATTTGCAAATTAATCTACCGTAAAAGGCAAAAGTAGATTGCTCATAAATAACCCTGATTTCTGCCAATAATATGCACCATTAATGCTGAGGTGTTAATAGTGTTTGAAATGTCTTCAGAAATGACAAAAAAGTAAAATTGTGAAATCGATCTCCATTAGAAGAGTATTAACACCAATTTCTTAAGATGAGGTAAGCCTTAGTAACAAATATTTATGTTTGTGTAATAGCTATAACCCAATTACACATAAACAATAATAAACAATCTTACACACAGACTTTCAACATACCCAAGATAAAATAGAACACTACAAGGAACTAAAAGTCACACTCCACATAGCAGAGGCAAATGGATACAACAAAAGTCTGATGTTTAAGCAAATTAAAAAAGCAAAGCTAAAGAAAACCATTAAGGAAGCAACCTTATTCACTAAAGAAAAAAAGGCAATAGCATACTTAGTTCATTCACATACCACCCAAAAACTTTAATAAATTCAAAAAGATCCTTAAGGAACAAAATATCAACTTGGCACCTACTATATGCGCACGATAAGTTGAGCACTCGGGTTCCAAGTCCTCATTGGGTAAGTTTTGTCTAACTTCGTAAACACAGATAACAACTTTGAAACTTGAAATGCGCTATACACTGACATCTACTGGCTATTATGCTAAGCTTTATCATTTCCGCCATATTTCGTTTTGATCAGTTTCGAGGTTAATTAACTAACCAGTTTACAACAAACGTATCTTGTGTATGTTATGGTTCTCAAAAGGAGATATTATTATTCATCTACCTCCGTATAACTGTGATCTGAAAGCAATTGAGCTGGTGTGGGCAAAACTAAAGAATGTTTTCAGAGGATGCAACGTTACTGGTGATATGTCGGCCCCAAATCTGTAGAAACTTGCTATAGAAGCATTATCTTCCATAATGGCAACACATTGCAAAGTAGTCCAAGAGCAGGAAGTGAAATATTGGAAAAAGGATGGTATAATAGAAAAGGCAATTGATGAAATTATCGTCAACACATCAGAGGATACTAGCTATGAAAGTGATGCACCATACTCAAAGAATCACAAAGTGAATAAGTATTTATAACTGTCATATTTATTTTCTATTTTTATGTTATAAAGTTAATACAGTTTAATTTGAGGAATTTAAATAATGAACAGCACTCTATAATATTATCAGATTACAACATACATGTTACAAATAAACATAAATTTCTAGGCATTATAATTGATCAAAAACTTACATGGTCGGAACATATTCAGTACATCTGTGGGAAAATAATACAATAATAATAATAATTTATTATTATTATTATTATTATTATTATTATTATTATTATTATTATTATTATTATTATTATTATTATTATTATTATTATTATTATTATTATTATTATTATTATTATTATTATTATTATTATTATTATTATTATTATTATTATTATTATTATTATTATTATTATTATTATTATTATTATTATTATTATTATTATTATTATTATTATTATTATTATTATTATTATTATTATTATTATTATTAGACCTTATATTAATATGTAATATTTTCAACAATATTGTAATTCATATTTATATTTTTGAAAATTATTGTCTGTATTATTCATGATGCCATGAGTCTGGTTGACTCCTACGGCAGATAGATAAATAAATATAAATAGTAAGTATATAAATATACAGCTTATCGGATCAAGTTAAACTTACTATTTGTCCACATATCTCACAATTGCGGTGCATATCTTTGCTTATCTTACACACTTTTTTGGTGAATTGTGTTTTTCAAGGTTGAACACACTGCAGAAACAGAGTGTTAGCTCTCGCTTCTTCCCCTCTGCCCACACTACACCGTAAATCCAGCGCTCAACGTATCTTGCACATATAGTGATAGACACTCATTAACATTTTAAAACTCAAAAACAAAAGATGAAATCACACCGGTCAATATACCCTGAATATGCCAAATAAGCTATAAGAATTGTGAAAAATGCTACATAGGTCAAACTAAAAGAAACTTAAAAAGCCAGAGTAAAAGAGAATTTTAAAAATATCAATTTTAGAATGTAACAAAGATCACATCACAAATAAAGTGTTAAAGAAAATCACACATACAAAAATTGAGAAAAACATGTACTAAATAAATATAAAGAAGATGATGATGATGATGATGATGATGCAAAAACAAAAAAACAGACACTGTGGGAGAACATCTTAATATGACAAAATAAGAACTGAGTAATGAACTTTGGAATTCCACTGTTCCACTGGTAGATAATTTGATAAAGAAGTTCATAGTTCCACTGCCAGAGAGAAGATAGCAGACAGCAACAGATGATAGTAAGACATTTGAGATTGAGAATGGAAGCAACAGCTTCCAAAACTAGTCCCTCAAAAAATAAAAAAGTAAGTGACTGTGTGCTAAAAACCGATTACAAATAGCTTTTTCAATTAATTTGTCATTGTTATTAAATTCCTCCAAGCATGCATAATATCTATGAATTTTAACTTTTGTGTGCTTTTATTCAAGTTATTTTGACTACCAAATTTGATATTGTGTCAGCAAATAATGATAAAACATTATAATGAATGTAACAAAAGTGTGTAATTAGAACTATGGATCAATGGATAACACATCATTCCTACACCCCAAAATAAATTCATTCTTAGAAATTTATTAGCATTAGAACACGTGATTTTTCTTACACACTAGAGCCGACGAGCATATTTATACAAAATTGTACCAGTGGAAGATTTACAAAATCCAATAAAATGAGTTTTGATATTTGCTCTTAATTTTATCACTGCACTGTAAATCAATAATTCTCTTTGAAGTTCCAGCGCTAGGATTTTAATATTAGTATCAAATTAATGAACAAAGCAATGAGATAGTACTAAAGTGATCAATTTTCACAGTTGTAACCAAAAGTGTTTTTGTAATCGATCATTTACTATTGCAATAAGTAACCATTATAGATAGTCAACATGATAAATTCAATGCCATGACCGAGATTTGACTATATCAAAAACTTTAGCCTATACGCGGCTAGTGTGAAGAAATGATTAATTTCCATCAATTAACTTAAGTAACCATCATTTTATTATTAAACAAAATAGTGCAACTGTTGACATTAGGAAAAGAATGCCAGTATTACAAAACATCCTCAGGTATATTGTTACCAGTGATTTGAGAGGAGAGAGGTCAGCAACCCCAAGGAGCCACGACAATGTAGAGGGCAGGGCCCTTACACTTAACCAGTTGGAAAATCCCTGTCAGGCCAGAACAATCAGCATCCCACCCTATGTGGTCCAGAAACGACCCCACCAGACCGGGTTCAGAGACCGGAGACCATCCTGCTGGAGGAGGAAGTTTTTCCAAGAGCATATCATCCCGCCATGCAATGCTGAGACACCTGCCAACACTTCTATCCTGAAAGAAATCACCAGATGAGAGATGATGTGAAATGATAATGGAGATGAAATGGAGGGACAGGAAATTCAGGGTATGTAATTAACCTACCCAGCATTTACCTGGCAACCTGGGAAAACCCCCAGAAAACCCATGAGCCAGGTAGGTCGTCCACGGGAATTGAACCTGGACCTCCCAAATGCGGGCCACAGACACTTCCACTTGGTTTCTTTGTTGAACTATTGATGAAAATGTTGTATTCATGGACATTTCAAAATTGATTAAATCTGCTTCTTGGAGCTAAATAGGTGCTAAGCATCTATGCAGAGGACATGGACTCCATTAGTTAAGGATCATTGAGGTGATGAGGGAAAGAAAATCCAAAATCTTTTCTGACAGTCATAATTGAAAGGTAGATAATGTGTCTGTGGATCATGTAAATTAGTGAAGCTAAATGAGTGTAAATTTGACTCAGAGTTTTATAAAAGACAGGAAGCCAGGCTTGATCACCAGTCATTATTCACCTTATATATATATATATAGATATATATATATATATAGATATATATATATATATATATATATATATATATTCACCTTATTATATAGCTGTTGATCCCCAGTTGAAGTTACTATGTACTGAAGTTTGAGGTACTCTGTTTTAATTTTTCAGGGATGCAATTTTAGCTTCTTTGCTAGATGGTGTAAGGGCTTCAGGAAACAGAGATGTGCATGTGAAGATGACGCCTACACCTCGAGGGAAGCGCCTTGGTCCTCTTAGTGTACCTGTTGAAGAAGAGGTCATTAATATTTCTTTACTTTCAATTCTTTCCATCTCTGTAGCTAAGCATTTCATTTTTACAATTTTAGTAAGCAATTCTATTTAAATATAGATTAAACAACTTAAGGGTTTATGTGATGTGTGTTTGGAGGAATTTAGTAACAGTGACGTCAAAATTAATATAAAAATTATTTGTGGTTGGTTTATTGACACTCGTCACTTACTTTTTCATATATTTATGAGAGACTAGTTTCAAAGGCCCTGGCCTCCATTTTCAATCTCTTCCCAACTGGCAACTGTTGTTATCTGCTCTCTCTGGTGGTGGAACTATGAACTTTTTTGTCAAATTATCTGCTGGCGGGATTTCAAAGTTCATTACGCGATCCTTATAAAAAATAAGGATCGCGTAATGAACTTTGAAATCCCGCCAGCAGATAATTTGACAAAAAAGTTCATAGTTCCACCACCAGAGAGAGCAGATAACAACAGTTGCCAGTTGGGAAGAGATTGAAAATGGAGGCCAGGGCCTTTGAAACTAGTCTCTCATAAATATATGAAAAAGTAAGTGACGAGTGTCAATAAACCAACCACAAATAATTTTTATATTAAGGGTTTATATTAATAAATAATTTGTTCGGCATAAAAACCATTTAAAACACAATTTTAAAACAGTTAATGTAAGTATTGCAATTAATTATTTCTGCATTGACACAGCAAAACTGTCTCCGAGGAAACTTTGACGGTACGATTGAAGATGTTCTACTGCAGTTGTGGACGAAACATTTGGACTTTCTTAGACCAACAGACCACGGCAAAACAGCCCAAAAATAATTAATTGTAATATTGACTCTGGCCTTGAAAGCTTATGTTCTCTCAGTTAATATAAATGTTTTAAAATCAATTATATATGTAAGAGTTTTACAACTTTTGCACCAATTAGGATTGGACATGGCTTGAAAGATTGCTTTATTGAGTAAGTAGCAATTGTAACTTGTGTATTTTATTCAACTGACTAGTTGAAAACACTCTTGTTTCTGCAGTGTCTGGCATGACTGGATCACTGATCAAAACTGTGTAAATTATCAGTGATAATAAGCTAAGCTAGAATATTACACAAATAAAAATATTTAGTAAATATTCTCCACTTAACTTAAGATGTTAATTTAATCTTAACTTAAGATGTTCCTTCAGATGTTCCTTCAGATGTTGGTAATACGTAAATACATAAATGCGTAATATCCACAGATGGTATCCTTGACAACGAATTGTGTTGACTGAAGATGTGGGCAAGTGTCCATGAAATTACTCTCACAAAAACATAATTGAAGTATTGTCATCGGCTTCTTAAGTGGAGAATATTTGCTAAATATTTTTATTTGTGTAGCGTTTGTTACTCCACTGTAAATAGCTTCATTTTCTGTGTAAGCTAGAATATGTAGGAAGTAATCATCAAAGCTTGAAAAATTCTAGTTTATTTGTGACTTCACAAAAATGAGTATCTTTACATATTTAGCTGCACATTTAAGATTTTTAAAGGCACATTTTTTGGTAAAAAGCATTGTCATTCGTTTGGGCGTTGCAGTCACCTGATTTGTACCTTAAAATATATAGTACATAGAGGTTGAAAATGGAAGCAACTGCTCCCTAAATTAGTCTCACAAAAATAGTTAAAAGAAGAAATGACTACCAAATGTTTAATTAATTTGGACATCAGTGTTAATGAACTCCTCCAAACATTAGTTAAGATTTAAAATTCTTTTAAAATGTGCCTTGTAAACCCATTGTATAGATTCAGTATATTATAATAATTAGCGACTAAACTTTGCTTGTGTTTGTTATTAATATATATCATAACAGGAATAATTCATTGTCAATAACTTTACTTTTTTACTTTTATGCACCATTTCATAGAATT